>CM053588.1:70049353-70255420 GCA_028646515.1 Pseudochirops corinnae | reverse complement strand
TAAAGTGATAACCAGTGCATGACTTATCACCTCACTTTCAGTCCTAAATGCTTATAGCTGCTTTCTTAAACTTCAAATTATTTCATAAAATGGATCACCTTCTATTGATAAAAGCAGAAATGAAATTCCCACTGCTTGTTTATATTTGCATGTGTTATATAAAGCAGAAAAATAATATGGCATTTTAAAAGTGTCACGTTTGGGCATTCTCTAATGGAAATAGCAGTGGAGAGGAAGTCAGAAGGCCTGGAGTCTAGTTTCAGCTTGGCCACTGGTTTTTCTCATCTTCCCTTACCATACCTCAGTTTCCTTGTCTAACAAATCAAGGGTCATATTAGATGATTTAACACAGGATTTTAGAGCTGGAAAGGATCTGACAAGCAATATAGTTCAACCCTCTCTTCTTAATTTTTTTGTATATTTTTTTACGTTGAACCTAACAAACTTCAAATAAAATTAGAATTTCCATATACAAAGTAGAACACAATAAGAGGATTGCGTATGAAACTGTGAATCTCTTTTTTTTCCCCCCTTTTTTGGAGGGGAAGAGGCAGGGCAATTGGGGTTAAGTGACTTGTCCAAGGTGACACAGTTAGTGAATATTAAGTGTCTGGGGCTAGATTTGAACTCAGGTCCTCCTGACTCCAGGGCCGGTGCTCTATTTACTGCACCATCTAGCCACCCCTGTGAATCTCTTTTATGTAAGCCTTGTGTTTCCTTTAAATATAATAGTATATGTTATGCATTATGCATATGTAACAGTATATTATACACTATACATTTGTATATAATGGTATGTAATACATTCAATATGTAACTTTCAAAGATATCCTGCTCTCTGTGTTTCTGATCTATTCTGTGCATTAAAAAAGTGTTTCATTGGTTCTTTTTTCTTTCTTCTCCTCATCGATAATCCTATTGCTACACCCCTCACCTGCCCTTCCCCAGTTGAAAAAAAGAAAACCAAAACTTTTGTAACAAATATGCATGCTTAACCCTAATTGCCTCCCCAAACAAACAAAACAAAACAAAAAACTGAATTTGCACAGTTGGGCAAAACAAATTCCAAATTCTCACACTGCCTATGTCCAAAAATATGTTTCTCCTTCCGCACCTTGAGTCTATTACCTGTCTGTTACCTTCGAAAGGAAATGGGCAGCATGCTTCATGACTGGTACCCTGAAATTGTAGGTTGTCACTGATCAGAATTCTAGAATCTTTCAAAGTTGTTTTTCTTTACAAAATTTTCTCATTCTATAAAATCCTATAGATTATTTTCCTGGTGTTCTGCTCATTTCACTCGGCATCAATTCATACAAGTCTTTCCTGTCCTTTTTTTCATTTCTTTTGGTGCAGCGAGTTTCCATTGGATTCCTATTCATAATTTCTAAACCCTTCCTTCTTATAGAGGAATAATCTGAGACCTGGAACAAGGAAGCAATTTACTCAAAATCAGAGGTAGGATTTAAATCCAGTCCTTCTAACTCTGAATCATATTCCTTCTGCCCAAATATATTAACTTTCCTTCTGGTCCTAATATTGTATATTTTAGGTCATGTTCAGTTAGAAAATTCTGTAATTCTTCTAGGACTGTATCCCAAAGAGATCATAGAAGTGGAAAAAGGATCCATATGCACAAAAACATTTATAGCAGCTCTTTTTGTTGTGGCAAAGAATTAGAAATCAAGGGGATGCCTATCAATTGGGGAATGGCTAAACAAGTTGTGGTATATGAATGCAATGGAATACTGTTGTGCTATAAGAAATGAGGAACAGACGGACTTCAGAAAAACCTGGAGAGACTTAAATAAACTGATGCTGAGAACCAGGAGAACATTGTACATAATTACAGACACATCATATGTGTGATGACTAACTTTGATAGATTGGATTCCTCTCAGCAATACAAGGTTAGAAGACAACTCCAAAAGACTCATGATGGAAAGGGATATCCACATCCAGAGAAAGAACTAGAGTATGAATGCAGATGGAAGCAAACTACTTGCTCCCTCTCTTTTGTGTTTTGTTTTGTTTTGTTCCTTCTTTTTCATTATTCATTCCATTGGTTATAATCTTTCTTTACAACCTGACTAATATTCAATGTGAAATGGATTTGTAGATCCTATATTTGATTGCATGCCGCCATGGGGAGCGGAAGGGGGGAGGAAGAGGGAGGGGAATTTGAAACTCAAGGGATTGTGGAACTGAATGTTGTAAACTAAAAGTAAATAAATACAATTAAATTAAAAAAAAAGAAAATTCTGTGATTCTAAGATTCTAATTGTCTCATGTACTTTTAATCTTGGTTTCCTTATGTAACCATCAGAGGACTCTCCTTGCCTCTTCCCTGATTTTTTCACTAAGAATCTCCCATCTACCCTAGTGGTTATGAACTTTACCCAGTATCAAAAGGTGCTATCAGTAGATGCCAAGCTCTTCCTAAACCTCAGTTCCTCATTCGCAAAATGGAAATAATAATTCCTATTTTGCTTTTCCCTGTACTCCCCTCCTCACAGGGCTATTATAAGGATCTTATAAGACAATGTAGGATAAAATTCTTTGCAATTCTAAAATATTCTGTAAAATGTGTTCCAGAAACACATTACTAAATAACAGTAGTATTCATCTTATTGAGGGGGCTACTAGGTGGCACAGTGAATAGAATTTCAGGCTTGGAGTCAGAAAGACTCATCTTCCTGAGTTCAAACACAGTCTCAAAGATCTACTAGCTATGAGACCCTGTACAAGTCACTTAACCTTATTTGCCTCAGTTTCCTCATCTTTAAAAGAAGCTGGAGAAGAAATGTCAAGCTGTTCTAGTATCTTTCCCAAGAAAACCCTAAATGGGCTCACAAAGAGTCAGATATGACTGAAAACGACTGAACAATAAAAATATTATATTGAACTAGGTCCTGAAGAGAGAAAAATTTTAATTGAGAAGGCAGTGAGAATATAATGGTAAGAGTGTTAGATTCAGAGTAAGAAGACCTGAGTTGAAATCTCAGTTCTACCCCTTTATACCTATATGGCTTTGGGCAAGTCAGTTCTCTCTTGGTCTCTGTTTCCTCATTTGTAAAGTGAGAGGAGCCAATCACCTATAAGATCTCCTTCAGTTCTAAATCTATGATCCTGTAAGGGTCTTGTATCATATGAGATAAAATCGTTCAACAATAAGACTTTTGTGATAAGTTGCAGGTCTGTCACATCTTTGGGTGACACAATTCTACAGTTACCCATCTAGGCACTTCAAAAAATGGAGCAATTGAGCTTAACAATTTCAAGAGCCATTACTTATTGATCAAGTTTTGCTTTGTCTGTATTGTATCGCATATGTATTTAAGTTCCTCCTCTCCCTAAGTGCACAGATATACATATCATGGAGGTATAAAGGCACTCATTGAGTCAACTAATTATTTTCCCTTCCCTCCCCCTCCCCTCGGCCTCCCTTCCCCCTTCTCCTCCCCCTCTCCTTCTCCCTTCCCTTCCCTTCTCTCTCCCTTCCTTCTTCCTTCACTCTCCCTTCCCTTCCTTTCCCTTCCCTTCTTTTCCCTTCCCTTCCTTTCCCTTCCCTTCCCTTCCAGAGAGGGACCGTAGACTGTAGGTTTCTCTTAGATTCTTTGTCAATGAATAAATATTTATCAAACAGACTCTTGAAGTGGCTGGACTATTGACTTACTGAGCATAGTCTTTTAGAAAGAAGGTAGCTGGGGCTCACCAAGTCCTTTGATAGTACCTTGAAATGCTGTCTCAATTACACAGCAAACTTTCTCTTCCTTTCTGGTGTGATTGTTGAGTTATGAAATGGCTCATCCATTTTATTTTTCCATCAGGCACGACAAAATAGAACCACCTTGAAAGGAATGTGTTGTTCGAGGATGACAAGGGGAACCGAATTCTCCCATTGCTGCTGGGAACATCATTTCGTTAGTCTCGTTTTTGATGGCTCGTGTGGCATCATAGCATACGTTCGCATCTCCCTTTAAGGTTTGCAAAGCACTGTCCTAAGAGCAAACTCCCATGATAGGTATTGGGATTATTATTCTCTTTTTACAGATGAGGAAACCAAGTTTCAGGCTAAGTAATTTGTCAGAGGCTCTGTAAATAAGTAAGTGTCAAAGTCTGGATTTGATCCCAGGATTGTTTCTTCTTTAATTTCTCTTCTCTTTTTCCTCCTCCTCCTTTTCCTTCTTCTTTCTTCTCCTCCTCCTCCTCTTTCTCTTTCTCTTCCTCTTCCAACTCCTTTATCTTTCCTTTATTTGCACATATTTAAATTATTAATTTCATTTTTTTTAGTTATTTATTTTACCTCTCTTTTGGTCCTTCCCTTGTCTCTCTCAGTAAGAGTGTGGTTCAAAATGTTCCTTTCTGCCCTCCCCTCTCCCACATCAGACATAAGATTCCTTGTGAAGCCCTTTCCCTAGGACTATTAGTTTACTTTGTCTTCTTCCTCATTTATATCTCTACATAGGCTATTCAGAATTCTGTTCTCCCATTCAGGACTTCATTTTCCTTTATTCTCTCTATATTCCAGGGTTTCTGACTACAAGTCAGTACTCTTTACTCTGTCCTTATGCAGTTTCTCAGTATATTTGTTATAGTCTTCTCTGAAGGAATTCTATATTATAAGAGCCCCATTCTACCACACAGTTGGAGCTCTCAGTGCATTTCATTTTGTCATGTGAACTATTAAAATGAACTATTAAAAGAGGTACAGACCATAGAGAGCACCTTCCCAGTGAAGATTCTAATAGGTCTAACAATTCAGATGGATACTTCAAGAGGCCATGATTGTGGTGATGTATGCGCTCCCTCTTAACAGCAGCCCCAAGCTCTTTAGTGAGTGTAAAAGTATTTATCACCCATTGACCACCTTCCTGATGAACCTTTCTGGTCCAGACTGAGATGGACTGGCCTTGGGATGGGAACCCTTGTCATAATCTTGAGTTGCTGTGGCAAAATATTCATTCCCCTTGCAACAAGTTTTGCAATGATCTCTCTTAGCCAGGTTAATCCTTTGATAATAGGTCTGAAGTTCATCTAGAACCATCTTCAATGTCTTTCTGTCTTGATAAGACTGGTTGGAGTTCGTGGTCCACTGGCATAGACTTTGAGACTTCAGACCCATCTCCAAGGCACCAAGATGGATCGAGATAGGATGTTAAGTGGAAATCCAGAATCGCACAGTGTCTGGCATGGGTAGATCTAAGAGACGGTGGAAAGGCTCAAAAGTGTTGAGACACATTGCTGGTCTTGTGACAGAGTAATCCCTGTTTAATCCCTTTGGTGTACACCATGTTCTAAAACCTTTGGCAGTCAGAAGCACAACCTATTACATGAGAGTCTTCCCAGAAATACTGGGGAACCCAGATGCAGCCAGGGAAAACCACTCGGGTAATGGCCCTTCTCCAAAATGGCACCATTTCACCACATGGAGGGGTCACTGTCTCTCTTGCTTACCATCATGATCACAATCACACCTATGGTACAAGACCTCTTTGAAACACCAATCTGGAAGCCTAGGATATATGGCTCTGCCTCTATAGGCTGGCTATGAGTGATATCAAAGGAGGACAAGAGAATAATTATTGGCACCAGCTGCTGTTTTCCTACTCCGCAGTTCAGTTGCCTTGTCTTCCTGATTGTGGGAAGGCCATGAATCATGGCTGTCTTCATGGTCTTAAATTCAGCCTATCTTACCCCCAGAGCTACCTGGATCATTTGGCAAGGGGTCTGTGACATGAATACATTTATTCTGTAACAGAATCTGGAGACTTTATTGGGAACTTTGTAAATTTAATAACTTTATTTTTTTAAAAAAGTGAGGCTTAACTAATTCTTACAAATTCAAATATGAAGGAAAATTTGGTTGAGAAAGAGTTTGGGGGTATGTACAGCATAGAATTACAGAAAACCTCAGGGAAACACATCATCCCAGAATGTAACTGGAGGGTTTACACGAAGAAGGCATGTCCCCAACTTATAAACATGTTCTTTTCAGAAAGTTTCTTTGAAAGTTGGTCGTTTGGAACATGGAATGATTTGTCAGTAGGAACAATATTATAAATGGTCATTAGGTTCCCAGGCTAGCCTGCAGGAGGCTTTAAAGTCAGCTTTGCACAGTACCTGTCCAGAGAAGACAATAAATAATTGTTGAGCTGATTCTTAATGTTAGAGCTGCTAGGTGGTATAGTAGATAGAGTACTGACTGGGTCTGGAGTCAGGAGGACTCCTCTCTGAGAGTTCAAACAGCCTTAAACACTTACTAGCTGTGTGATCCTGGGCAAGTCACTTAACCCTGTTTGCCTTAGTTTCCTCAGTTTTGAATGAGTTGGAGAAGGAAATGGCAAACCACTCCAGTATGTCTGCCAAGAAAACCCCAAATGGGGTCACGAAGAGTCAGACATGACTGGAAAATGACCACAACAACAATCCTGCCCAGAGAAGACAATAAATACTATGGAACCAATTCTTAATATTAATACGAGTATCTGGCTCCTGGAAGCAGAGAAGCCTCTGGTAGAAAAAAGAGGAAAGCTAAATGAGAAGGATGCTGAGAAGGGTTAGCCTTAGCAAGATGAGACAGCTGTTTTGTATGCTGCTCTGGGGAGCAGTGGCCGGAGCTCTGGGCTTGCGGTCAGCAAGACCAGACTTCTGATCTAGCCTTGTGTGACCCTGGGCGGGTCATTCAACCTCTCTAGGCCTCAGTCTCCTCATTCATAAAACAAGGGGGTTGGATTGATGACCCTGTAAGGTAGCTTCTATCTCAAAATCTGAAATATTTTAAGAGAGCTATTAAGAGCTAGTAAGCATGTTCTACTGGGTCTAGAGGAAAGAATGAGGAGCAGCAGAAGGGAATTTGACAAAGTCGTATTTGGGGTTGATGGAAGGCCAGCCTTCCACCCATGACCTGCCCCAGAGTGAGATGGATTGCCCCAGGAGGTAGTGGCCCCTTCACCAGAGGTCCTCAAACATAGGATGACCACTTTTTGGACATGTTATGGAGTGGAGTCTTGGTCAAGGTTGGGCAAGTTGGCTTCCAAGGTCTCCTATAATTCTGAGATTCTGTAAATATTACCTCACTCCCTTTCCTGAGCACAGGCAGAATATGAAATAAGTGCTTTGTTTTCATCACCTTCCAATTTCCCTAACTCTTCACCCTCTCCCACCTCTAGCTGCCCCTCTCCTTAGGTCCCCAGTGCTTGCCTGTTGGCCCAAGTCCCTCACTAGGGCAATTGGTATGGGTTCTCCCTAACCCAAAAAGAGCTCCAGGTTCCTAAACTCTGATCTCACCCCCTTACGTGAGCTCACTTAACTGTAGGAGTTGGGAAGAAAATGTTCAAACTAATTCTCACTAACATGTGAATTGCTAATATCCCCATAAACCTCCCAGAGAGATATGCCTTTTTAAATATAGGAGTTATAAATCCATGGGAAGCTTCACTGGGTAGATTTTTCAGAACCTGAGACAAAAATGAAGTGAAAATATTCAAAGATTATGGGGTGGGATATTGAGAGGCAGAGGAGGGCCAATAAGGAGGTCCCTGTGTGTGTTAGCTGGGGTCCCTGGGGTTAGTTTTCCCAAGCTGGCTCTGATTTTCACAGATCCTTCCCTTCCTACAGGGCTGAACCCACAGATCTTTAAAGGTGCTAAATATTTTCACAATAACTCCCATGGCATTGATTCCTGGCTCCCAGGCTGGACCAGGATAGGCAGGGCTGTGCCAGGCAAGAACTCTTGGGTATTTAGAGACTAGAGACTGTTCCTATTGTGCCTGATTTGAACTGGTTCGTGGTGAAAGTTTGAACTTTTTCTCCCTGCTTAAGTCAAAAGTGGCTCATGGCTTGGGTGCCACTTCTGTGTCCTAGGGAGCTCCCAAGTGGGGAAGCTCCCTCTACCAAGGGAGATCAGCACCTTCTCTGCTATTTATAATCTGAGAGAGTTGCCTAAAGCACTGAGAGGTTAAGGGATTTGCCCAGGGTTACACAGCCAATCCATGTGAGACGTAGGACTAGGCTTGGAACCAAAGAGCTCTAGTAGGAATAGACTCCTGTCCCTAAGATGTCCAGCTCCACCAATGTCCAGAATGCCTTTTGGTCCAAGAATATTGATTATAGGGAAAGGCATAGTCAGAGTTAAAAGAGACCTTAGAAGTCTATTGGTCAGCTCCAGGGAAATTGCTGCCTCTCTCCAGGAGCCTCCATTTTCTCCATGTCTTATTAGATGCTGGAAATTCAAAGATCGACAGACACAGGATGCCCCTATGGATCAGATCATATGGAAAAGACCTTGAGCTTTCAGTTGCCAGGTCACCATAGAGATGAGAGGGATCCTGCACGTTGTTCAGTTGTGTCTAACTCTTTGTGACCCCATTTGGGGTTTTCTTGGTAAAGACATTGGAGTGTTTGCCATTTCCTTCTAGAGTTCATTTTACAGATAAGGAAACTGAGGCAAACAAGGTGAAGTAATGTGCCCACTGTCACACAGCTAGGAAGTGTCTGAGGCCAGATTTGAACTCAGGTCTTCCTGACTCCAGGCCCAGTGCTCTGTGCACTATGGCACTACCCAGCTGGCAGGAACCCTAGAGACATCTAGACTAACCTCCTCATCTGTAAGGGGAGGAAAGAAGCCCAGAGATGGGAAGGAACTTGCCCTTGGTCATCTAAATTGAAGAAGCTGCTCTGACTATAACTTCAATGTTCTTTCCACTGTACCAACCTGATTCCAAAGTCAATATGATTCAACAGCACAATATGCCAGTCAAAAACTGAATTTAGTTTCTGTTAAGAGAGGTGTAGGGTCCAGAACCAGGAAGGTAACAGTTTTGTTGTTCAGATAACATCTAGAATCAAATCGTAGTCAGTTTTAAGCACTTCTGGCATGCCCAGAGGAAGACAAACACATCCTAGCTGTGTGACTCTAGGTAAGTCACTTACTTAACTCTTACATTGCAAAGAAAGTGCCAATCTACCTTGGTAGAGGGAGTTTCCCCACTTGGGAGTTCCCTAGACTGTGGAAGTGCTACAGCCAGTCTTTATCTTTATCCCTATTTTTGACTTAAGAAGGGAGAGAGAGTGAGGAGACGAAGGCTTAGACCATGCAAAAATCTACTGAAAGACCTGGGAATGTGCAGCCTAGAGAAGAGAAGGCTCAGGGAAGGACAAGATGATTCTCTTCAAGCAACGGAAGGGTTGACATGTGAAGGAGAACTTTTGTTTGGCCCCAGAGGACAGAAAAAAGGGCAATGGGAGGAACTTCAGAGAGCCAGATCCAATCTAATCCACAAAGCACCTCCCATTCTCACCCTAGAGCTGGTTGTTAAACATTTACCTAAATGACCCTTCCGACTGAGATTCACTGATTCTGTGACTTGTGCTCTTTATTCAGTGTTGTAAGGGACAAAAACTTGATCTTGTGACCTTGTTTTTCCAATTCATCTGGAGCGAAGTGGAGCAAAGGCAGAAGCGCAATCTTGCCCAATGGCTTTTTTATGGTGTTTCCTCATATTTATTCACACTTTTCACTGGGAAGAAGGTCAGACATTGTACTCCAGCTGCTTGCCCTGGAACAAGATTCCCAAGAAACTACTGCTTCAAAGTCATTTATTCCTTCTGGGCTTGACCTCCCAGAAGGGCCAGATGGTATGGGAAGCAATGTTCTGTCCTCTCAAAACACCCTCCCCCCTTCTCTCCTTCCTCCCTCCACCAAGATTGATCCCAGATGAGGGTTTGTGCTGGGAAGGGCCAGGCAAGGGGTTGACTTTGTCATGGACCCACAGAAATGAATGTCCAACTAGGATAAGAAAAAAAATTAGTATGAATACATAGAGTGCTGTAAGGCTCACAAAGCACTTTATATATGTTGACTCATTTGATCCTCACAACAACCTTGGGAGATGGGGACTATTATCATTTCCATTTTACAGATGAGGAAACCGAGGCACAGATAGGTTAAGGGGCTTGCCTGCCCATGGTCACAGCTAGTAAGTAGGGATAGAACTTAGGTCTTCCTGCCTCCAAGTCCAGCACTCTATGGACCTTGCCAACTAGTTGCCACCAACCCATCTATATGGGACACTGTCCCCTGGGAGCTATGTCACTCTAGGGAATTTCTCCTAAGAGGAAGTTGGGGCATTGGCATGAATTGATATTCAATAAGGAGCATCTGCAGAAGAGGAACGGGTACTGAAATGCCAAGGGATAAAGAGCTGGTGGTCTCTGATCAAGGCTCTGATCAAGGTCCCAATGAGGGCTCTTTAATAAAGCTCAAGAAACCTCACTTTCCTGTCCAGTGGTTCAGGGTGCCTGGGCTGTTGTCACATATTAGCACCACTTTCAGGGGGCGCCACTATTCCCTATACCCAGAGGAGACTGGTAATGTTTGTGTTTACTTGTCAATTACATGGTGAAATCCACACATGGGGATCCCTCATGTCAAGACACAGCATGATAGACTCTGGGGCTGAAAGGGCTGGGGAGAGCATCTGGTCCCACTCCTCCATTCTGAAGAGGCTACACTAAGGCCCTGAGAGAAGGGATTCTCCCAGTGTCGTCCAGCCAGGGAGGAGAAGAGCCAGGAGACAAAGCCAGTTCTCTGGCTCATTCTGATACACCAGGCAGCCAATTTCACAATTATTAGTAAAACTGAAATGGAGAGGGGACATAGATGAAGTCTGGGAGCAGGAAGGATAACATGAAGATGGGAAAGGGAGAGGCTAGTGTAAGAAGCAGGGAGAGGCTGGGATGGTGACGAGCCCTTTAGATTGTGAAGCCACCCAGGACACAAAGGGGGAGAGTCAGGCTGGCTGGGGTCAGGGTCCCCAGGATGCTGTGTATGTTCTCTGGCATCTAGCAGGGAATCAGCTCAAAAAGCCCCGACTTCAGTAGTCCAGGAGCGGCAGAGTCTGGCAGTGCCACTCCTGCCCGTCGGCCCCTGAGCAGATGGGCTCAGAGCAGGGGGTGATGTGTAGGCAGGAGGGATTGGGACTCCAGTGGCGGGGGAGCAGGATGAGGAGAGCAGGACTGCAGCAATGTGGCTGTTTCTGGGCACCGCACCACAAACAGGCATCGAGGCAGGGCTAGTTGGCCTTCCTGCAGGGCGGGCCCTATGTGAGGATGCTGGCATCCGATTCAGAAAACTCTTCCGGGCTGGCAGGATGGCACCAGAAATTCGGTGGAGAGGGGCTGTTCGGAGCATAGGGATGGAGTACGCCAGAGAGGAGGCAGTCACGAGTGCCAGACCTGGGCTGGGCCCCTGCTGGGGGACTGGAAGCTGGCTCGAGGCTGCTGAGGAGCCATGGGGGAATGCCCAGGGCCAAGTTGGGCAAGGCAGGAAGGTAGCAGCCCCTGGTGAGGGTACCATCTCAGCAATGTAGTTGTGCAGATGGGAGAGGAGGCGGAGCCGGATGGGCTCTGTGCTGCTCTGGCCCTCCAGGATCCCCAGGTATCTTCCAACCTCTGTGAGGCACTCTCGAAAGCCAATGCTCCTATAGTCCACTGCCAAGGCCCGGGCATCAAAGAGTCCTGAATGGCAAAGGGCACAGGAAATATCAGACCCTGCTTGGCTATGAGGGTACCAATTCACTATGCTTAGCCTTTTGCTAAAACTGCTGAACAGTTGAATGGCTGGCTATGACTCCCCTGTAATAGCACCTAAGTCATCAAAGGCCTGAAACATGTCGGAATAAAACCCAGCTTCCCACCATCCAGGATAAAAATAACTGCCTGGGAAGGCAGTTTGCTTCTCATCAGCTTCCATTTGCTCAGTAGCAGCAAGAATATAATTATGACTTACAGCTGCGGCCAAAGCCTGAGAATCTCACAGAATCATAGATCTGGAACTGGAAGGAACCATTTTGTTGTTTGGTTGTGTCTGATGGCTTTTCTTGGCCCCATTTGGGGTTTTCTTGGTCAAGATACTGGAGTGGTTTGCCATTGCCTTCTACAGTTCATTTAACAGATGAGGAAACTGAGGCAAAGAGGGTTAAATTACTTGCCCAAGGTCACACAGCTAGTAAATGTCTGGGGCTGGATTTAAATTCAGAAAGGTGAGTCTTCTTGACTCCAGACTGGGCACCTTATCCACTGTGCCACCTAGCTGCCCCCTAACTATTATTATTATTAATATATTTATTATATTAATATATAATGCCTCAATAATAATAATAATAAAAATCACACCAGCGAGCAGCAGATCTAGGATGCAAACCCAGGTCCACTGACTCCAAATCCAGAGGCTTTTCTATATTACATCATCATACCGGCTTCTGTTCTGCCTCTGGAAGCTGTTCTGGAAGAGCTGTCCTACTAGACTCAGTTTACTAATCTGTAAAGTGCCAGAGAGGGGGATTGAACTCTAAGGCACCTCATAGCTCTAATGAAAGTATTTGTCGAATGGAAGTTGCGTCTTCCAGTAGGAGTGAGGTTAGGGAGGAAAGAGGCTGGACGAGGTGATCTCAGAGTTTCCTCCAGGTCCCCTTAGAAAGGGGGAGAAGAGAGAGAGGGAGAAGGTTATCGCTCTCCTTAACTAACATTTACATGACTTTGCACCATTAGCAACTTTGCTGTTCAGTATCCAACTCTCCGAAACCCCATAGCACACTAATACTGTCCATGGGGTTTTCTTGACAAAGATACTGGAGTGGTTTGCCATTTCCTTCTCCAGCTCATTTTACAGACGGGGAAACTGAGGCAAACGGGGGTAAGTGAATTGCCCAGGTTCACCCAGCTAGTGTCTGGAGCCACATTTGAACTCAGGTCTTTGTGATTCCGGGCCCGGCGCTCTGTGCACTGAGCCAATAACTTCAGCCCTGGGTAAAGTTCACATTGGATGGCCTGGGTGAGTTGTGGCTTCCGTCCCCTATTGCTAAGTTCTTCCGGTCCCCTGTTAGAGGAAGGGGCCAGTGAAGTCAGGCTTTACTCTCCAGCCTTTGCTGCCTTGTTTCAGCTCCTTCTCCCTTGGGACCTGCAGCCCCCTCTCCCATTGGTGAGGTCCTCTCAGAACGTTTCTGAGGAAGGTCCCCGACCAGCCGTCCTTCGTTCTGCAGGCATCACCAGCTCTTTCCCTGAATTCTAACCACCAGCTATTTCTCTGATCTCAACCTTCCTTCTCTCACCTACATAACATTTGCACAGACTGGTTAGTCCAAGGAGGTATTTCCTCCTTCACTCTCCTGCTTTTCAGCTCCCTTTATTTACGGTTTTTTTTTTGGAGGGAGGAAAGGTAAAGCAATTGGGGTTAAGTGACTTGCCCAAGGTCACACGGCTAGTTTTTGTATTAAGTATCGGAGGCCGGATTTGAACTAAGGTCCTCCTGACTCCAGGGCCAGTGCTGTATTCACTGCGCCACCTAGCCGCCCCTCAGCTCCCTTTTAAGCTTTGTCTTTCCTTTTATGAATGTAAGCACTGGACTTGGAATCAGGAAGGCTCATCTTCATGAGTTCAAATCCAGCCTCAGAAGACACTTACTAGCTATGTGACCCTGGGCAAGTCACTTTACCTTACTTGCCTCAGTTTCTTCATCTGTAAAATGAGCTGAAGAAGGAAATGGCCAACCACTCTGGTATCTCCACCAAAAACATCCCAAATTGGATTGGGGGGGGGGCGGGGGTTGGATACAACTGAACAGCACAAAGTACTCTCAGGCAAGGACAATGTCTTTGCTTCTCTAATTACCCACAGCTTGCTCTTATCCTCTGAAATGGATGGAGTCACATCTAGGCCTACGCAGATATGAAATATTATGCAGTATAGTGGACAACACAGTCAACTTTGAGTCAAAAGACCTGAGATCAAATTCTAAATCTACTGTTTCCCGGTCAAATGACCTTGGGCAAGTCACTTCCTTCTGCTTCCTCATCTGTGAAATGGGCATGAAAATATCTTCCCTACTCTACCCCTCCCCCAATAGGGTAGTTGTGAGGATCCAATGAGAAACCATTTGGAAATCATTCAGCAGCCATAAAATGCCAAACCAGTATGAACCGTAACTATTAATAATGCAAAAGGTGTTGAGTCTATGGTTCATTAACTCGCTCTCCCCAAAGCCAGAGTGGCTTTTCTCCATCTCTACGGAAAGTCCTTTCTATCTCTTGTTGTACGATGCTGGTATTTCCCGGGGGCCCAGCCTGGCACAGAAACCAGGGTCACTGTGGGGGTCAGAAGCACTGAGGCATGATGGGCTCCCAGAAGGTCAGGGGCAGCCAAGGGCTGGGGAGCCATTTCTTCAGTTTTCTTCCTTGCCTCTGACTTGAAAATTCTTCACCGCAATCTCCTCCAAAAGGAAGATCAGCGGTACCTGAACACCTCTCCAGCTTCAGGGACAAGCCAGCCCATAAGGACCAGGGTTCTGTAGGACAACCGCTAACAGCTAACATTTATGTGCCACCTGCTGTGTGGCTGGTGCTGTCCTAAGTGCTTCATAAATATTATTTCATTTGATCCTCACAGCAACCTTAGGTAAGAGGTGCTATTATTACTTTACAGATGAGGAAACTGAGGCAGACTGAAGTGCAGTGACTTGCTTAGGGTCACATAACTAGTCAGTGTCTGAGGCTGGATTTGCACTCAGGTCTTCCTGCCTCCAGGACCAGCGCTCTATCCACTGATACCCCCTAGTACAGCAGTTCTCAACCTGTGGGTCACAACTCCTTTGGGGGTCAAATGATCCTTTCACAGGAGTCACAGGGGTTGCCTAAGACCACCCCAAAACACATATTTCCAATGGTATTAGGAACCGAGAGACGGTTCCTCTATCTGTCTCCAGGCGAGTCCACACACATGCAGATACAGTTCGCAGCATTAGGAAGGTTAAGAACCACTAGTTCTTTCAATGCCTGGGTGCCAAGCATCCCATTTACAAGTCGGTTTTCATAAAGCAAAGGGGTCCAGATTTCTCTAACCCTGATTCATTCGCAGTGCCACAAAAGGAACTCTGGATTTGGCGGTGGAGGATTTGAGTTCAAATCCCAGCTTGGATATGCGCTACCTTTGTGACTCTGGGAAAAATCTGTTAACTTCTCTCTGCCTCAGTTTCCTCACCTGTGAAATGAGAGGGGCTCTGTGGTCTGTGGTCTCTAGCATTCCTTCCAGCTCTGAATCTACAGATTTATCATCTCTGTGGTCCTGTCTAGCTGCATCTTTTCAGAGTCAGTGAATTTTAGAATCAGAATTGGAAGGAACATCAGAGGGCACCTGGTTCACTCTGTTTATGGACATCCTTCAGTGTAGAAGTGTGACGTGGGGTCAGGGAAGACCCGAGTTCAAATCTTGCCAGTGCCAGAAGCACCATGTGATCTTGGGCAAGTCACTTACCCTCTCTTAGCCTGTGAAATGGACATAGTAACAGCACCTAACTCACTGGGTTGCTGTTAGAAATTTTATGTCAAGGGCTTTGCGAACGTTAAAATCTCTATAGAAATGCTGGATGTTATTCGTGGGGCTTCCTAGGGGACAAATCTCCCCAGTTCATTTGACTCTCCTGAGGCTCTGGGAATTGGTGATCTGTTCTGTGGTCACCACAGACATGTCATAGGTCTTAGCTACATCCCCACATGAGAGGCTGACCTCTGAGTCAAAGCACCAGAAAAGGAGGTCCTGAGGTGATTGATGGGATGGGAGTCCGCTTTTAAGAGCAAACACGGGCATCTCCCTCAAGCATCTAGTCTCTCCTGATGGGCCAAACCAAAGAAGGTGCTTCTGAGCAGACGTAAGGAAGAGGCCACATTGCACAGTGGAGAGAGTCCTGGCCTGGCATGGTGGCAGAAGACTGAAGCTCAAATCCAAACTCTGACGCTGACCACCTCTGGGAAGCTCATTCCACCCTCTGAGCCTCAGTTTTCTCCTCTGGAAAGTGGGAGTAATAACTATACTCATCAGACAAGGTTGGCATAATGTGCATAAAATGCTTTCCAAGTCCTTAAGCTCTGTGTAACTGTGAGTTGTTATTGTTCTTTATCTGAAACTCCATGGCTGGGACTCTTCTTATCTGAACAACAAAAGTCCCTTCAGGTCCACAGTTGTAGCCTTTCCTACTCTCCTTCCTTCTCTCTAGACTGGCATATACTCAAATATCTGTTGGAATGTGAGGGGGTTATAGGGTTTAGTGCTGAAAAGAACTATGGAAATAATTTAGTCCAACATTTTACAGAGCAGGAAACTGAGGCCCAGAGGCATCACATGGGTCAGAGGTAGCAGAACCAGGAAGTGGTCCCAGATCCCCTGATCCAAACCGAGTGTTCTGGACACTGAGCCATGTTGTGTCCCTGGACATAAAAGCTATCATGCCCATTGGTTGGCCACAGCACCCAGGATTTCTGGGCAGAGACTTATTTCTCTGACTTAAGTCACTGATATTTCTTAGACAACAGTGTCTTAGATGTGGTGTGGGATGCTAACATCTTTCAGTGCTGGCCCTCATCCCTCATACACAGACTGTTGCGATAGCTGCTGGTGGGTCTGCCTACATCAAATCTCTCTCCATTTCCAATCCATCTTTCCCATTCAGTTACTAAAGTGATTTTCCTAAAGTGTAAATGTGATCATGTCAATCATCACCCCCCCTCCCTGCCCCGCCTCAATAAACTCCAGTGGCTCCCTGATGCCTTCAGAATCAAACACAAAGTGCTGTGCTTGGCATTCAAAACCCCTCATGTCTTTCCAGTCTTCTTACATGTCACACCCCCATATTCTCTTTGATACAGTGACACTGGCCTCCTGGCTGCTCCATGAACAAGACACTGCATCTTTGGCTGTGGCCATTATTTCTGGCCCTCCCCCATGCCCAGAACCCTCTCCCTGCTCTGCTCTCACAAATGACCTCCCTGGCTCCCTTTAAGTCCCAACTAAAACCCCACCTTCCATAGTAAACCCTCCCCAAGTCCTCTGAAGGCCAGGGCCTTCCCTTGGTTAATTCCCATTCTTGTATATACCCTGCTTTGCCAGTTGTTTTCCCTCCCCCCATTAGATTGTAAGCTTCTTGAGGGCAGGGACTGCTTTTTGCCTCTTTGTATCCTTGATGCTTAGCACAGCACTTGGCACATAATAGGTGTTTAATGTAAGTTAAATAAAATGACTGATTGATTGATTAAGTGAACTAGTATATCAGATCAGCCCATCAGTCAGCAAGGCCCCAGGACAGGGGCTCGGTCTTTTTTTGTGTGGTGGACACAGTCTGTTGAAGTCTCTCGACCCTTTCTCAGAATCATGCTTTTCAATGAATACAATAAAATTCATAGGATGACAAAGGAAACCAATATTAAAATGTAGTTCTCAAAATAATAAAAAAAAAAACCAAGTTGACAGACCAGATTGTAGTTTAAAGAGGTAGGGAAAGCTAGACAGCTGAGCAGGGCACTAGGCTGCCAGGTAGAGCAGCACTGTGCTCCTCGGGAACACTGGAGCTGGCAAGGGGATAGAGGTTACCATGGAGTTTGTCTGGAAGGGACCTTGGAAAAGATCCAGTCCAACTTCTTAACTTGGCAAGTGAGGAAACTGAGGCCCAGAGAGTTTAAGTGACTTTCCTTAGGTCACATAGGTAGAAAGTAGCCACATTGGGATTTGAACTCAGGTCTTAAAACTGTTTAAATTCAGAGAGTGTTCTTTTCAGGATACTACATGGCCTCAGAGGAGGGGGGGGGTGTTATTTTACTGGAAGGAGAAGAAGTGACAGTGGGATGAAATAAGGAGGGAGACACATAGTTTGACCCTTGCTTATCCCCACCTCAGTCCTTTAGGAAGAAAGGCTTCTCTTACCAGACCCTCCAGTGGCACGGAGCATTTTCAAATGGTCCACTGTCATCTGTAGGATTTCTGCTTTCTCCAGCTTGGAGGAGCCCTGTGGGAAAGAGAGAGGGGAAGAGAGGGGAATTCAGATGTTTAGGAGTGGGAGAAGCCTGATACTGGGCTGTTACTACCCTGGGGGTGACAATCAATCATTAGGCACCTGCTCTTGCCAGGTACTGTTCTAGGTGTCAGGGGTACAAAGACAGAGATGAAACACTCAGAGAACTTAGATTAATTGTGGAAAGTGTGTGTGTGTGTGTGTGTGTGTGTGTGTGTGTGTGTGTGTGTGTGTAATAGGGGTTTGATTGGCATCCTGAGATTTTTTCTTCGAGAGACAAGAGAGTATCTAAGAGTAAAGGGTGATCTACAGTGTCAAAGACTGCAGAGAGGTCAAGAAGGAGGAGGACTGAGAGAAACCCACTGGATTTAGCAGCTAAGCAACCATTAGTAATCATGGAGAGAGCAGTTTGTTGAATGATAAGATTGGAAGCTGGATTGTACAGGGTTGAGGAAAAAGTGAGAAGAGAAGACATGTAGGTTAGCAGAAACAGCTTTTTTTTTTTTTAGGAGTTTGCCTATAAAAGGGAAGAGAGTTATGGGCTCATAACTGGAGGCTAGAGTTCAAGTGAAGGCTTTTTAAGGCTCAAAGAGACTTGAACATGCTCAGAGGTATCTGACAGGGAGAAATTAAAGACTGGAGAGAAAGGTAATCTCCCAGAGGAGAGGGGGAGAAGGCAGCTGGGAGGGGCAGAAGTTGAGACCGTGTAGAGGGCTTGAGGAGGGAAGACAAGGTTTACAGCAGCCTCCCTGGGAAGTGCAACAGAAAATTAAGGAAGGGTAGGAGGATTGCCTTGCTTGGGTGAGGGTCCAGCTGAGATGAGATCACATCGATCTGTAGAAAACTCCATGGGGGGTATGGTCCACATGACTAAACAACAGTGATGGGCTCAGCACTGTGCTAAGTGCTTCACAAATATTATCTCAGCCCCACATGACAAGTACTACTGTTATACTCATTTTACAATTGAGGAAACTGAGGCAAGCAGGGATTAAATGACTTGCCAAGGATCACACAGTTAGGAAGTGCCTGAGGCTGGATTTGAACTCAGGACTTCTCCACTCCAAGCCCAGCGCTCTAACCGCTGCACCAACAGCCACCTCTGAGATCACTGTCACACTGAACAAGTCAGCTACAGGGTCAACACTGATGAAAAAGGAAAAGGCAGCCCAGGACACAGGGGAAGACCTGGGAGGGTTCTGAGAGATGGAGAACAGACTGCTCCAGATCCCTCCCAAGAGGACACAGTCTAAGAAGCAGGCAAACTGTATGGTGGAGTGGGAAACGTTCCTGGCTTGGAACCAGAAAATGCAGGACCCATATTCAGATATTTGAGATCTGTGTGACTTTGAGAAAGTCCCCCAGCTCCTTCAAGCTTCAGTTTCTCCACTTGTAAAATTCCTGAGGGCCCGCTGACTTCACTAGCCAATCGGGTATATGGAAATGACATATATGATATGTATAATATATTAAGTATGAATGTAATCACGACCTAATCTGTACAGTGCTTTCCAGTATTCAGGCTGCTTTTACTCACATCATTTCTTGATTCTCACACCAACTTGGACGATCCATGCTGTAGTGCGAAGAACATTGGACTTGGAGCCAGGAGCCCTGGGTTTGAATCTCACCTGCAACTCTTTAATAGCTGTGCAAGACTGGGCAAGTCACTGACTCTCATGAGCCTTAGTTTCCTCTTCTATACAACTGAGATAATGACATTTGCAAACCCTATCTCCCAGGACTGTTGTGGGGAAAGTGTTTAGAATTAAAGTGTTATAGAATTTATAAGCTATTATAACTATTGGCAGTTACGCAGCACAGTTGATAGGGTGCTGGACCTGGAGTCAGGAAGACTCATCTTCCCGAGTTCAGACATTTACTAACTGTGTGACCCTGGGTGAGTCACTTAACCCTGTTTGCTCCAGTTTCCCCATCTGTAAAATGAGCTGGAGAAGGAAATGGAAGACCATTCCAGTATCTTTGCCAAGAAAACCCCAAATGGGGTCATGAAGAGTTGGGTATAACCGAAAATGACTGAACCAATAATTATTATTATGCTGGTTTATATGTCACACTTATCAAATCTAGAGGTGACAGAAAGCTGAATGATTGAATCAGGACCCCAAAGGTACCAAAAAATTAGAGTAAGAAGCAAATTTAACAAGACAAAATGCTAAAGCCCTGCACTTAACAGTCAAAACATCAAATTCCAAAGTAGGAGACATAGAGAGAGAGTATTTCATCCAAAAAGGACCGAGGGAGACTTTTCAGACTCCATAGGAGTCAATAAGGACATGGCAGCCAAGAAAGGTCACACAATCTTAGCCACGTTACTGAAGACAAGGATGTGAGTTCCATCATCCTCTGCTCTAATCAGACCATGTTTGGAATGGTCTGTTCTGTTCCAGGACCATATGTTAGAAAGGGCCACCAACAAGGGGAGTGTGTCCAAAGCAGGGCAAACTTGGATGGTGAATAGACTCAGAATCACACCAAATGAAGGTCAGTTGTTTGAAGGAAGGAGGTCAGGTCGGGGTAGTTAGTCTAAGAAAAGAGATGGGGGAGGGAGGGGGCAGGGAGACAAGATAACAAATCTTCAAGTGTCTCCAGAACTATAGAGTGGAAGAGGGATTGGCTTTATTCTGCTTAGCCCCAAAGGTCGGAACTAGGAGCAGTTAAAAGGAGGCATATTTAGGCTCAATGTTAAGGGAAACATTCCTAACCCTTGGAGCTGTCCAACAAAGCAATGGCGTGCCTAGGGAGATAAGGCACTCCTCCCTGCTGGAACCATTCAAGCACTGGATGGAGGAATATGGCAGAAGGGTTTTGGACATCTGGCTAGGAATTGGACTGAATATCTTCCAACTTGAACTTTGTTAAAAACAACTGCGTTGCAGGGGAGAAAAGCGATTTCCTCCCCCTTTGGAAAGATAAGGAAACTGAGGCTCAGTTGTCTAAATTTTGCTGAAGACATTTGTCCAGGACGTTGCCCAGGACAGCGAAAGTTTTTGAATAGGTGAGTGACATGCCTTAGGAAGATGAATCTGGTCTCCTAGGTGAGACTGAGACAAAGAAGAGAGAGACCAGTTTGTTGTTTGTCCTTCGTTCTTGAAAGGGACCAATGACATCAGGAGGGTGATAGCTTGTAAGTGAATTGGATTTAAGTGAGGCAGGGCTGTGCAAAGTCATCAGTCCCACTCTCTCCTCCAGAGTCATGAGGGTCCAGTGGCAAGACAAGAGTCAAAATGACTGGCAATGGCCCCAGATGCAGTGGGAGAACTTGGCCTTTTTAAACTAGGGTCTTTCCCAGGTCTCTGTTTGAGGCAACACACATTCAGTGATTAAAGGCTAAGAACTGAGGCAAAAGGTGGCCTGGTTTGCCTTCACAAAAGAATCAGTTTGGGAGGGGAAGACCCTCAGAGTTTCTGGCCAGAATAGAAACAAGTTCTATTTACTGAGAGACTGGTGAGGAATGAAATGAAAATAGCACCTTCTCCATCACCCTCTCCAGCAGCCTGGACTTTCCAGCATTTGAATTATGAAATAGGTCCAGACTGAATGGATCATCACACAGGAGAACTCCACCAGACTGGACTCCTCTTTGACCCCTGAAAATGGCACCGTGCTCTCCTGCCTCAATGGGAAACTAGAAGATGTCTCTTCTTTCCTTCCCCTCCAGCAGACACCCAACCCTCCATCTTCCAGGGTCACCCTTCCTTACCTGCTTCTCAAAGGCCGTGGGGACAAGACGACGCAGCTCAGACAAGCTGCTGTTGATGCGATCCCGCCGCCTTTTCTCAATGATCTAGAGGGGGGACAACAACATCAGACACACAGCAAGCCCTGCTCCAAACTGCCCTCCCCAGCCCCAGTCACCCCTGAGGCAGAACTTCTCATCTGGAGGATCTCGGAGAGCCTCACTCACACAGACCCTAAGTAAAGTTCAAATTCCTTGGACAAAAATTTAAATAAACTGGGATCAACCTCCCTTTCCAGCTCTGTCCTCTTCTCTTGTCTTCTCTTGTCTTCTTTATGCATTTGACACTCATTTCTGTCCTCAAGCATGCACTGTGCTCTCTAGTCTCAGGGCTGCCAAATTTTCAGATTCTGTGACCTTGAGCCAATCACTTTGAGCCTCAGATTGCCCTACTGTAAAATGGGTTAATAACCCTGCCCACCTCCTTCCTAGGTTGTTGTGAGGATCAAATGAGAGCATATATGTGGAAATGCTTTATAACCTCTAAGGCCTGAGAGTGGAATACATGGGAATAGGTATTATTATTCCACGAGTCAGAAGATAAGATGGGCAGCATAGAAATGCAGGCCTTGAAGCCTGAAAGATCTGGATGCAAATTCCAACCTCTGACACGTACTGACTATATGAACCTGGGCAAGTCCCTTAACTGCTTTGTGTTCCAGGCAACTCCCCAGGCCACAGAAAAGTTGGTAACCTGTGCTGGTAGAGAGAGCATCTGCTCTTGGGAATACTCTATACTATTTGTAGACTAATTTTTAAAAATGCCTTGTTAATTTATTTTTTTATTAAGTTAATTTATCCTTGTTAATTTCTTAAGAAATAATATTTCTCCAGCCTGAAAGTTTTTACAGACTTTTTTTCACTTTAGGAAAGTGAGAACAAAAGCTAAGGCCTTCTTTTGAAGTGAAATAAGAACAATAATCAAGGTAACTTCTGTCTAGCTAGCTCATAGCCTCCCCGCCCCCTAAAGTGACAGAGCCTTGGTCAGAGGTTAAACTATTGATCAGGGTGGGAACTCATCCATCCTGGAGGGAAATGTGGTTCAGAAAGGAAGCCTGCTGGCTGCCTTGGCTTCCTTCTAGTCTCTCCTAATGTCCCACCATCTGCAAGAAGCCTTTCCCAATCTGACAGGACCCCCCCTCCCTTACCCAATTTATCATGTCTCCATTTAGTTTGGTCAGCTGGGTGGCAGGAGATGGGTCGCTGGGCCAGGAGTCAGAAAGACCCCTCTTTCTGAGTACAAGTCTGGTCTCAGATACTTACTAGCTGTATGGCCCTGGGCAAGTCACTTAACCTCCGTTTCCCTCATCTGTAAAATGAGCTAGAGAAGGAAATGGCAAACTACAGCAGTATCTTTGCCAAGAAAACCCCAAATGGGGTCATGAAGAGTCAGACATGATGGAACAAATCTTGTCTGTACATAATTATATGGATGTTGTCTCCCCCATTAGACTGTGAGCTCCTTGAAAGCAGGCACTGGGTTTTGTTTGTTTGTTTGTCTTTTGCCTGCCTCTGTATCCCCCGCACTTAGCACAGTGCCTGGTAGATCATTGGTGCCTAATCAATGCTTATTGTCTTACTGGGTATCCTGAAACATTCATCTCTAATGGCATTTTAACACATTATGATTTTTTCCCTTGTTCAAGATTCCTCTAAATGCTACTTCAAATTGTTTCGGGGTATCATTATGCCTGAAAGCACAGGGGTCCGTGCCAGTTTAGATGTCTACCTCCAGGATAAAAATAGCTTGTATATAAGATAATGTTCAATTCGATAAAATTGTTTCTGGAAGACTGGAGCATAAATCACGGAGCATACCATTAATAATTTTTTTCTTTGACACCATGAAATCACATGTCTAGTTTCTATCCTCATCAGAAGATGAGGCTGAGGTCAGGATGTACCTAGGACCCGGACATTGCCATGGTAGTATGTAACCAAAATGTTAGATCCGGAGCTGGAGCAGCAGTGCTGTGGGAGAGATGGGCCAAAGCTGATGATGATAACTCCCCAAAGAGCCCCAAACTCTTTTTCTATTAGGCTGTCTATAGGAAGCAGACATAATCAGAGAGCTCAGGTGCCCGAGTAGATTTTCACAAATCGAAAGGACATGTCCCAGCTGTTTCCTGGGTGAAACTGGTATATAATGACCATGTTTTCTTGGGAACTGGTCACGTGCTATGCCACCAGAAAATAGGTCCATGGTTTCATCCAAGCCACAGAGTGGTTAAGAGTTGGGCCCCTTGAATTCTGAGGCCCCCTCTTCCTTTAGGGCATGTCTGTACACTTGGTGCCACCAGGTGGCGCCATAGTGCACAGAGCCCCAGGCTGGATGGAGTCAGAAAGACTCATTCATCTTCCTGAGTTCAAATCTGACCTCAGATACTTAGTAACTGGGTGACCCTGGCCAAGCCACTTAGCCTTATTTGCCTCAGTTTCCTCATCTGTGAAATGAACTGGAGAAGGAAATAGCAAACCACTCCAGTATTTTTGCCAAGAAAACCCCAAATGGGGTCATGAAAAGTCGGACACAACTAAAAGACTGGACAAAAGTACATTTAGGTCTAAACCCTTGACATCAGGTATTATCATCCTCACTTTACAGATGGGGATACTGAGATGCAGGCTAAGTGACTTAATGGTTATACTGCAGTTATAAAGCTGTGGAGGGCAAATGAGTGATGTGAAGGGCCTTGCAAACTTCAATGTGCTCTAGAAATGTCAGTTACCATCATCATCATCTAGTTCTAAATCCTATGAATCAATCAATCAATCAACGAGCATCCATTAAACACCTAATGTATGCTAGTGATCCTGCAACCTTCTGAACCCTTTCCTATTCAGTCTGGCATGCCTGTATCAGAAGTTCAGGGTCCTCGACATAGCAGCTAAAAGAATTTTAGGCAATCAACCAACCAAGAAGGCTTTATTAAGCATCCACTGTATGCCAGGTACTGGGATGCAAAGACAAAATGAAATAATCCTCAACAGCTCATCTTCTATGGGGATGTAGGCAGAAGCTCCAAGTAGTCTCTGTTCCCTCCAATTAAAGCTCCCTTCTGTCACTTCCTATGTTTAAGACTTTGGAAGCACAACCTATGACCTGGGCAATAAATTATTTAATAATTACATAATAAATTATTTAAATATATAGGTAATAAATAGTAGTAAATCGGGGGCTTCTGAGGAACCTAGGGTTGCCCAGGGGCCACAGCAAACATTGGTAGAAGCTTCAGAGTACCACTCACCCCCCTCCTTTTCTTTCTGGCTTGCATCTGTGAAGTGGTGGTGGGGGAGTGAGCCCCGGAGACCTGGCTGGGGGAAGAAGAGACAGGTTAATGTGACTGACTGTTCGTTCAGAGCATCACTAGCTCCAGGCACCACACGGCTCATTAGAAGGGAGGGCCCAGCTGTAAGTGGTTCTCATTATTTCTTCCAGCTTAATGGAATCCCTTCAAAGAGTAGGCCACAGTGATCTGAGAGTGGCAGCAGAAGGCAGCTGACTTCCCACCTCTCCCTCATCTTCTCCCCAGCCACCTCATCAGATCTCAACAGTCTCAGATCAGACATATTTCTTCTCCAGCAAGTCTTTCCACTAACCCTCAGAGTCCTACTTCAAAAGCAAAAAGGCCCTGGAATGAGCTGTTCATTGTCTCCTTCACAAAGAAGGCCACGTGGTTTTGACAGCTGCCCTTGGGCCCTGAGCCTTCAGGATCTGTCTGATGGTGGTGGTAGCTGGAGGAAGGCAGGGAGAGGAGTTTTGTATTTTCTTTCTTTTTTTCTTTTTTTAAAATCTAGAGTCAGGCTAGGGCTTTCTGGCATCCAGGCTTTCTCCCTGAGAAAAAAGAGGTAGTAATGGAATGCCATTGTGCTGGAAGAAATGATGAAAAAGATGATTTCAGAGAAACTTGAGAAAATACTTATGAACTGATGCAGATTGAAGTGATCAGAACCAGGAGAACAATTTATATAGTAACAACAAAAATGTAACGGTAAACAACTTTGAAAGACTTTAAGAACTTTAACTTAATGTCCAGTGGTGATTCTAGACTTTTGATAATGAAGCATGCTACCCACCTCCTGGCAGAGGGGTGATGGCCTAGAGGTGCATAATGAGACATATATTTTTGGCCAAAGGTAATGTGGGAACTTGTTTTGCTTGACTGAATATATTTGTTACTTGGGTTTTGTTTTTCTTTCTTTTTTTTAAAGATGGGGGATAAGTGGGAGGGAAAGAAAAGATATATTTGTTCATTTAAAAAATTAAATTTAAAAATATTTCTGTACATAAAGGAAGAAAGGAAGGGAAAGAAATGGAGAAAGGAAGGAAAGATGGAGGGAAGAAAGAAAGAAAGATAGAAAGAAAGAAAAGGAGGAAGGAAGAAAGGAAGGAAGGAGGAAAGGAAAGAAGTAAGGGAGGGAGGGAGGGAGGAAGGAAGGAAGGAAGGAAGGAAGGAAGAAAAAGAAATTTAGGAAAGAAAGGAAAAAAAAACTTTGTGGTACAGCAGAAGGAGAGCTGGTCTTGGTGTCCAGAGACCTGACTCCAACATTTCTTGTGTGACCTTGAGAAAGTCACTCTACCCTCTCTGGGTCTCAGTTTCCTTATCTGTAAGATGGAGATAATAATACACTACCGGGGTTATTGCAAGGAATGTGACATGGAATATAGACAGTGTGAAATAAATTGGAGCTGTTATCATAATCCTTTTTCTGATTATTATTATAGAGAGGGGGCTTAGAAAGGTGAAAAGGGCACTGGCCTCATAGAGTCAGGAGACCTAGGTTCAGATCCTAGTTCTGACACCCATTAGCAGAGTGATCACAAGCAAGTTATACTTCTCCCTGAGCCTTAGATTCCTCATCTATAAAACAGGGATAAAAATAGTATCTGACTGCTGTAAGAAATCTTTGAAACATTATAGAAATGGGGAGTTATCCCTGCTATCGAGCTAATAAAAATAATGTTAACTAGTATTTCTATAGCTCTTTAAACTTTGGAAGGCAATATATATGTATATGTATGTGTATATATATATATATATATATATATATATATACATACACATATATATATATACACACATACATACATATATGTGTGTGTAGATCTCCTTCCTTCCTTCTTTCCTTCCTTCCTTCTTTTCTTCCTCTTCCCTTCTTCCTTCCTTCCTTCCTTTATTCCTTCCTTTCTTCCTTCCTTGCCCCCTCCGTTAACATCTCTGAGCCTCCATTTCCTGGCCTGTAAAAAGAACGTAATGTCTTCAGTTTCATTCTAGTTATAAATCTATAATCCTACAGAGGAAATGGAGATTCACAGAATTTATGGGAACTAATTGCTCCAAATCACACAGTTTCATGTTCTATAAAACAGTCCCTTACAAATTCCAAAACCTCTCAATGACAACAACAATGGTGATGAATGCTATGATCTTAATCACACTTTATAGTTCAAAGAACTTTTCTCACATTTAGCTTGTGAGAAAGGAGGGCATAAAATTATCTCAAGTTTACTTAGGAGGTAACTGAGGTTTAGAGTGGTCCAGTGACTGGTCCATGATCACACAGCTAGGAAATGGCAAAACTGAGACTTGAATCCAGATCTCTTGACTCCCAGACCACTGTTCTTTCCACTTTGGGACTTTTTCTCTGAGCTCATTAGCTTTTGTGATCTCTGAGACTATGAATGTTCATAAGATTTAAAGCAGGAAGAGACCTAAGATATCATCTACATGAGGGGTTCTCTACCTTCTGTGCGCCATGGACCCCTTGGGCAATCTGTGAAACCTCTGGGACCCTTCTCAGAATAATGTTTTTAAATGCAAAAAATGGAGTAAGAAGGAAGTCAATTATATTGAAACACAGTTATTCACATATATTTTCTTTTTTTTTTTTTTGGAGGGGGAAAGGCAAGGCAATTAGGGTTAAGTGACTTGCCCAAGGTCACATAGAAAGTGTATATCAAGTGTTTGAGGTGGGACTTGAACTCAGGTCCTCCTGATTCCAGCTGATTTATTGCACCACCTAGCTGCCCCTCAGTATATTTTTTAAAAGGTCATAGGTCCCAAGTTAAGAAAGAGTTGGAATAGGAGAGCATTGGGAGTCTATTATTGCATAAAACTGAAGCCCAGAGAAGAAAGTGACTTTCTTATGGTTGTAAAGCTCATAAGTAGTGGTGTTAGTGGTGGTGCTGGTGCTGGTGGTAGTGGTAGTGGTAGTAGTAGTAGTAGTAGTAGTGGTAGTAGTAGTAGTACTAATAGTAGTATCAGTAGTTGCATTAGCAGTAGTAGTGGTAGTAGTAGTAATAGTAGTAGCAGTAGTAGTCTTAGCAGTAGTAGTGGTCATAGCAGTGGTAGTAAGAGCAGAAGTAGTAGTAGTAGTGGTAGTGGTAATGGTAATAGTAGTGGTAGTAGTGGTAATAGTAGTAGCAGTAGTAGTAGTAGTAGTGGTAGTAGTAGTAGTATTAGTGGTAGTAATAGCAGCAGTAGTAGTAGTAATAGCAGCAGTAGTAGTAGTAGTGGTAGTAGTAGTAGTGGTAGTAGTGGCAATAGTAGTAGCAGTAGTAGTAGTGGTAGTGGTAATGGTAGTAGTAGTAGTAGTAGTAATAGTAGTAGCAGTAGTAGTAGTAGTAGTGGTAGTAATAGCAGCAGTAGTAATAGTAGTGGTAGTAGTAGCAATAGTAGTAGCAGTAGTAGTAGTGGTAGTGGTAATGGTAGTAGTAGTAGTATTAGTAGTGGTGGTAGTGGTAGTAGTAGAATAGCAATGACTGCCATTGATATAGTATGTATAATGCACACAACTATGTAGTTCAGTGGATAGAGCGCAGGAACCAGAGTCAAGGAAAACCTGTGTTTAAAGCCAGCCTCACACTCTTAATAGCCGTGTGATCCTGGGCAAGTCACTTAATTTGTGTCTGCCTCAGTTTCCTCATCTATAGAATGGGCATGACAGCATTTATTTCACAGGGTTGTGATGAGGATCAAATAAGTTAATATTTTTAAAGTACTCTGCTATATAAAATATGAACTATTATCAAACAGTGCTTTGAGATTTACGTAGCATTTGAATCTAAATATGAACTAAAACAATGAACTCATTAAATGAAAAAAAGTAGAAAGGTGAATGTGTCCCCTCCTCCTCCTTCTTCCCCTCTATTGCATTCTGCTTTCCGATGTCAAATGCTAACAGTCCAAAAGGACCTGTCCCCTACACTCAGCACAGATAATGCAGAAGTGATGATAGAACGTTTTGGCGAATTGTGGAGGTACCAGGCTTCCCCCTCTGCTGGTTAGAAAACAACCCCTTGTTCCTTCTTATAGAAAGATGCCGCCATTCTGCCCTGTGTGGCAGAAAGAACTGGACTCGTCATCCACAAGGTCTGGGTTCATGTCCTGTTTGGAACATTCACTCCCACCTCTGAGCCAGTCACCTCAGCCTCAGCCTCCATCTGTAAAATGGTGACTGCCCAGAGTGCCTGCTGTACAGGGCTGCTATGAGGCACAAACAGTATGGGCTATGTAAACTTTGTGAACCATAGAAAAGTTAGCCATTACTTGAATACTCAAAGACATTCTTTTAGGTTGCAAAAGTTACAGAATGAATATCAGGCAATTGGCTGGAGATGCAGCATGCATTCAGGCAATACTTGAGTGTCCCATGGAGGATTGTTAGGTATCTAGATGGTTCCCTCCCAGCCCTGACATTCTGTGTTCTAAGGGTCCTCTCAGCCCTGACATTCTGTGTTCTAAGGGCCCTCCCAGCCCTGACATTCTGTGTTCTAAGGGTCCTCCCAGCCCTGACATTCTGTGTTCTAAGGGCCCTCCCAGCTCTGACTTTCTGTGTTCTAAGGGCCCTTCCAGCCCTGACATTCTGTGTTCTAAGGGCCCTCCCAGTTCTAACATTCTGTTCTATTCTCAGATCCCTTTCGACTCTGACATTCTGTGTTCTGTTCTAAGTTTTCTTCTGATATACTGTGTTCTTAGGTCTGTTAGCTCTGACATTCCATGTTCTAAGGTTCCCCTCCCTCCCCCAGTTCTAACATTCTGTGTTCTGTTCTAAGGCTTCTTCCAGTTCTGATATTCCATGTCCTTAGGTTCTTTCTAGCTTTAACATTCTCTGTCTTGAGATCCCTTCCAGCTCTGATTTTCTACAAGTCTATGAAATGAAGCATGTTGGGCAGTTAGCACTAGATGTCACATTTCCCTTTCTGCCCTCACACATCTCAAGTCGAATGTCTGCATCTCCTGACGAGAACATGCCAGCTGACAGCAACAGCAGTGACCTGGAAGTTTTCTCAGGGGGAATGGGTAGCCAGTCTGGGCTTTGCCATGACTAATCTACAATGTGACTAATCCTCTTGGGAAAAACTGAGAATTGACTGGACTTCAATTAGGGGCTCGAGCAAACTGCATGGAGCTTTTTCCATGGGTTTGTCAAATGACAGAAGATATCTCAACACTAAAGAGGGGAAGCAGGATGGAATGGTGGAAAGAGTCTTGGACTCAGGAGCCAGGAACTTGAATTCTAGCCTAATGAACCGTGTCAAGCCAAATCCCTTCCCCTCCATGGGACCCCTTGCACTTCTTCAGCTGTACAACGAAGAGTTAGACCACATGACGTCCAAGGCCATTTCCAGTGACTCAGTAAATGCTGGAGATTCACCCATCTTTAAAAGCTTTCTAAACTTGGATCCTGAGGGTCAGCACTTTTATGTCTAAATATTTCAGATTCCAATGCCGTGCTATATTCTATGTTCTAGACCAGTCTATGTTCTAAGATCCTTTGCAGCTCTGACATCCTATGTTCTAAAATCTTTTCTGGTTCTGATATTCTATATTCTAGAGTGCTTTTTAGCTCTGATATTTTAAAATCTTTGTTGGAGCACAGAATTTGATAACATTCTATATTCTAAGGCCCCCTCTTGCTCATCCTATGCATCCATAAAAGTATTTTCATGTTTTCTTAAGACCCACAGAGAACATTTTTTACAAATGGTCTAATGTTATCTCTTCTAAGGAAGAGCATTCACCAACCTTTGAAAATAGGGAAGGGAAAAACTGGGACTCCTGTTATGGTGAACAAAACAAAACAGAACAGAGTAGAACAGAACATATTCCAACTTCATCAAAGAGTTCATTAAGATGCTCCAATCCTGTATATACTCTATTTCCACTTCCGAAATAGATGAGTAGGTAGGTGAGAGACAGAGACCCAGAGCTAGAGCCAGAGCCAGATAGAGACAGAACAGAGACATGGACACAGAGAGAGAAAGGGAGAGAGGGGGAGAGAGAGACAGAGTCAGATGGCACCAGAGAACCATAGCTAGAATGAGACAGATAGAAAAAAGAAGAGAGACAGGGAGAGATGTAATTTTACATTAGGAATCAATTTCCATGTCTCCCCATCCCTTCCATTTAATTTCTAGTGTGTTTCAAGAATTTAACGTGAGAATATCATTCTTATTAATGGGGGGAAAATTGCTCTTTTACGAGAAAACTCAAGGCAAAAAGACTTTCAGAGACTTGTCAAAGGTTACTTAATAAGGATAAAAACGAAGACAGGTCATCGCGGGTCCTGCATTCCCAGCCCAATGGGCTCCACCTCTCACTGGGGCCAGGATGTCCAGGGGAGGTTTGGAGCTGAGAGAGCTCAACTCCCTGCCCCACCCCAGAACACAGTAGTAATCTGCTATGGGTTAGGAGTAAAGTCCCCATTTACACTAATAGAAAGTCTATGAGGAGGCTAGTCTTCCACAGACTAGTCCAGGCTCTGCCATTGACAAACTTTGGTCAAATCTCTATCCCTTCTCTGAGCCTCAATTTCCCCTTCTGGAAAATGTGAGAGGGAGTTAGATGAGATTTCTAAAGGTTCTCTCCCCCCCCCCCATTACTATTTTGTGAGTCATGTCTTCTCTCCGGACCTCAGTTTCCTCATCTGTAAAATGGGGAGGGGGGGGTAGATCACAAGATGACTTCTGAGGTCCCTCCCAGACCTAACAGAATGAGGTGGGTGTCATACTGGTCTGTGCCACAAATGCTGAGAGACTGCAGAGACAGGTATCCTTATTCCCAGGATTCAGCATAAAGAAGAAGGGTGGGGTCTGGAGAGGTTGTCTATTGCTCTGATCTCTCAAGAATTGGATTTAAGATTGGAATAGTCAGGCGCCCTTAAAGGCTTGGCAACCTTTTCCTGTGGTTACTCCCCGCACCCCATTCCCATCCCAGGGACCCGGTCATGTCTCTTACCTGTATTCCTCTTTGCCCACGTCTATGGTCCCATCAGACTCAGTGTCCGACGGGCTGTCTTCACCCAACCTCTTCATGGCCAGCAGCCACAAATCTGACACCTGAGGAGGGGTGTGTGTGTGTGTGTGTGTGTGTGTGTGTGTGTGTGAATCTGAGCTGTTCCTCCTCACCTATCCCAAGTGAACCAGGTTCTCCAACCGTTTTCTCTCTCTCTCTCTCTCTCTCTCTCTCTCTCTCTCTCTCTCTCTCTCTCTCTCTCTCTCTCTCTCTTTCTCTCCCTCCTCTCTTTTCCTTAGGTTGCCTCTAAAAGGAAGAAGGAGAATGGAGAGGAAATAGCCAGGTCTTCTTCCTTGGAGAGCAGAGAAACTTCTTCCCCTCCCAGCCCACCCGGCTGGTCTCCTGTGGCTTTGGTGAAGTATCTTCTCAACCTCCTTCCCTCCCACACACTCTGCTCTGTCTCCACCAGCCCCCCTCTACCCCAGCCCTCTCCTCTTCCTCTGTCTGTCTCTCACGCTCAGACGCCCTTTCCAGTTTCCAGACCTACCCCCCTCCTTCCCTCCTGTAACCTCCCTGTTTAATGGGTTAATAAGGCATCTCCCAGGAGTGATGGATTGGCCCTGCTCTCCCCCTCCCTCCTGTCTCCCTGGCTTCCCCTCCCTCTCTCTCTCCCTCCTGCTGCTGCTGCTGGTGGGGGGGGGGGCGGAATTCTGACTCTTCCTGTAAAGGGAACAGACGTCTATGTGAACGGCTCCTCCTGTCCCCCTCTTCCTCCCTCCCTCTAGCCCCTACAATCCTCCCCCAGGCTCCCTGATTGGTCCCTGTTGAAGTTTAAAGGGACCAGTGACCTCACTGGCAACAGAAAACCGTGGGAAAGAGATGGGCCTGATAAAGCCTGGGTTGTTTCAGGAAAAAATCAACAGCGGCTCTGCCCCCCCCCCCCCCTCCTCCACCCCCCCCCATGCACACGCCTGCCTCTCACACATGTCTGTGCAGATCAAGGGACTTGGGCCGTCAATGCAAACCAGCTTATTCTAAGGCCTTTGGTGTCTGAGAAGGGCTTTTTGAGGAAGGCTATTGATGGGACTTAATCAATCGTGGGTGGGGGGAGATCAGGGGAAAGGTATAGGCTTCAGGCTGCATCAGGTCATTCGGCCCTCTGGTTTCTGGAACAAATAGTAAAGTGTGAGGTCAGGAACCCATTCCCTCCAAATGTGCCCCTTGCTCCATTCACATAAAGACTCCAGAATGTTTGAGTGGAAGGGTGCCAACGTTGGCCAGAGCCAGTGACCTGGGCTGGAATCAGCTGGAGGTCGTGTCTTGGAGCAGGCCCACTCTGCGGGTCCCCTCTCTGGGCCTCAGCTGCGAAATAAGGATGGATTAGATGACCTCTGAGGGCCTTCCAGCCCTAACGATCCCATGATCCTATAATAATCTACTGCTTCCTCCCTCTGGGCTCAGCATTCACATGAATTCCATCTTCTCCCCCTGCTATGGGGCAGCCCAATGCTCAGACCTCCCCGGCCCCAGCCACCAGTTCCCAGAACCCACAGCTCATCTCTGCCTGAGTGACCCTGTCTGACTCCCCGAGTCGGTCAGACAACTCCGCTGTCTCCCAGGCCCTACAACCTTATCAGCTGGGAGTTGTGGGGGGCGGCCCTTGGGAATGAGCACGTTGAAAACGGCCTGCAGTTATGATTCACACGCAGGGTTCATTCTGTTGCTGAGCCTTGAGCATCTTTACGTTATTCCTTTCCAGACACTTGGTGCTCTGGCCAAACTGAACTCCTACTTGACAATGCTCGTCCAAATGTGCCCTTGTCATTTCCAGCCTCCTAGCCTTTGCAGTTGCTAATCCCCTGGGCAGAATGTCTTCCCTCCTCCATTCTCCTGTGCTGGCTTTGGAATTCCTGTGCATCCTTAAAGATCAGTTCAAACACCATTCACTCTAGGATGCCTCCCCTGATCTTCCTGCACACATCCTGCCCCAAGACCTCACTTTGCATCTGTCTAACGAACTTAGCATTTCATTTGTCTGTGTCTTTTTAAAAAATTTTTTTCAAAATTTAACTAGACCTCTGATTTCATCAGCAAGCATCTCCTTCTAGGGAAGCGTCTCAGGGAGTTGGCTGGTGTGCTGAGACCTGCCCAGGGTCTCACCCCCAGCTGTGAGCTCTTCAGCTCCCAAACCGAGCTTCGTGAGGGCAGACTGGAGCTAATCTAACCAGTGCTTTGGGGGCTCTGTCTATGTGAACTGGTTGTGTGACTTTGGGCAGATCATTTCTCAGGGGCTGTTTCCCCTTCTGCAAATGGGCTAGATGATCTCTCTAAGGTCTTTCCATCTCTAAATCAATGACTCCATGGTCCTTTATCTAAGGGGTTTGGGCCAGCTCATTTCTAATGTCTCTTGTAACCAGGGACCTGAGTTCAAATTTTACTTCAGACACCAGCTGCGTGGTCCCAGGCAAGCCCCTTAACTGCCGCCTGCCTCAGTTTCCTCAAGTGTTAGTGGGGATGACGATAGCATCTACCTCCCAGGGTTGTTGTGAAGAAGATCAAATGAAATACTATTTGTGAGGCATTTAGCTAAGTGTCTGGCATGTAGAAGAGGTTTAATGAATGCTTGTTCCTTCCCTCTTCCCTAAACTCCATCACAGCAGAACAGAAGTGTGACGTAAGTGTTTGCAGCACTGAATTAACCAGGGGTCCTTGGGAGCCAGCTGGTAACCACAGCTGCATTTTCAGCATGAGCATTTTATACCTTAGAGACTGGCAGATGCTACAGATTGATTTATTGTTTTGTTGTTCAATAATTTTTTAGTTCGTGTCAGTTTCTTTGTGACCCCATTTGGGGTTTTTTTGGCAGAGATGCTCATTTTACAGATGAGGAAACTGAGGCCAACCGGGTTAAGTGATTTACCCAGGGTCACACAGCTAGGAAAAGTCTGAGGCCAGGCAGAGGGGGATTCTGCTTTGGCTTGTATGAGATGGTGGGATTTTTAGAGCTGGTGCTCTGTCCACCGTACCACCAGCTGCCCATTTTGTTGATTATCTAGTTTTAAGAAAGTGATGGGGAAAGTGACTAACAATACGGATGAAACTTAAAAGTGCTTAACATACCCAGTTGTTAAACATTTACAAGCACACCCTGCTTTGGATTCTAAATCCTATGATTCTATTATTATTATTATTATTATTATTATTATTATTATCATAAGTGGGTAGCACAGAGGTAGAGTGCAGGGCCTGGAGTCAGGAAGACCTGAGTTCAAATGTGACCTCAGACACTTACTAGCTGTGTGACCCTGAACAAGTCACTTAACTTTGCCCCAGTGTCCTCACTGTAAAATGAGCTGGAGAAGGAAATGACAAACCGCTCCAGTATCTTTGCCAAGAAAACCCTGAATTGGGGTTACATAGAGGCAGGCATGACTGAAACAACTGAACCCCAAGTTATCCCAATGGAATAAAAACTCTTTGAAGGCAAGGACAGCTTCCTTTTTGTCTTTGGCTCATGAAGAGACTTAAATGCTTGTTGAACTAATGAATGCATGAATGAATGAATCTAGTCCAGCAAATATCCCTTAAGCAGCTCTTGGGTACAAGACCCTATGACAGGTGCTAAGAATATACACACAGAATGAAACCAAGTCCGGTCTGCCCCAGTCCCTCCCCTTACCCCCAAGAAGCTTGCCATTCCTTTGGAACTGGGAGTGTCTGTTCCTGAGCTCCATTTCTACAGTGGGCAGCTGAGGGGAAGGCTCCTGCAGGCCTTAGAGCCCAGGGCTTACAGCAGTATCTCTCACAGAGCCCTGCTAGGCCTGGTCCTAAGTCATGGAGGCTGGGATCAGGCCTCGGCCATGGCTTCCCTGAGTCTGCAGCTCTTGCTTCCACCATTGGCTGGGGTTGGCTTGGTGCCCAGCCTCAGGCTCCAGGGATCGTGAGCCAGACCTAGTCTGAGCCAGCAAGTGATTGACCGATGCCTCAAGAAGATGAGGATTCTTCTCTGGCTTGTATAAGATCATGGGATTTTTAGAGTTGGAAGAGCCCTTGGAAACCAGTGTAGTGTTTGTCTGCTGGACACAGATTGAATTAGGGTTTGGACTCAGGTGTCCTGACAATAAATAAGTAGTATGTTCTCCCTCTTAGACTGGGCTGTTTCTTGGTGTGTTACGGACGTCCTCTAGTTTATCTAGAATCAAAGGGCATGGTGTTCGAAACCACAACTTAGGATTGTTACTTACTACTGTAGGAAAGCCATTGAACCTCACTGGACCTCATGGGAAAATGATGGGGTTACATTAGATTATATCTAAGGTCTTCCCAGCTCTCAGTCCTGCTGTCTTATGGCTCTATCCACGTCTGGCAGACATTCTATGATTAGCTTTCCAATGGCACCTGCCTGGTACAAGAGTAGACACTTGGGAGGTAAAAATTATCTTCTTAAAACATAGCTCCCACCATGTCATTCCTTTGTTCCAGAACATTCAAAGGCTCCCTATTGCCTATAGAATAAAATCCAAGCTGCTCAGCCTGGCATTTAAAGCCTTCCACGATCTGGCTCCCATATACCTTTCCAGATTCATATTATGTCATTCCTTTCCAACCATGCTACAATCCTGGCATTGGGAATCCAATCTCCTCTCTTGGTGCCTTTGCCCAGGCTGTCCCTGCCACCTCCAATGCTATTACCTCTCGCCTCTCTGGCTCTTAAAATTCTCATTTCCCTCCCATCTCAGTTTCATGGTACTTTTCACAGGCATGCTTTCCGGATCACCCAAGTTACTAGGGCCTTTGCTGGCCTCAGTTTTCAGCGTGGCTGCATCTGTGAGATGGAAAGCTGGCCTTCCAGGTCGGGAGACCTGGTTTCCAAGCCCTGCCTCTGTCGCACGCGGGCTATGGAACCTGGGGCAAACTTCTCGCTCAGCTCCGGTTTCTTCATCTGTGAAATGGTGATAATAGCAGCATCCACCTCACAAGGTTGCTGTGGGGCTCCTGGGAGATAAGTAAGGCGCTTCGCAAGCCTTCAAGTGCTATGCAAATGCCATAATTATCATTATTAATTTTCTTAGTGCCCCTAAGCAACTTGCTGGAACTCTAATCCGCCATGGCAGAAGGAGTTTTCCCATCTAGGCTTCCCTGCTCCAGTGATTTAAATCACAGAGTCAGTCTAAATTCCGAGCTGAATCATCCAGTGTAATGGGAACTTCTTGGGCGCAGAGATGGTGCAATATTTTCATCTGTGCATTCCTAGCACTAGCACATGCCTTCTATACAGTAGGTGCTTAATAAGTGTTTGCAGAACTGGGGCTGCTAGGTGATGCCGTGGGTAGAGTGCCAGGCTGACCCGAGTTCGAATCCAACCTCAGACACTAGCTGTGTGACCCTGGGCAAGTCACATCACCCTGTTTGCCTCCCTCGGTCTTAGTTTTTACAGCAAAGCAATTTACAAAGACAATCTCATTTGATCCTCAGTACAACCCCGGGGGGCAGGTGCCATTATTATCCCCATTTCACAAATGAAGAGACTGAGTCAGGCAGTGGTTAAGTCCTTTGCCAAGGACCACACAGCTAGGAAGTATCTGGGGCAGAATTTGAACTCAGGTCTTCCCACCTCTTTAAGTCTGTGCTCTATCCAGTGCGCCACCTAGGGGCCTCTCTATTACTGAACTTAAAAGAATAGTAACAAGATAGGGACTTGCCTCAGGGCCATCTCTATCTGAGGGAGCTGGCAGTGTATTGAGTAGAACCCAGGATCTGCAGTTAGGAAGACCCAAGTTCAAATCCAGCCTCAGATGCTTGCTGGCTGTGGGGTCCTACACAAGTCACTTTACACCTCTCTGACTCAGTTAAAATGGGGATAATAATCCCACCTGCCTCCCAACGTTCTTGTGAGGCTCAAATGAGATGATATCTGTAAAAGCCCTTAGCACAGTGTCTGGCTCATAGTAGTAAGCTCTTACTAAATGCTCACCCCCTTCCCTGAACCCCATCCAACAAAGATGAGAATGCCCCGGAGAGGGTGCTGATGCTGCCTGAACCATGCCTATCTCCACAGTGCTTCCAGGTTTACAAAGGGCTTTCTTCCCCACGATGCCCCTTCTTATGCCCCTTTTGCTGTGGAGAAAACTGAGGTTCAGGATCCCTACGTATCTCTATCCAAATGCAAACCCCACCCCATCCGGACTCCCAGGACCAGGGCTTTTCCCACTCCTCTGCATAGCCTGGGAGGGTCAAGGCCAGGAATGGAACTTGATCTCTGCTCCAGAGCTATTCCCCAGGGCCCCCTTTTCCTTGGGCCAGCCTCCAGCCTTCTGAGCTGCGCCTGCCCCTCCCCTCCCCTCAAATCCCACCCAGAGGCCCTGGGTGTGCCCTGGGAAATGTCACCATAGGGATAGAGCTGTGAAAAGCCACAGCAGCTGGAATGTGGGGGGAATCTGGGGCTATCACTTACCTCCTGGAGAGCTGACCCCTTTGGCAACCCTGAAGGGGCCTTCGAGTCCTCCGCTCACAAATCCCCTGGCTGAATCCCCAGCCTAGCTGCCCCCAGCCTTGGGGGCCAAAGCAGAGGCCCTGGGAAGTGGGGTCTTGAGAGCTGCCCTGGCTCAGCAGGGCAGGAGGGGGTCTCTGATGGCTAAGGAGGATCAGAGAAACTAAGGGGAAGGGGGAAGATCTGGGGGCCCCAGGCCTGGCCATGGGAAGAGCATGGTCTTGGGAAGCAGGGCTGCTGGCAAGCTGGGGGAGGCTTTGGGGAGCTACTGGGCCATGTGTGAAGTGGTGTGGGGGCAGTCAAGCTGGGGGCACTGTATTGTGTGTGAGGCCTGGGGGTGTGAGAACTTGGATCGGACTGACCCTCTGGACCATGTGTGTCTGAACTACATGTCAGGTCAGACTGAATGTGTGAGTATAGATGTATGCGTGAGTGTGAGGTCAGGCCATCTGTGAAGCCAGGCTGCTGGTGAGGTTGGACAGGAATCCCAGACACACTTTGCTGCACGGATGGTTGGTTGGGGATGGTATGGATTCCTGCTCTGTGCAGGGAGGGTATGTGAGTTGGGAGTACGGTTAGACACCTTCTCAGGCCAGCACCTTGTCCCCTAGATACCTGACCCCAGAGATGGGGAGGGGTTGCATCCTCTTTAATGAGGAGAAATCATCCCACTGACATTTCTTCAGCTGAATCTATTCACCGGGGGTTCCACTCCTTTCCTTCTCTCACTTTTAAGGCATGTGAAGCTGGCCTTCTTCTCACTTTTCTCTTGGGATGCTGGGAAAGTTGTGATATGGGGGTGATACAATTTCAGAGTGGAAGAATTTGGCCTGATAAGATAAAGCCTTCCTTGGCAGCTGGAGGGGCATGACTCTGTCCCTGGCCCTTTCCCTGCCCAGCCCTCCCTGATCGCACTGCCCTGTCCTATTTAAAACAGAGCAGAGGGAGCCTTCAGTGCCCTGAAGCCTGACCAACTTCTTCCCTCCCTTTCTTTCTTATCTGAGCTGGGATTGGCAAGGAGAAGACAGGAGGGAGGACCAACAGAGGAAGGGCACCTGCTGGGGGGAGGCTAGGCCCCCCTCACCAGCACCATTTGGAATCCTTTTACATCTGGTCCAGTTTCAGAAGGGTATCATCGCAGGATTGGAGAAAGCCCCAGCCTGAAACTCAGGAGGACTGACTGCCACTGTTCAAGCTATTTCTCTTGAGCCCTGAGTTTCCACCTTTATGAAATGGTTAAGGCTTGGGTTACATGATTTACAAGGCCCTCCCAGCCCTGACACTCTGTGTTCTAAGGGCCCTCCCAGCTTTGACATTCTGTGTTCTAAGGTCCTTCCCAGCCCTGACATTCTGTGTTCTAAGGTCCTTTCCAGCTCTGACATTCTGTGTTCTAAGGGCCCTCCCAGCTCTGACATCCTATGTTCTAAGGGCCCTCCCAGCCCTGACACTCTGTGTTCTAAGGCCCCTCCCAGCTCTGACATCCTATGTTCTAAGGGCCCTCCCAGCTCTGACCTCCTGTGTCCTAAGGGCCCTCCCAGCTCTGACATTCTCTGTTCTAAGGCCCCTCCCAGCTCTGACATCCTATGTTCTAAGGGTCCTCCCAGCTCTGACATCCTGTGTTCTAAGGGCCCTCCCAGCTCTGACATTCTGTGTTCTAAGGGCCCTCCTAGCCCTGACATCCTGTGTTCTTTGATACTTTCCAGATGTGATATTCTGTATGCTAAGCATCTTTCCAGTTCTAACATCCTCTGTTCTAAGGATTCTTCCAGACCCAACCCTCTGTGTCCAAGGTTCCTTCTGTTTCTAACAGTTTACATCATCATCATCATCATCATCATCATTATCTCCCTCTCCCCCCCCCCTCAGGAATTAGGGTTAAGTAACTTGCCCAGGGTCACACAACTAGCAAGTGTCTGAGGCCAAATTTGAACTCAGGTGCCCCTGATTCCAGGGCTGGTGCCCTCTCCACTGTTCCACCCCCCTCCCCCGCCCAGCTGTCCCTAACGTTCTACATTCTTAAGGCCTTTGCAGCACTGAGATTGTGTGTCCTTAGGTCCCTCTCTGTTCTGACATTCTCTGTTCCCAAGCCCTACCAGCTCTGACAGCCCTTTCATCTCTAACATTCTGTGTTCTAAGTATCAAGGGAGGCTTAGTGGGATGTGTCCCCCACTCTAAGGGAGCTTGTGATGAAGTAGGAAAGACTGTTTGGGAAAGATGCAGGAATCCCAGGCCACAGAATTCAGTTAGGCCTGGAACTTGAGAGAGATCATCTGGTTTCAACTCCTTCATTTTCTACATGGAAAAACAAGGCCCCAGAAAGCAAGAGGGATTTACTTTGCCTGAGGTCACACAGCAAGTCAGTAACCAAGCTGGGATTTGAACTCAGGTCCCTAGGAGGTAGGGAAAGGAAGCGGGATCAAGGACACCAGTGGGAAATGTTAACCTTAGACTGGAGGGAAGACACCTTTTACTCTTGACACCAGAAGATAGAAGCAGGAGTCGGGCGTAGACACAAAGGGAAGTGAAAAGGAAAGGGGTTGTCGAAAGGACTCCCATCGATGTCCTCTGTTGTCTTGGGAAAGGAGGTGAAAGCCATCAGGCGAGGGGAAGGGGCTGCACTGGAGAGGGGTGAGGGAGGCCAACAGAGAGGGAGCCCCTGCGAAGGGAGGCCTCCACTTGGCCCGCGCTGGGGCTGGGGCAGCGGCCCGGAGTCCTCGCTCTTGCTGCAGCCCCGGTACCTTTCCAGGACGGCCCAGAGTGGTTGTGTCCATAACTGGAAGGATCAGAGGTCAGCCAGTCCATTCTCATTCGGCTCTGAGCAGGAAAGAGGTCTTCTAAAGGTCACGCAGAGTGTCAGTGACAGATGTGCTGAGGCTCCTCGGCCCAGCACAGTGCCTGGAACAGTGGAGGTGTCTAATAAATGCTAATCCACTGATTGGTTTCTTTCCACTCTGGAAAACATATTCATGCTGTGCTTTAGGATGGGGCTGCTTCTCATCCCTCCTCCATTTCATATCTGATTCTGCTGAGTTTGAAGGACAGAAAACAAATGGAAAGCCAGCTCCTCCCTCCCCCACCTCCCCCATCTAGTCCCCCCACTCTGACCCACAACCACCCTTTCTTCCCACCACTCTTTTCCCCACCCCCAGCTCCATCTCCTCCTGGGAACTTCCAGAGCCTTCCCTGACCCCTCCCCCAGGCACAACAGCTGCAGCTGTCACAGCTGGTCTGAGAAGGGGGAGAGAGATGCAGCTGTCGGAAGCACATCTGTGAGGGAGGGATGGAGACAGCCACCTTTGTCCTGGGCCCGCGGGGGGGGGGGGGGGTGAAGGAGACAGGGAGGTGGGAAGTCAGTGAGCATGTGAGAGAGTAGTGGCGTGTGTGTGCGTGCATGCATCCTATGAAACACACACCAGCATACCTGGCTATGCTCTCATAGATTAGAGAACCTTGAAGAATCAGACACACACTCACATAGAACGATGCACATAGACGCTGATGCATACACAGATGGAAACACAAGGATTCACACACACACACACATACACACACAGATCATCCAGACACGGCCCACTGTTTGCCAAGGAGGAAATTATTAATTGACTGGGTCGAATAAAAGAAGAATCTTTTTTAACCTCCCAGAGAAAAGCATCACTTCTTAGCCACGGCCTTTACCTCCCTTCCTGTGCTGTTCTCCCTGCTCCCCCAATCTCCTGCGCCCAGTCCTCCCTCCCCACCCCCCCAGGCTGGGCCAGGCCTAGCCTGGGCTGCCTTGGTCCTGAGAGACAGGAAGGACAGAGGACTGTCTGTCTGAGTACAATACCCTGCTGAGACCTCCCAGGCCTCCCCTAGACCCCAGGCGGCCCCACTTCCAGGCCATGCTCTTGGCGGGGCTGGGACTCCACCAGACAGACCTCTCCTGGGCCAGGGTGGGACTATCCTGGCTGGGCCCCAGGCTCTCTATGGAGGGAGATGGCGGTTTGGCTTTTATGGAGGGTCTAAGGCGCTAAGCGGTGTCTGTGGCCACCCCCACCCCACCCCCATTTTCCCAGGCTGGGCTGGGAAGGAGGCCATCTCCCTGAGCCTCCTCAGGGCTGGGGGGTCTGGATGAAGCCAGTGAGATACCAGGGGCACATTCCTGTGGTCTCTCCCCCCCACAGTCTGGCTCAGGCTGCAGGATTCAGAAGGAAACCACGCTTGGCAGCCAAGGGCAGATGGGAGAGGCCTTCCAGCCAGCTCCCTCTTTCCCACACTCAGCCACGCTCTGCCTCCACACTCAAAGACAGTGTCCAGAGCATGGACGGTGACCGACCCGCTGTCCTCTGACCTGGCCAGACCACATCTAGAGAGCCCAGCTCTTTTTTGGTCACCACATCGTAGGAAGCAAGTTGACCAGTGGCATTACCCAGAGAAGGTGACCGGGGCAGGGAGACTGTGCCAGCCACTGAAGGAAAAAGGGATACTTAGCCTTGAGGAGAATATAATAATAATCGCCGCTGGCATTTATGTGGCATCTTACAAAACACCTTACACATATTCATTTATTTGAGAAGGCTTCAGGGGAGCTATGCATAGTGCTTCCTTTAAGTAAGATTTTGGCCTTTAGAGCAGCGGCTAGGTGACGCAGTGCATGGAGTGCTGGGCCTGGAGTCAGGAAGGCTCCTGTTCCTGAGTTCAAATCTGAACTCAGACACTTCCTAGCTGTGTGACCCTGAGCAAGTCACCTGATCCTGTTTGCCTCAGTGCCTCATCTGTAAAATGAGCTGGAGAAGGAAATGGCAAACCAGTCCAGAGTCTTTGCCAAGAAAACCCCAGATGGGGTCATGGAGAGCTGGACAGGCCTGAAAGGACTGCATAACACAATGATGACCTTTAGAGCTGGAAGGGACCCAACCTGGATGTTATACAGCAGAGGCAGTCGAGGCCTAGAGAAGACCCCTGTGCAGGCTGCGCCCCAGACCTGGAATGTTCTCCCCTTCCTCACCTTCACCTCTCAGACTCCCTAGCCAGTGATGATAAAAATAGCTAGGATTTCTATGGCATTCTATGTGCCAAGCACTGTGCTAAGCGCTTTACGAAGATTTTCTCATTTGATCATCATCTAGGAGATAAGCTGATTTTATTATTCCCAATTACAATCTCAGAAACTGAGGCAAACAGAGGTCAAGTGACTTGCCCAAGGTCACACAGCTAGTAAGTGTCTGAGGCAGAATTTGAACTTAGGTCTTCCAGATTCCAAACCCACCATGCTATGTGCTGAGTTTAAGGCTCAACTCAGGGGTCACCTATGAGCTAAGACTTTTCCTGACTCTCTCAGTTACTTCATATTTACTCATATGGGTACATGTCAGATAGACAACGTAAGCTCTGTGAGGACAACCAATGTTTTGTTTTCTTCTTTTGTATCTCCAGTGCCTAGCTCACTGTAGGATAGTGCTTGGCACACGGTGGGCACTGGATAAATGCTTTAGATTGAATTGAGATGATTCACTAAGGTCACATAAGTGTCAGAACCAGGATTTTTAAAAATTCATTTTTCATTTTTCAAAATAACTTTTATGGTTTTTGTTTTGTTTGTTTATATAATTAATTTTTAGTTTTCAACATTCACTTCCGTAAGATTTTGAGTTTTGCCTCACTCTCAATGAATTTGGCTTAAGAAGGGAATAACATACACACTCAATTGGGTATCTTACCCTACAGGCAAGTAGGGGGAGAGAATAAGACAGGGGATGACAGAAGGGAGGGCAGATTGGGGGGAGGGTAGTTGGAAGCAAACACTTTTGAAAAGGGACAGGGTCAAAGGAGAAAACAGAATAAATGGGGGGCAGGATAGGATGGAAGGAAATATAGTAAGTCTTCCACAATATGACTACTATGGAAATGTTTTGTGTAACTACACATGTACAATCTATATTGAATTGCTTATCTTCCAGTGGGGGTAGGTGAGGAAGGGAGAAGGGAAAGAATCTGAAAATCAAAGTTTTAAAAACAAATGTTAAAAAATTGTTTTTTACATACAACCGGGAAATAAGATATACAGGCACTGGGGTATAGAAATCCATCTTGCCCTACAAGAAAGTTAGAGGGGGGAATGGGGGAGGATATAAGAGAGAATAGATTAGGGGAAGGGGTATTCATTAGGCTCGCTATCTTGGGGAAGGGGGGCAGGGGAAAGATGGGGAGAAAATTTGTAACTCACAATCTTGTGGAAATGAATGTTAAAAATGAAAAATAAATAAGTAAATTGGAAAAAAAAGATTTTTGAGTTTTCAACTTTCTCCCCCACCCCTCCCCTAGCCTCTCCCCAAGATGGTGTGCAATCTGGTATAGGCTCTACTTATCCATTCCTATTAAACATATTTTCACATTAGTCATGATGTAAAGAAGCGTTAGAACTAATGGGAGGAGCCACGAGAAAGAAGAAACAAGAGAAAAGAGAGCAAGTTAGTGTGCCTCCACCTGCCTTCAGACTCCAGAGTTCTTTCTCTGGGTGTGGACAGCATTTTCCAGCAGGAGTCTTTTAGAGTTGTCTTAGATAATAACTTTTCTTGTTATCTTTTGTTTTTATGTCTCTAGAACTTCTCCCAAGGCCTGTCCCCTTCCCCCTCCCAGAGACATGTCCCATATGACAAATTTTATATACATATATATACATACATATACATTTTAATTTTTTGATTTTTTTGAGGCAATGGGGGTTAAGGGGCACATAGGTAGTAAGTGTCTGAGGCTGCATTTGAACTCAGGTCCTCCTGACTCCAGGGCCCATGCTCTAACCATTGCACCACCTAACTGCCCTGACAAATAATATATTTTTTTTTAAGAAAAAAAGAAAAACTAATTAATACATCCAAAGAATCTGGCAGGATGGACCAAGTTCCACACCTGTGGACCTCACACTTCTTCTATCTTTTCTTTGTACTATAGAACAGGAGAAAGAAGGCTGGATTTCGAGGAACAGAGTCAAGGTTTGACCCTAGGTTCCGTGGCCCCGCAGTTCAGCCCTCTTTCTCCTATAATATTCTGAGAGGCAACAATAGGGTAGGGTATACTATGCAGGGTTTCGAGTCAGGGAGACCTGGTTTTGAATCGGATTGTCAAACACTAGCTGCTTGACCCTAGACATATTCCTTAACCTCTCCAAGCCTCAAGTTTCCTCATCTGTAAAATGGGGTAGTACCTCTCTCATAGGGTTGTTGCCAAGATCAAATGAGAAAAGATATGTAAAATGCTTTGCAGATCTTTAAAGGCTTTGTAAATATGAGCTGTTAGTATTATATCATATCATTTTTCCAGCATTTAAAGGACTGGTCTGTGGAAAGGGGATTGATGTAATCATCTTGGTCCTAGAAGGCAGAATTGGGAGTAGTGGATGGAAATAAGAAAGAGACAGGTTTCCACTCTATATAAGGAGACATTGCCTGACATTTAGAGCTATGTACCAAAGTGGATTAGGCAGTCTCCAGAGGGAGCAAGTTCCTTGTCACTGGAGATGTTCAGACGCAGGCTGGAGGACTGCTTCTCAGGGATGCTCCTTCAGGTGCAGCTTAGACTGGATGACCTCTGAGGTCCCTCTTTGGCCTGAGACTAGGATTCTGAGAAACATGACTTGGCAGCCAAAGGCCAGAGGAGAGAAGCCCTTTAGGCAGGGTCCCCCGCTTTCCCACATGGAACCAGACTGTGGGAACCTGATCGGCCATCTCGAGCCATGGAACTATCTGCCCAGAAAGGACACCCAAGGGAAGGGAGGAATGGAGGAGAGCATAACCACTTCCACAGGGGCTTTGGGAGGAGTTGAGACAGGGGAATATTGCTCGGGGGCCTCTCCGGGCCAGTCCCAGGCACTGCCTCCTCTGGGGCCAAAATCTGATGGGAAGGGGCCACTGGGGCAGTTCAGTTCTAGCCCTGAGGGTGGAGAGGGCTTCATTCCTGTCAGAGGGTATTGTGGGTAGGGGTGGGGGCTCCTGGTATCTCCCACTTATGAGTGGAAAGCCTGTGTTTTCCCTCTCTGGGCTTAAGATTCTTGGTAAAATGAGAGAGTCTCTAAAATCTTTCTTTTACAGGTCTAAATCTCAGGATCCCAAATTGCCTAGGGATTTGTGTCTCAGGGACCCCAGCACAGTCTGTAGAAGGAAAGTTACTGGACATTTCTGTAGAGAGCAAGACTAAGATATACTCCCTCCCTTCCTTCCTTCCTTTCTTCCTTCCTTCCTTCTTTCCTTCCTTCTTTCCCCTCTTTCCTTCCCTCTCTCCTTCCTTCCTTCTTTTCTTCCTTCTTTCCTTCCTTCCTTCCCTCCCTCCTTCCCTCCCTCTCTCCTATCTTCCTTCCTTCCTTCCTTCCTTCCTTCCTTTCTTCCTTCCTTCCTTCCTTCCTTCCTTCCTTCCTTCCTTCCTCCCTTCCTTCCTTCCACAAGCATTTATCAAGCATCTACTCTGTCCTACATTCAAATGAGATAATATCTGTGAAGTTCTCATGTGACATTTAAAGGCTTACAAAGCATCTTACATGTGCTATTTTATTTGAGAAGACTTGGTGGGGGGAGAGAAGGTGCTTAATATTTGTTTACTTCTTTTCTCTTCCCCATCCCTTCTAGATGCTGAGATAAAAATCAGTCTGTACCCTCAAGGAGTTTATATTCTTTTAAAAATGTTTTTATTGTTATGTTATGCCACATTCATTTTCTTTTCTTTTTTTTCTTTTTTTTTGTTTTTGTTTTTTGTCTTTTTTGGAGTGGGGAAAGGCAGGGCAATTGGGATTAAGTGACTTGCTCAAGGTCATGCAACTAGTAAGTGTTAAGTATCTGAGGCCAGGTTTGAACTCAGGTCCTCGTGATTCCAGGGCCAGTGCGCTATTCATTGGGTCACCTAGTTGCCCCTTTACATTCATTTTCTAATAGATCTCCCCTTTTTCCCCAGAAAGCTATTCTTCATAATAAAGAAGAAAAAAGAGAGAAAGAAAAAAAGCAGACAAGGAAAGCTCTCCAATAAATTGAATAAGTCAGATGGTATGTGATGTATTCCATGCTAACACTGACCTGCTCCTGGAAAGAGGGTGAGAGGTGTGCATTTTCAAGGATCTTGGATTTGTTTCTAATTTTTTTATTGCTATATTTTATTTTCACATCACCTCTATTTCCCAGTATTTATGTCCCTCTCCTCCTTCCCAGAGGGAAGAATAAAGAAAGAGTTAAAAAAAAAAAAAAGAAAGAATGCAGGTCAGAAAATTAAGGAACACATTGAAATCTGCCACCCCTGCTACCCACAACATTCCACACCCAGAATCTTTCTGCTCTGAGAAGGGAGGGAGGCGCCTTTTCAAGGAGCTGTTATTCTATTAGAAACACTTTCAACAACCTTGGAAAGTAGAGAATACAAGTATTATTTTCTCCAGAGAAGGGAAAAGCCTTGCCCAAGGCCACATACCTTTTTCTGAAGAATTCAAACCCATGTTCTCCTGGTTACAAGTACAAGTGCCTTTATGATATAGTATGTAGTTCATGGAACCCTGGTTTTGGAGTCAGGAGACCTGGGTTAAGTCTAGTTAGGACCCGTGTGATCTTTCATTGTTGTTATTGACTCTTTGTGACCCCATTTGGGGTTTTCTTGGTAAAGATGCTGGACTGGTTGGCTATTTCCTTCTCCTGCTCATTTTACAGATGAGGAAATCAAGGCAAACAGGGTTATGTGACTTGCCCAGGGTCACACAGCAAGTGTCTGAGATTGGATTCGAACCCAGGAAGATGAGTCTTTCTAACTCCAGACCTGGCGCTCTATCCACTAGGCCACCTATCTGTATTCATTGGACCCTAGAGAAGACATTTCCATTTTCTGTGTCTTTTTCTGTAAAATGGGGAAAATCCAGCATTTTCTCCACCAGAGGGCAAGTACTATGAGGAAAGTAAGATATAAGATTTACAAAATTATGGAAAGGAAGTTATTCTGTATTAAAATATTTATCTGCATCAGCCTCTCATTCACAACTTCTGCCAATATATCTATTCCACCTCCCCACTGAGTTTTTAGGAGCCTCTGGGGCTGGCTGGCAAGTACTTACTCTATGTTCTCATTTCTGGCTGTAACAAATGTTTCCTAACCTCAGTTTTCTTTGGTTTCCTATGAGGAGTAGGACCATTTGCATTCAACCTGGAACAATAGGAAGAGTGATGGATTTTGAGTCACAGGACCCAGGTTCAACTCATGGCTCTGCCACTTACTACTTGTACCACTAGCTAGCGTCCTAGGATAAGTCACTTAATCCCCATGGGCCTCAGTTTCCTCCTCTGTGAATTGAGAGAGTTAAATTACATGGCTTCTGTGGCCGTTCCTAGATCTCAACTCCTCGTAGTCCTCAGGGGGAAGGAGGGGGTATGGATAGCATCTCAGAGGGGTCTACTATTAATATGAAGAGAAAAATCAACTTGACAGACACAAAGAGGAGGCAGGAAGGCTATACAGGAGGGATCTGCTGGGTGATAAGGACATAAAGCCATTTGAACTCCACTGAAGGCTTGTCAACTTGGGAGAGGGTCTCTAGTGGAATGTCCCAGGGATAAGCTCTTTTAACACTTTTTATCAATGACGTGGGTCATTGGGGTGGCACGCCCCAGAGGAAAGAGCTGGCATCTAAAATTTTCTCAACAGGCTAATACATAAAGCGGTATCTAATAAGATGAGATTTAATAGGATCTTACACTTGGGTGAAGGAAACCAGTTTCACAAGTGCAAGATGGGAAAGGTTCAGCTAGCCAGAAGTTCATCTGAAAAAGATCTGGGAGTTTTAGCGGACCACAAGTGCAATGTATCAATAGTGTGATATGGTGATTGAGAAACAAATGTAATATTAGGCTTTATTTTAAAATGAATTATGTTCAGGACCAGGATCATAAAAGCAGCCCATAGTGTTCAAAGAAGCTTCTCTGAGAAAGAGTATTTAAGCTCGAGACTCTGTAGCTGACATTCTCAGGGCACCCACTCAGTCCTCCGGCTCTGGGATTCCCTATGGGGTCCTTGATTCTGCCTTTGGGGGGAACCTCAGAATCCCCAGGTCTAAGAGCTAGAAGGGTCCTCAGTGGATGTCTCGTCTAACCTGTACTTGGCCCGGTTTCCTCTGTGGCTTGCACAGCGAGGGGTCATCGCCCTTCTCTAGAAGACCTCCAAGCGGGGCACCCACCTCCTCTGAAGGAGCCTCTGCCACTCGTGGCCATTAGCAAGTTTCTCTTGACCTTTAAGAGGTTAATTTCAGGCGTTAATTTCAGCACTTTCCTTCTGTTAATTGTTTCCTATTTGTTCTGTATATAGTTTATTTTGTGTGTACTTGTTTGCATGTTGTCGCCTCCATGAGACTGTAAGCTCCTTGAAGGCAGGAACTGTCTTTTGTGTCTTTTTGCATCTCTGCTGCTTAGCGCAATGGGAGCCATCGTGGATGCTTCATAAATGTTTACTGAATTGAATTGATTAGAAATCTTCCTCTTTGTGATTTCTCCCCGTTCATCCTATTTCTATCCTCTAGGTGCAGATCCTAAAAGTTGGTCAGTTCCTGCCCTGCGCTGAGCCCATCCCTCAGGTGCAAAGTCTCGAACTAGAAGCTGAGGGAAAGACAAGCCTAGAACAAAGTAAGAAGCATTCACTAATCAGCTGTTATGTAGCAGGCACCGTGCTAAGCATCATGCATAGAAATGCAAACGAAAGCTCTTTTTGTGGTGGCCAAGAATTGGAAGTTGTGGGGATGCCCGTCAATTAGAGAATGACTGAACAAACTATGGTATATGAATGTAATGGAATACTCTTGTGTTAGAAGAAATGATAACAGACGAACTTCAGAAAATCCTGGAAAGACTTATATGAACTGATGCAAAGTGAGGTGAGCAGAACCAGGAGAATATTGAACACAGTAACGGTAACATTGTGCAATGACTAAGTTTGATAGACTTAGCTCTTCTAAGCAATGCAAAGATCTAAGACAACTCCAAAAGACTCGTGATGGAAAATTATCCACATCCAGAGAAAGAACTGCGCAGTCTGCGTGCTGATTGAAACACACTATTTGCTCTCTTTCTCTTTTTTTTTGTTTATTCTTTTTCATGATTTCTTCCATTGGTTCTAATTCTTCTTTACAATGTGACTAATATGAAAATGTTTAATATGAGTTGTATATGTAGAACCTATATCAGATTGCACACCATCTTGGAGAGGGAGAAGGAGAGGGGAAGGAGGGGGAGAAAATTTAGAACTCAAAATCTTATGGAAGTGGATGTTGAAAACTAAAAATAAATAAATGAACAATTAAAAAAAAAGAAATACAAGCAGAAAGAAAGTCTGAGAGTTTATGTTCTAAGTGGAATAAGACAACACAAGGTAGTAATAAAGAGGAAATCAATTCCACCCCAAAGAAGTCCCCAGTCTGGGGGGCAGGGGGAGTCCCCTGGACAAAAAGTTTATCCCTGAATGAGTGTGTGCAAGTATCTACTAAAAATCAGAAAAGGGAAGAGGTGGGATCTAGTACCAGCTCCTTCATTTTACAGATAGAGAAACTGAGGCCCCAGGAAAGGAAAGGACTTTGCTGGAAAGAGCTTTGGTCTTGGCGTCCAGAGATCTAGGCAGAATCTCAGCTCTGACTCTTCCTAGAGAATCATAACCTCTCTGAACCAAGGGTGTGCTGGAGCCAGCTGGTGAGAGAGCATTCACACCTCAGAAATGGGCATGCACTACAAATCAGGGCTTCGTTGATTATCCAGACTCGAGAAAGTAATAGAAAAAAATGTTAATAATGCTAACAAATAAACTTAAAGGCATGTTTTGTGAACTTTTTTCTGCCAGAGGAGAAATATACCGGAGAGCTGCTTGTTAAACACTTATAAGCACACCACTGTCTCTGAGTGTCAGTTTCCTCAATTGTAAAAGTCAGTTCTTTGCTGGGACAAACAGGACTCACTGACTTCAGGCCAAGGCTCTTTCCATCACACTAAGGTTATACAACGCATGTGAGGGTGTTATGGGTACTGGGATGGGGAAGAGGAATGGGACAGTCTGGAGGAAGGAAAGGTTGGAGGGGAGGAGGTGCTGAAGGCGGCCGCTTGAAATAATGTCCTTGGGCAGCCCTCTGGTGGTGACGGATAGGCTTGACACCCATCCCTCCCAATTGCAGGATCCCTGCTTTTCAGGGCCCTCTCTTCCCCTCCACCTTCCCAGACACTGACCAGTTCTGGGAGTCAGGCAGGCTTGTTACCTGTTAGGGAGGGCGCTGAGTTGGAGAGAGGTGGGGTAACACTGATGACCCTTGCTGGGGCCTTGCTGCCAGACTCAGACCTTTGCTGTCCCTCAGAGCCTGGAAGCCTAGTGGTCTTGGAAAGAAGAAAAAACCTTGAAGTTGGTGTTGGGAGATCTGGGTTTGAGGGCCAGCTGTGACATTGCCTGGCCACACAGCCACCCAGCCCTGGGAGAGCAGGGACTGGTTTTTTGCCTTTTATTGTCTCCCCAACATTTAGCATAGTGCCTTGTAGGCAATGGGTGCTTAATAATCTGTCAGTCAGCAAGTATTTATTAAGGCCAGGTGCCATGCACTGGGGATGCAAGGAAAGACCAAAGACAATGCCTGATCTCAAGGATTTCACCGTCAGATTGGGGAGACAACAGGTCCAGACGGGATATATGCAGGATAAATTGGAAATAATCTCAGGAGGAAGGCACAAGCATTAGCCTGGGAAATTCTGGCAGATGGTGGGATTTTCACTGAAATTTGAAAGATGATGAGGTGGGGGAAGGGAACAAGGATTTATTAAATGCTTTTACTAAGCTCTTTATAAATATTATCTCATTTGATCCTCATGACAACCTCGGGAGGGAGGTGTTAGCAATATCTCTGTTTTGTGTTTGAGGAAACTGAGGTGAAGTGATTTGCTCAGGTAGTAAATGTTTGAAGTGGGATTTGAACTCGCATCTTCTTGGCTTCAGGTCCACCAGGTGTTTCAGTCACTGTGCCACCTTGGTGCCCCTAGACAGTTGCATTTTTGCTATAGCAGAGGTCATCCTGAGAGGCCTGATCAATTTGGTGGTGCCCAGTCAAATTATGGACTTCTATCTCCCTGACTTTCCTTCAGACCACACACTTCATTTCTGGATTCTACTGTTTCACCCTGGGTAGTTTCAAAGCTCACTTAGGTTTAGGCTGGTCATATGAAAGGGCAAGTACCTGATCAAACTGGTAGAAGAGATGACCTTGAACCCTGGGCTTGGTTCTGTCTCCTAGCCTTTTCCTGCTCTCTCATTTATATGGGAGAGAGAAAGAGCTTTGGCTCTGGGAAACACACTTGTGCCCAGCCCCTGGGCTGTTGGGTAGTTGTTGGGTCAACATTCCTTTAATTAATGAGCAGGGCTATTCTAGGCTTTAGAGGTGAAAGCCAAGAGGCAGAGGAATGTTTATCAGAAACCATGCCTCTGGTTGGCCAAGAGAATGAGCCCCTGGACCAGGAAGTGGAGTCCAGAGAAAGATGAAACTTGTGTAGACATTATGGAGCTGAGAAGACCCAGTGGGTCAGCGGCCCAGCTTGTGTCCTGCAGAAGGAAGCTCTGGCTGGAGGTGAAATGCCTTATGGGCTGGACTGTGGAAAAGAAAGAACCCGCTAGGAGGGTACCCAAATGATAACGAAAGTGACAGAGACAGGAAGTGACCAGGAGAGGAGGAGCGGCTCCTTCAGAATGGAAAGAACCAACAACACTTTCGTAGTAAATGTGCATTTTATGTGGCCGTTCAGCACCATTACATTTCAGGGACTTCAGGCCTGTGCATTTCTCATTTCTTTCAAATAGAAATCATCTTAAGAGAGGAGCCTATACTGGGGGCAGTGTGTGTGTGTATTTATGTACACAAAACATGTACACTGTGTGCATGGGTGTACACACACACACACACACACACACACACACCAATGCAGTTTCATATTTGATCAGAACAACCAAAAATAGGCTGGGCCAAGACCAGCTAGGAGCTATAGAAAGGGCCAGGAGCAGCTGCTGGGAAGGGAGAGGGGGGAAGAGAGACGGGGAGACCGACACAGAGAGAGACAGACAGAGACAGAGACAGAAAGGAGAGATGGGTTAGGGAGAGAGAAGAGGAGGGAGAGAGGGCCCACCAGAACGGGATGAGGAAAGAGAGAGAGAGAGGAAGATGAGGAAGGGGGAGGAAGGAGCACAGATGGAGACCAGATTCACAGCTCCTTGAAGACAGGGACTGGTTTTTGCTTCTTTTTGTATCCCCAGTGCTTCACACAATGCCTGGTACATGGTAGATGCTTAATATATGTTTGCTGATTGAGTGTTTGAAATTCCTTCATTTTAATAGAGAGGCGGTGAACTACTGGTGCTGAATGCAGCATACTCTGACAGAGAATGTTGCTATGTTGACTGATTTTGCTGTAATCTTTTTCTTTGTTACAAACAGCTTCTACTGGGGCAAAGGATACTAGGAAGTAATTGTGGTATCAAAAAACAAAAGTTATCCAAAAGAACAAAATTTAAAAAGCAAATAGAGCTTATAATAGTTGTCAAAAGAATTATTGTTATTCATTGGTTTCAGTTGTGTATGACTGGGACCCCATTTGGGGTTTCCGTGACAGAGATACTGGAGTGCTTTGCCATTTCCTTCTCCAGCTCATTTTACAGATGAGGTAATTGAGGCAAACAAGGTTAAGTGACTTGCCCAGGGTCACACAGCTAGTAAATGTCCGAGTTCAAATATGAACTCAGGAAGGCAAGTCTTCCTGATTCCAAGTCCTGCGATCTGTGCACTGTGGTGCTGCGTAGCAGCCCTATTGTCCCCAGCCAGGGCATTTCCACTAATATCGTTAACGGTTACTATCTTGTCAATATCAACTAACCAGTGATCTGCCTTGAGTTAACCAAACGCCATCACCTTAACTTTGTAAGAGGGATATTTACTAAGATAAAGCAAGAATGGAAACATATAGTCTGCCTTCCCCCCACAACAAAAAGAGCAGAAATACAAAAGCCTCCGAAACCAAAAGGACATTCTCTTCTACCTTTTTGTACCTGAAGAAAGTAGCTAAGGACTGGGCTCTTGTTGGCCAGTCCTCCCACTGCAGAAACCGAATGCTGTGGAATTATAATAAGCAAGCTTGACTCCAAGTAAGGAATGTGAGAAGACTCCTTTGGGGACCAGGGAGGGGCCTGGGAGGCTGCTGACACCATCAGACTTTCTGGGTATGTCATTTCGTTCTGCTAAATTTTTTTTTCCCTTTCTTCCCTTCTTCAAGATTTATTTTAAATGATGGGTCTCTGGAAAGAGTATAGAGAGGAATGCAGTAAGAAATATAGGTGCTTAACCTTTTGTTCTGATTCTTCTTTCACAACATGACTAACGTGGAAATATGTTTAATGTAATTGTACATGTATAACCTATATCAGATTGCATGCCATTTGGGGGAGGGAGGGAGAGAAAATTTGGAGCTCAAAATTGTATACAAGTGAATGTTGAAAACTATCTTTGCATGTAATTGGAAAGAATAAAATATCATTAAGTGTGTGGGGGAGGAAGAAATACAGATTCATGTTTTTATGTTTGTCTTTCATTCAACCTTTATCCCAGCTGGGCTCTTTAGTTATTTAAAAAGAAGGTTAATTTCAATTCAATTAAACAAACATTTATTAAGTCTTACTGTGTCCTGTGTTAAGTATGCAAAGATGAAAAATGACACAGATCTTCTCAATGAGCTTGTGAGTTTGTAGTGAGGTGGGACAACCACCCAAATGACGATAATATGAGTCAGTGCATAGGAGAGGTCCAAACAGAGTGACGTGAGAGATCTGAGTAGGGAGGGATCACTTGTTGGTGAAGGGATCAGAGAATGCAGCATGGAGGAAGTGGCATCTAAGCTGGACCTTGAAGGCTATAGGAAGGATTTCAGCAGAATGAGACTGTTCCAGCTGAGGGGAACACATGAATACACAGACCCTGGAAAGGGTGGGATAAGAATGGACAGTGGTAAGTAATCCAGTCAGAATGGAACATGGAATGAATAAATGAATTGGAATACCTTGAAGTCAGGCTAGAAAGAGAATCCGAAGCCAGATTGCAGAAGACTTTGAATGTCAGAGTGAGACTCTTATATAGGAGGGGAAATAGGGAGCCAGTGAAATTTACTCAGCAGATTTGTGACACAATCAGACCTGTACATACTGCAAAATTTTACAAGAGATGTGTGAAGGGTGTATTGAAGAGAGGAGAGATTGGAGGGAAGTCAGTGAAGAGTCTTTTCCAATGATCCAGGCAAGAGTTGATTCAGAACTAAGGTGCTGGCCGTGGGAGTGGAAAGGAGAGCACTGATGGCTGAGTCATTATGGAGGACAAGGCTTAGCAACCCAATGGATGTGGTGTTGGGGCAAAAGAGGGAAAAGTCAACAGTCACTGGGATATTTCGAGCCTCAGTAACTGAATAAAAGACTGACACCAGCAACAGATGAGGAAGGCAATTATCTATGGAGCTGCACAGCCATGATGGACTCCTTTCCAACAACTCAAAATTTTTTTGGCTGGAGGATTTTCTGTATTATTTCTGCTTTTTCAACACATCTTTTCAATGATATCCCCCGGAGAAACTTTAACTTCTGCCCCAAGTTCTAGCCCCTAGTTTATCGAGCACATTGGCCAGAGTGTGGTCTGGCAGACCCTGGGGTATAGCAGTAGTTCCCTGTACTTACAGTGATAGGGACTGGACCTACTGACTGCGGCCAACGCCTTTGCCGTAACTTAAGAGTCTTAGAAAGTTGTCTGGGGCACTGGAGTTAAGTAACTTGCCCAGGATCACATGTGTCAAAGGAGAAACCAGAGCTCAGGTCTTCCTGACTCCAAGGTCAGTTCTCTATCCACTATGACATATCGCCACTTATACGCCTCATATTACATAACTTTGCTGTCCTTTATTTAGCACTTCACCACTATATTCCACGTTGAGTATGCAAAGAGTTTGATATATGCATGAATCCTTTCAGTTGGTGGAAATTTTAGACTTCTCCCACGAAACCCAAAGGTCAGCATTTGTAAGCTTATGGTAGCTGATGAAGCAGGGAGCCTCCTGACAAGTTATTAGTCCACTTGATAGTCTCTTGGTTGGAGAAGGGCTCATGAGTGGCCCCTTCCCTGTCCCAAAAAAGATTACCACTGGTTGATTTGTGGTCAGTGATGTCTCCAGCCTGAGTAGCAGCAATGTAGCCTGTTAATCTGAAATTTAAAATCACTGGGCATCCTAGGAATAGCCCCTTGGCATTATTATGGCTGTAGCTGCTCTGCAGAGACACATGTGTCACAGAATGGTTGGGTGAAGGACTGCCTGCTCTCACGTGGAAACTGTCCCTTTCAACCAGAGAGAGAGGGAACAGCCTTGGAGATATCAGCTCAGGCAAGCAGCAATACTGAAACACCTTCTTGTTTCTCTCCATTCTACAATCTTTGGGCAATCCATCAGTAACAAATCTACCCCAAGGAAACACACAACAGACATGTTTTCTTGTCTATGCTTCCTGAACAAATGTAAGGAAAATTATGACAACCCTAGCATTGTAGATTTTTGAGCCTTGAAGGGTCTTTAGAGTTATTCTATCCAATGGTTTCCTTTTAGCTGTTCATGAACCTGATGGTCCAAGGGTTTGTGCTAAAAATTCCTTAATAGCATCTTAAGCAGTAGGTAATTGCCCAGTTATGTTACAAATATATTTTCCCTCTGTGACAACAAGCATGTGCATATTTGAAGAGTCATAGGTTTGTTTCTGAAGCAATTCTAAACACAGCTTTTGTGTTTGTGCAGTGATGACAGCCCCATGCTGACATCTTTTGACTAAGTGCAATGTGGTCTTGCAGTTTCTCAACCTGTCATCAAATTGTTTCCAAACTGCCAAAAGAGTTTAACATTTGAGTGTAGACCGATCACCAACAGATGATCGGATACTTGTCCATACCCATATTCACCCACTATACACTACTCCAGCGTGGCTCCCTTATTTCCGTTACCCTGCTTCATTAAGTAGCTAGGTGGCACAGAGCTCTATACCTGGTGTCAGGAAGACCTGACTTCAAATCTGACTTCAGACACTAGCTGTGTGATCCTGGGCAAGTCACTTAACCTTTGTCTGCTTCAATTTCCTCCTCTACAAAATAAAGAAAATATTAGCATCTGTCTCTCAGAGTTGTGAAGATCAATCAAGTGAGATCATACATGCGCTTTTATTGTTGTTTCCTCATTTTTCAGTTCTGTCTGACTCTTTCTGACCTCTTTTGAGGTTTTCTTGGAGTAGTTTGCCATTTCCTTCTCCAGTTCATTTCACAGATGAGGAAACTGAGGCAAACAGGGTTAAGTGATTTTCCCAGGGTCACACAGCTAGTACGTAGTGTCTTTGTACAAAGTACATGGTGCTTTGCAAACCTTAAAGTGCCATGTAATGCTAGTGATTATTGTCAGATATAATCATATGATCAAGATGTTCTGGATGTTTCATTCTTGCTGTTTGAACACCGTGATTACTGGGCATGTGTGTTGTAAGCCATCTTAAAACCATCACAGACCATCACAAATGTTTTGCAGTAACAAACCTTATATTGCCTCTCCTTGCAGTGTTAAAACTGTTTTCTGATTTAAACTTATCTCCTGCTTTTGTTATAATTTTTCCATCTGGAGGATTTTTAAAAATTGAATTGGTCTATTTGTTAAACAGTATCATTTTCCAAAACACCTCACAGCAAAATACAATGAAATTGTTGATGTATGTAAAATATTTAGAAGGGTTAGCAGTAGAGTAGCTTCAAACAGACACACATATAATACCATCACTCAATCAAGGTTGGTCATTTTGCAAACAGCCAGTTTTATATAATGTTCTAAAAAGCAAGGACCAAAGAAAGCAGAGAATTCCACAGATGTGAGGCCCTGGAGGACTTTTCGCATGAAATGGTTGACAACGCTGCACAGTAATTTGGTAGAGTCTATCTGTATTTAGTTGGTGTTGAGCCCCAAACCTTGTTCAAATAAAAAAGTCCAACACTGAAATGTAGTTCATATACAATTAATATATTATGTTCAATATCATCCAAGTCACAACTTATTTCATTAAAAATGTTATTTATGTTCAATAAAATTTATAAAATAAAGAAATTTATTTAATATTAAATCTTGTAGATCAGAGTCAACATATGAGGTCTTGCTGGATTCATTTTAAATTTTTTTACAGAATGTCCTACATAACATTTTCATAATTACTTTATGATTATAGTATTATAATGTTATATTTGGAGTTTTCACAATTATAAGTACAATAACATTTTATAATTATATATTGTAAATTTTAATTTGGATCTTTGGGGGAGCAAAAGGTATTATAGTTATTGTACGTCCTTCCTGAATAAATCTTAAATAATATTATGAATAGCATTTTAAATTACCTTAGGAGTTTATGACACTTTTTGTTGTTGTTAGAAGGAGTTCAAGAAATAAAAAACACTGGGAACAACTGATCTCATTTTTCATGAGCAAACAGAAGCACAGAGAAGTTAACTTTCTTATCCAAGCTCACAAAGTTAGTGAGGGCAGCAATGGGATTTAACTCCAACTCCTGTGTCTACAATTTCTCTACTTTTTCCCACTATACCACTCATAGTTATATGGCTCTTGAAGGTTTATAAAGTTCCCTCCCAACAACTGTGTGAAGTGAGTAGTACAAATATCATTATACCCATTTCATAGATGAGGAAACTGACTTACAGTCACATGGCTAGGAAGTACCAAAGTCAGAATTTGAACCCAGGTCTTCTGACAAATACAATACTTTTTTTTTCTTAGTTCATTTTCCTTGCCAAGCACACAAACGTGTACAAACAGAAGGTACCTCCAGACAGAAATCACCTAGACTATGCTAGCTCACTGGACCAAAGACCTTGCCTTACTCCTCCTCCTTCTGTGCGACTGTACTACGATGCCACTAGGAGATTTCAACCGTAGGTCAGTTGTCTCCATTCCAAGAGCTGGTGTAGATGAGGAGAGGTCTGGGGACGCTGCTTTTATTGGCTACCTTGAGGTAGCCTCAGCCTGGGAGATAGGTTGCTGGTTTTATCAGGATTATTGGCAGCGATTACTGCATTTCAGCCCGATGGCTCATTTGCTCAGCCTCGTTCTAATCACTTCCAACCCTCAGAAGTGCCTGTGTAAACTCCCACAGCTACAGCTATATCTGGAATCGTTATGGTTCATATGTAATTGTTTTCTAATTGTCTTTTGATTGATTCTTTGGCAGGGATTTCAAGGCTCTCATCTTTCTTTAAGCAGCTCATTTTCAGGAGAGTTCTCACCTCCTAGATGCCTTCAGACCAAAGTGGTCCAGTACTTCTTCAATTTCAATTCTACCTTCAAAACATCTGCCACTTTCCTGGTGCTGACTCCCACCACCTCATGCCTGGACTATTGCAAAAGCCTGCCAGTGAGTCTGCCTGTCTCAAGTCTCTCCCCATTCCAATTCATCCTCCTGTCAATTACCAAAATGACTTTCCTAAAGCAAAGGTAAGTAATAAGCATTTATATGGCACTTACTGTGTATCAGGCACTGGGCTGAGAGTTATAAATACTAACGCGTTTGATTCTCAGAAACAACCCTGAGAAGTAGGCATTATTATTAACCCATTTTACAATTAAGGAGACTGAGGTTAAGTCACACAGCTAGTTAAGTGCCTGAGGTCAAATTTGAACTCGGATCCTCTTGACTCCAACCACTGTACCACTGAGCTCCTAAGCCATTCCCCTATTCAATAAACTGCAATTGACACCCAAATTGCCTTCAGGAGCAAATATAAAATCCTCTGTTTGACTTTCAAAGCTCTTTATAACCCGTCCCTTTCTACCTTTCCAGTTGTTTTACACCCCATTCTCTTCCACGTGGTCTCTACAATCCAGTGACTCTGGCTTCCTTGCTATTCAGCACAGGACAGCTCCATCTCTTGCCTCCAGGCATTTTCATTGGTCATTCCCCAGCCTGGAATTCACTTCCTCCTCAGCTCCATTTCCGGGCTTCCCTGGCTTTTTTCAAATCTCAGTTAAAATCCCACCCAACTTTCTGACTCTCTGCATTATTTCTTACCTAGCCTTAGTCACTGAATAGGCGCTGCCTCAGTTAAACTGAGACTTGTTAAAGAACTTAGCTTAAAAAGGCTGAGGTCTCTCATTGCATCCTGGGCCATCGCCAGTTGTCCTAATGGATATCTGGCCACTGGACCCAGATGGCTCTGGAGGAGAAAGTGAGGCTGGTTACTTTGCACAGTCCTGCCTCACTTAAATCCAACTCATTTGCATGTCAGGGTAATACCTCCCTGATGTCATGGTCCTTTTCAAGAGCAAAGGACCAACCACAACCACAATCACAACCACAAAAACGACAACAGCAACAACAACAACAACATCCCACCCTCTACAAGAAGCCTTTCCTGCTCCACCTTAATGTTAGTGCCTTTCTTTCAAGATTATCCCCAATATATCTTAGCTGCTTAGCTGCTCCTACGCAATTACACGTCTCCCCCATCAGAACATAAGATCCTCTAGGGGAGAGATTTTCGTTTTTGCCTTTCTTTGTATACCCAGCCCCTAAAACTGCATCCGGCACATAGTAGGTACTTAATAAATGTTTGTTGATTTGCTTTGGGCAATCACAGTTTTCAAATTCTTGTCTAGCTATCTAAACACCAGAGCCACCTGTAATATTGCCTACCTCTGTTATCTGGGCCTCCAGATTCCATTTATATATTATTCTGTTAATCTCTCTCCCATTCTCTCTCTCTGTGTCACTCTCAGTCTCTTATTCTTTTTTGCTCAGAGCCAATAATTAAATCATAGCCATCAATCAGAATGCACGGCCATCTGTTGCTGCAGTTTCTGTTAGAATAATCCCAGATCTGCTTTGTCCTATGTGACTAGGTCTTTGCTTGTTTCTGGTTTTCTCCTGCCAGCCCATGTATATCCCAATGGCCTGGCTGAGTCCACAGATACAATATTTTAGGTTATGTCTAGAGTCACAGAAATAGAGCATGAAAAGACTTGAGTAAACAGAATGTGAGAACGTAGAATGTCCTGGCTGGATGGCTCAAAGCACATAGACTGGGAAAGCTGAAAGGGACCTTATGATGTAGCAAAAGCCTGTCTACACTCACCATACTTACTCTTATTACACAATCTGCTTACCACCACTTATAAGGGGGCTCTGTTCCTATTAGTTGACCCTTCTAACTCTATAACTCCACCCAACAGCTCATTATAAGCCCTGGGGGCCATCTCCAGTCCTTCTGATATATATCTGGCCACTAGAAGAAGATGGCTCCGGAGGAGAAAGGGAGGCTGGTGTTTTTGCACAGCCCTCCCTCACTTAAATCAAATTCACTGGCATGTCATGGCATCACCTCCCTGATGTCATGGTCCTCTTTGAGAACAAGGACAAAGAGCAGCAGAACAGTAACCCCCAGGTACTGTGATAGTGTTCCCAGGGAAAGTTTCCTGCACCTTCACCAAAACCACAGAATGTAAAGAGCTGGAAGGGACCTCAAGGTCCTCTGAACCTGCCTGAGAATCTGCCTCCATGCACTAGGGCACCCCATTCTTCCTACTACCCTGCTACTGGGAGGTGGGAAGGAAGGAGTTAGAAGTGAGAAGAGAAGGATGATAAGAGAAGGGGAATTTGTGTGTGTGTGTGTGTGTGTGTGTGTGTGTTTAAACTTCATAGATTTTGAGAAGGTCCCTTTATAACAAAAGTTTTGCAAAATGGGAAAAAAAACTAGTCTGAGCACTGTTCCATGGGGAAAGGGTTGATTTCTAAGTATAGTGGAAAGAGCTTTGGATCTGGAGCCTGACAACCTGGGTTTAAATTCTGGTTCCACCACTTTCCAGGTGAGTAAGTCACTCTCGGGGACAGAGTTAAATAAGAAGGTAGGAATGAATGATCTTACAGATTCCTTGTATCTAGAGGAGCATATGATCCTGGGAAATCTTCCACTTTCCCCTGAGCCCTCCCCTCCTCATTTTATGAATGAAGAAACCAAAGCCAGGGGAGGAGAAATTATTCTGTCAAAGTCAAGTGGGTAATCAGTGGCAGGACCCAGATTCTCAGATCCCAGATCCCAACCTCATTCTGGTTAGAGACATTGCCCTGCCTCCCTTTTATCCCTCCTGATCCCATCTACTCTTCAGTGGGGTCCAGCTGAGAGATTCCCTGTTCAGGATCTGGGCATGGAATTGGCCCTGCCTTCTGCCCAGCCAGGCACAGCCCAGGGCTTTATGCTCATTTTGGCTGCATGCCCAGTACAGATACGTGGGTTAGATGTGCATAGCAGGAGAGTTGGCTAAGGGACGCCTAGGGAATGAGACAGGCACTGTGGGATGGGAGGTGACAGGTGGGACCTGGGATCCCTGTGTACAAGATGGAATCATGAGGGCTGGGTGAGTGGAGCCAGGCATAGCTCTGAATGTCGGTAACAATAGTAACAGCTCTCATTTTGATAATACACGAAGTGCTTTCCTCACAATGATCCTGTGAGATAGGATCAATCATTAACTCCATTTTACAGATGGGAAGTCTGAGGCTCAGAGAAGAGGATCCAGCCTCCAGTCACAGCTAGTTCTCTGGAGGCCAGTATCCTTTCCAGTACTCTGCCCTGCCCTTCTCAAAAGATCCCACTGCTGGAATGACCAGGAAGACTATTGAGCTGCTGGGGGGGCCTGCTTCTCGGGTGCTGTCCGCCGGGATGCCTGGGCCACACCATAGGGAACGTGGGCAGCCACAGTGCCCATTTCCTGTGCCCCAGCCACATGGAACATCTGGTCATCAAAGAAGATGTGCGGACGAATCTTTTCAAGCAGGGGGCCTTTGGGGGCCCCAGCCAGGAACAGGGCCTCATCTGTCTCTAGGCCCCAGCTGCGGAGGGTTTTCAGGGCTCGAGCCCCTGAGCTTGCAGCACTACGGGCTGTCACCAGGTAGGTGCGGATCGGGCACTCTAGCCTCAGGCCTTTGGAGTAAAACTTCTTCTGCAGTCTCCCCAGGGCCTCCAAGAAACCCTTCAGGGGGCCCTGTGGGGAGAATGTGGAGGTGACTCTATCCTTTACTTGACCAGGGTAGGTTGGAGCCTCAATGATACTCCCATTACCCTGTGAGAGAATAGGGGCTCAGCATGGAGAAGGGAGTCAGTGCCAGTGATGGGTCTCATTGAAGGGATGGGGGCTCAGTGATGGGCATGGGAGTTCAGTGTAGGGATAGAGGGGGTGCAGTGATTGGGAGGAGAGATCAGTGATGGCAATTGGGGCTCACTATAAGGACAGGGGCTCAGTGATGGGGATGGGGGTGTTCAGTGAGTTCAGGCATATACCTGAGCCAGTGGCTTGTTCTCATATGTCTTCTCATGCTCGAAGAACATGTCAAGCCCATGGGCCTTCACAATCTGCTCAGACTCATCAGAAAAGAGAACAGCATCTCCATCAAATGCCACACGAAGCTGGCTCTGGGGTACTGCCACATCCTTGCTGGGGCTGAAGATGGTGGCAGCTGCAATCCCTTTGGGAAGATACAAAGGAGAGGTGTGGGACCAATTCCCCTCCAAGCTCGTGCCTTGGGACCTGGTCTTCCCATACTCAGGCTTTTAGACATTGTTGCTAATCAGCTGGAGAGGCAGAAGGCATCCTGGGATGGAAGTCAAGAAGCCAGAGTTCTAGCCCTGGTCCATCACTGGTACAGTAGAAAGATACCTGATTCTGGAGTCAGAGCATATGGATTCAAATCTCACCTCTGATGTTTACTATCTGTATGACCTTGGACAATTCACTTAACTTCCATGAGCCTCAGTTTCTCACTCTGTAAAATGAGAAAGTGGCTTCTTAAGTCCATATGATTCTATGTATATAGAATCTGTCTCTGAGGCTTGGTTTCCTACTATATAAAATTAAGAGATTGCACTAAACCAGGGGTTCTTAACCTCCAATCTGTAAATTGGTTATTGTTAATATTTTGATGATTGTATTTCAGCATAATTGGTTTCCTTAGCAATCCTATGTATTTTATTTTGTGCATTTAAAAACATGATTCTGAGAAGGGGTCTATAGGTTTCATCTATGCCTAAGGGGTCCAGGACACAAAAAACGATTGACAATCCTCGGTCTAGATGGTCTCTGAGAGGCCATTCCAGCTCTGACATGCCATGAATCTAAGGTGGTGATCTAATTTTCTAGTCCCAGGGGGAGATATCCTATCTATGTCTTGGAGGGCAGTTATGGACCAGGAATGGTAGGGTGAGGAGCTGAGGAGCATTCTCTGTTGGAGCCTTCTGGTGCCACAACGACCCAGTATGATTGCAGCCAGCCTGTATCCTGTGAAGGCTGAATGTGCCCTCTACCCTTCAGAATGCCAGACCTGTCCTGCCCTAAAAAACCTGAGAAGAGAGGGGAAATTTCATTTCTCCCTTGCCTGTTCCAGCCCAGATGGTGTGGGGGTTTTTCCCCTCCTTCTTTCCCCCACCCCCACTGCCCCAGTCAGGAGCTGTCCCAGATACATTTCTGAGAGCCATGAGTGTCCAGGTGATCCTAGGGAAGAAGGGTTCCCCTGAGCAGAGTTCTGATGGTCTTTCCACTATAGAGAAACTGTGGGTCCCCAGCTCCCCAGATGGCTCTGGACAGAGCTTCTCACAGTCCACCCCGCACCGTTCTCAGGATCTTGGGGAAGTAAAACAGGGGCTCGCCTGACATGTGTCTCTCACTCTGGACAGTTCATATTTGGGCCATGCTGAGAGGAATGAGTGGGGGAGGGCAGCGTGTATTGGGATCACTGAGCTATCTCCTTTCTGACCAGATGGAGTCTCTGGAAGGACTCCTGGTGCTGTGGCCAGACCCTGAGGGCTCCCAGCCCAAGTCCAGGCTCCATGCTACTAACACAGAGGCAGAGGAGAGCCAGTTATATTACCCAGACAGAACAGAGCACAGACTCACAGAATCCCAAGATGTTAGAGCTGGAAATGTCCCCAGAATGGGGGCCTTAGAACAGAGGATATTAGGGATGGAGGGCCCCTAGAATAAAGTGTCAGAGATGAGAGGAATTTTAGAACCCAGAATATCAGTGGTAGGAGGGACCCTCGTGAATTGACAGATCTGGAAGGGAGCTCAGAACAAAGAATATTATAGCTAAAGGAGGTTTGAGAACACAAAGCTGGAAAATAATTTTTGGAGAATGTCAGAACTATAAGGGAACGTTTTTTTACAAATAGGGAAACTGAGGATCATATTGGGAAGGAGCTAAGTCCAGGTCATCTCAGCAAGTGTATTTCCAGGCATATCCCCACCCTGTTTGCCCTCCTCTGGACATGTCTCAGTTTACCAGTGTCCCTCTTGCAATGTGATGCAAGCACTGACATTATCCCTTCTAGAGGTTTCTGGTGTCCAGTTCTTCAGGCTAGCTGAGAGATTCTGTGCCATCCCCAAGGAGCTCCTGCTCCTGCCCAGATTAGGGGATGGGGATGGGGGGAGATGACTGCAGGAGGTTTATGGACAGTAGTCTGCTCTTGGTCCCAGGGATCTTACCCATCTAGGGAGCATCTTCCCTAAACATAATAAGAACAAGTCCACTGGGAACCCAGAATGACCTGGGTTCAAGTTGTAACTCTGACACTCATTAGTTGTGTGACTCCATCACAAAGGTTGGGGGAAATTACTTCCCCTCAATGAGCCTTAGTTCTCTCATTAAAATGGGACTAATAACACTTGTTTGACCTACCTCTCAGAGATATCATGAGAATCTGTAGGTAGTAAAAAGGTATCTATACGGGGCAAGTCACTTAACCCTGTTTGCTTCATCTGCAAAATGAGCTGGGCAAAGTAAATGGCAAACCACTTCAGTATCTTTGCCAGGAAGACCCAAGATGGGATCATGAAGAGTTGGACACTACTGGAAATGACTGAACCAAAAAAAAAAAAAGATATACATAGTATCCCAAGACTTTCGGGCCAGGCCAGGGACAAGATGGAAGATTTCATTTCAACTCCACATCCCAGAGAGTACCTCCCCACCCAGATCATCACGGTAACCAAGAACATAACGCCACCCTCTATACTGTGCAGGATCTTCCCTCAGCAGGCTCTCTCCAGGGTTTTCTCTATCTTCCTGAGACTTCCTGACACCCCTGGCCCATCTTCTTCCCTGCCCCTAGTGAGGTCTAGCCCCAGACTCACCCTCTCCAATGGCTTCACTCACTTTCTCTGCGTCAGAGGACAGGTAGAGGTTGGTGTGGTAGGCCTTCAGGTAGCAGATGGGGCTATTTCCCCCCGTCATGCAGAACCTCTCAATGAACAGGTCTAGGGAAAAGGGTTAGAGGGGAAACTCAGGCCAAGCCAGGTAGCCACAAACAAGCCTAATGAGCCCCAGCTGCTGATAAAGTCATTCTCAAAATTCAGGACCTCATGACCAAATCTAATGGGTGGGTGCCACCATCTTGACTCTGTTGTCCATGGGCTACTGGGGCTTGGACCATGGTTGCAGGGTATCCCTGCTGGGTAGTGGGAGGAAAGAAAGGCCAGCACAGTGGCTCCACATAAAGAAGAAGCTCAATCAGTGACCAACGATGGGCAAACATCACCTTTCTCCTTCCAAGAGGCAGCACAGTGTAGTGGTAAGGACACAGAAAAAGATTATGTTCAAACCTAGACCCTGAAGCTAGTGAACCTAGACAAGTCTAGGCAAGCATACTAGTGTGACCCCACCCTTCTCAGTTTCTTCTTCAATAAAATGGGATGCCAACCTCACAGGGGATATCACAACCATCAAATGAGATAATAGACTGAAAGAGCTTCGTAAACATAAATAAAAGTTTATAAAATATGAGTTGTTGTTATTATCGGATGAGGCTTTGGGGAAAAGGGTCGGGTCCAAACTGACAAATGTGTAAAGATCAGACTGCCTCCTTGTCCTCGTAGGGCAGAACTCTGAAATGATACTCCCAGGGCACTTTGGGGGAATTGCATGTGGTTACTGAGTATTGCTATGTGTAACAGCGTAATGATGTTCTATTGCCCTGATGACAGTGAAGACAACGGTGGGAGGTGGGCGGGGCTGTGCCCATACCAAGGGCTCCAGGATCTTATTTATCTTGTGTTGTCAAGGTCATTGTCGCCGGAAGTCACAAATGGCCACAGGCAAGTCATTTCACTCTCATTTCTGGAGTTGGGTTTTGTTTGTTTTGTTTTGTTTTTGAGGAGGAAGACAAGGCACTTGGGGGTAAGTGACTTGCCTAAGGTCACACAGTTAGTAAATGGCCAGAGTCTGAGGCCAGATTTGAACTTCAATCCTCCTGACTCCAGGGCTGGTGCTCTATTTACTGCATCACCTAACTGCTCCCATTTCTGGAGTTTTAATAAGAATAATTCACATTTATGTAGATGCTTTAACGTTTGCAAAGCACTTTATAGACTTTACCTTCTCGTAAGGTGGGTGCTATCATAATCATCATTGTACAGATGAGGAAACTGAGGCTGTGAGAGCTTAAATGACCTGCTCAGGGTCATCCGGAAAAGAAATGTCAGAGACAGGATTTGAACCCAAGCCTTCCTAACTCTGTGTCTCATACTCTGCACAGTCGGGATGTCTCTTTAAGACTCTTTTTTTTTTTTTTTGAGGCAATGGGATTAAGTGATTTGCCCAGGGTCACACAGCCAGTAAATGTCTGAGGCTAGATTTGAATTCAGGACCTCCTGACTCCAGGACCCTTGTTCTATCTCTGCACCACCCAGCTGCCCCTTTCTAAGATTTTCAAAGTTTTTTTCTTCCCTGCTACATTGAGGCATGATTATCCCCATTTTACAGAAAAGAAAACTAAGCCCCAGAAAGATCATCATCATCATCATTTAGGATTACATGTTCTAAGGCCCCTCCCAGCCCTGACATGCTGTGTTCTAAGGCCCCTCCCAGCTCTGACATTCTGTGTTCTAAGGACCCTTCTAGCTCTAACTTCCTATGTTCTAAGGTCCTTCCCAGTTCTGACCTTCTATGGTCTAGGGGACTTGCAGGTCTAATATTAACAACATCAATGAGAATAAGTCATTCTCATATGGTACTTCCCGGTTTGCAGAGTACTTCCCTCATGACAGTCCTTTGAATTAGGCAGCATAAGGACAATAATTCCCATTCTACAGATGAAGAAACCAAGGGACTGAGAGTTAGTGACTTGCTCATGATTTCACAGCTAGTAAGTGTCAGGGCTAGATTCAGACTCGACAGGGCTCTCTTGAATACAAATCTGGCACTTGTGTCTACCACCTCATGCTGCTAAGGTCCCTTCCAGCTCTAACCTTCAACATTCTATAATTTCAGGTCACTTTTGGTAGGGACGGACATTCCACACTCTCAGGTCACAGAATCAGAAAATCACAAATTTGGAAAAATCTTCAGGGACTTAAGTGAGATTCCTCTTTATGACATCTTCAATAAAGGGTTATCCATGGGGAAAACTTTTACATTCTGGGACCAGTTTCAGACAGTGCCTATCAGCCTCTCACCCTTAATGTTCTGAAGCCCTTTCCAGTTCAAAAATACTGTGTGCTATGATTCCTTACCTCTCTAATGTACTATGTTCTACAGTTTATTCAAAGGTCTCTTCCAGCTCCTATTATTCTATATTTGCAGAGTAAATAGAGAGAAGAGTCAACTCCTAACAGTGGGAGTTCCCTTGAACATATAATCCTAACCTTAATTCCATCAAACCCTACCCTACCCTTCCTTTTTTTTCTTTCTCCACAATCTCTCTAATTCGGAGATCTCATCAGCTCCCATGGGGTTCAGTGATCACCTCTATGCAGATGACTTCCCAATCTACAGATACAACCTTTCTTCTGAGTATCACCACCAAAAAACCTGTTATCACCTGTTTTATCCCTGAAAACTCACTGGTCCTTTCTACCTGGATATCTCTGAATGTCATCTCAAACTTAATATTTCCAAAACAAACCTCATTATCTTCCACACATGTGCAGGCACACACATATACACACTGGAATCCTTCTCTAAGCTTCTCTATCTCTGTCAAGGGTACCATTAATTTTCCACACACCCAGGTTTACAATCTCAGAATCATCTCAACTCTTCCCTCTCTCTCAGTCCCCATAGCTAATCCTTTTTGACTCTATCCCCACAGCACTTCTCATCATGTTCACACCCTTCTTCTATTAATATGGCCACTACACTAGCTCAGACCCTTATCACCTGTCCCCTGAACTATTGCAACTGCCTCCTAATTGGACTCCCATCTTCTAGTTCCTCTTTAATCTATTCTCCACATAGTTGCCAAAACAATCTTCCTAAAAGCACAGGGTTGACAATGTCACTCCCTCTACTCAGGAAATGTTAGTGGTTCCCAATTTTTTCTGGCAGCCTAAGGTTGGCATTTAAAACTTTTCGCAGCCTGGCTTACGTCCACTTTTTCAGATGCACCACTCCACTTCATGCATTCTATGTACCAACCAAAATAACTTATTTGCTGGTCATTGAACTCAGTCCTTAATCTCCCACCTCCATACCTTTGCATGCCTGGAATATATTTCCTCCTCCCACCTGGCCTCTTAGAATCCCTAACATTCTCCAAAGTTCAGGTCATGTACTGTCTGCTATGGAAAACCTTCCATAATGCCTTTTGATTATTATTGCTCTGTCCTTTCCCCTCAAATTATTCTATGTATACTTGGTTCTGTGTTGTGCTCCCTCTTCTCCCACATCCAGGAGTAGATTGGAAATAGGAATTGGCTTTTACTTTGTGTTTGTATCTCTGTGCTTGGCATAGCTCCTGGGGCACAGCAGGGGCTTCATTAGTGTTTACTGGATTGGATGGTTCGTGGGCGGATCTCTTGTCCTGGCTACATTTCCTCCCCCATACTCACTGTAGTGGTTGATGCTGTTGATAAGCCGGACTCCAACTTGGGCATGGTTGTTGGTCATGAGGACGATGTCGAAGAGGTCCTCACTGTCAGGATACAGCTCCCGAAGCCGGCTGTTCACAGCTTCCAGAGCCTGGGCAGGGGAAAGGAGAGCCTCTAGCCTAGCCCATAGGGCCTCCTTGTACTTCAAGGAGCTCCTCAGCTTATCTGGGCCTTCCACAGAACAGGGAATAAACCTGCCCGCTAAGGTGACAACAGACATACAGGGTCATTCCAGCTACTCCCTTGTCTCCAGGTCCCATTCTAGTCACACTAGGGAGAATCTCTCAAATCCTTTTAACTAGGACTGTGAGCTTTCCCACAGCAAGTGGCGCCAGACCCCTGACCCTCCCCCTCCTAACCCTCCCAAACAAAACCTAGTCTGTTCATTCTGTCCTGAAAGTGCCTCCATAACCTTCCTCCATTCCCTAGTCCAAACAGTGTTTTGCTGCAAATTTTCCCCAAGGTTTAAACTCTGAAATTAGAATGCATAGCTTCCTCTGTTCTAGACTTTATGTCCCCACTGAGGTACTTGTTAGGTTGCAGAAGGGTCTTGTGAGATTGCCTTAGCTGGTCTCCCAGGGCCACCCACATGAGACAGTAGGAGAACAGCATCCTTCCTATCATATGAAAAGAAAACCAGAGATCTAGAGAGAAGAAGCAAAATGTCACACAGGTAGGTCACCCAGGAAGTCTGGGTAAGGAGTATCCCCCTGGGTAAGGAGTGTCAGATGATCCCTCTACATCTCCTCTCTCTGTATCCTGTGGGCATCACAAAGTGAATGCTCTGTGAAGCCTTCCCCAACCTCTGTCCCTCCCCACCTCCCCACGGCAACGCCATCCTTCCAGTCTTACACTTTTTGGGCACTTTTCATATAATCGCGCACATTATTGTTGCCTGTGTTTGTGTCTTATGCTCCCGCTATACTATGAGCATCATGAGGGCAGGCTTCATGTCTCAGCTAGACCAGCATCTCTTCCCAAAACCCCACAAATGGGTTCTTCACACCACAAGCACTTAATAAACATGTGTTGAACGAACACTGGCCGATTACCTAGTCCAATCATCTCACTTTCTAGAAGGAAGTGACTTTCCCAGTTACACAGATGGTAAGTAGCCAAGCCAAGGTTTAAACTCTTATCTGCTGATGCCAAAGCCAGGCCTCTTCAGTCTTCACGGATGGCTTGGAGGGAGGAGCAGAGAGTATATTTATTATAATCGATACTATTCTCAGTAGAAGAGACAAGGTCAGCATGTTGGGTTCAGGACTGAGTGCTACATTTTAGGAAGGACATTAAAAAAGTTAAATTGTATCTACAAGAGGACAACCAGGAAGGTAAGAAGTTTGGAGACTATGCCCTAAGGGGATGTGTGGGAGAAACTAGGGATGCTTTAGAGGCCACGTGATTACTGTCTTTGGATATTTGAAGGATTCTGCGGAAGGCTTCTTCTGCTTGGCCACGGAAGGCAGAACTAGGAGAAACGAGGAGGGGAGTTTCAGAGAGTAAGATGTAGACTTGATGAAAGGAAAAGTGTGTTGGCTAATAGAGTTCCTAGATGGCACAGTGGATACAGTAGATGGATACAGTTACTAGGTGGCTCCGTGGGTGTTGGTTCTGGAGTCAGGAAGTTGACCAGTCTTTTTTCAGTGGTGTCTAAACTAACTCTTTGTGACTCGCTTTGGGGTTTTCTTTGCAAAGATATCAGAGTGGTTTGTCATTTCCTTCTCTCGTTCATTTTACAGATGAGGAAACTGAAGCAAGCAGGGTTAAGTGACTTGCCCAGGGTCACCCAGCTAGTAAGTATGTGAGGCCAGATTTGAATTCAGGAAGATGAGTCTTCCTGCTTCCATGCTTGGTGCCCTATCCACTGTGCCACCTAACTGCCTCTAGTCAGAAAACCCTAAGTTCAAATCTCAGTCTAGGAAGGAAGAGTATAGGAATATAATAGGAATATAATGTAGGAATATAATACCTACCTCCCAAGGTCATTGTGACGATCAAATGTGATATTTGTAAAGCACTTTGCCAACCTTAAAGCTCCATAGAAGTGATAGCTATTATTATTAATGGTGGGCAAGAGGTCTTTAAGCAGAGCCCTGATAGTCATGTGCTGATGACATCCTATTCCAGTATTCTGATCTGTGACCCCATCGATGTGGGCAGTCTCTCTGACGATGCAGAGAGCATCCTACCCAGATCTGCCCACGATGTCATAGAAGGGGCGAAAGGGAGTTTGACAGGGTGGGAGTGGCAAAGACAGCTGATCCTAGCTTCTGAGAGCTGATTGTGAAACCTTATGTGTGAGTGTTTACACCTAGGAAATTGGCAATGCTAATAGGCAGGGCTAAATGTACTGTTTTGTTGATTGTCCGGACTTAAGGAATTGGTGAGAACAATGTGAATAATAATGCAGATTAAGCTTCAGACTATGTTGAGACTATTTTTCCTTCCAAGAGCTGGTTGTTAAATATTCCTAAGCGCACCGCTGACTTGGAGGTTCTTTGGATGCTCAGTGTTCTAATCAGATGAGAATTTCCTTTGAATTCTCTGCACATGCGGCCCTTTATGCCTTTCCTCAGGCTGTCCCATATCCATAGATTTGTTGTTGTTAAGTTATTTGGTCTTCTTGACTCCAGGCCCAGCACTATCTGTTGTGCCACCTCGCTGCCCATATCCATAGAAAGCCTTCCCCTCTTCCTTTTTGTTTGATTCCAAACATCTCTTAAAGCTCAATTCAAATGTCACCTCCTCTGGGAAGTCCTCCCTGACCTCACCTTGGATTGAATGACCTGCAATCTCACAACATACCTGGCATCTCACTAATGAATGCATCATGTGATATTATGTATTGAAATGACCATCCACTGACTTCTTCCTCTGCTACCTTGTCATGGTATGGAGCTGCCTCTGGCCTCTCAAAGCACCGGTTCTCGTAGGTCCTACCAGTCTAGGAGAGGCTTTGAGTACAGTTCCATTGAGAGACCAAATCTGCCACCCAAGGACCAATCTAGCTCAATGTAGGGATGTCACGCCTACAACTGTGAGCTGCCTGCAGGGTGATTCCTCTTTTGCCCATAGGAGTTCCTAAAAAGCTGTCCAGAAGACAGTATAAAGGGTTAGGATATCTGTCCATGCAGATCTATAGAGATGAACTCACTGATCATAAAGCTTTGAAAGAATGTGCTTCATTATCCATTGTCTCTCATTAGATGTTAAGCTCTAAGAGGGCAGGTACGCTGTCTTATTTAAGTTTTCTATCTTCTGTGTCCTGCACAGGGCTTTGCACACAGTAGGTGATTAATAAATGTTGGTTGCACAAATGGACTTCATTTTCCTTTTTTGGATGATGAGATGATCTCTAGGGTTTCTTTCAGCTCTAAACTCTAGGATCCTAAGAATAAACTCTTCCTGCCAATCTACATTGTGGGACTGTATTGTCATTCTGGGCAAAGATGGGAGACGGGAGGAATGAACTGGACTCATAAACACTTACCCTCACAAAGGGGAAAGCGGGTCCTGGACTAAGTGGCTCATTTTCATGCTCCAGCTGGTACCGAACATACTCTTCCACCCCCTTCTCCTTGTAGATGCGCTGTTCTTCCTCCATTCGGAAGAGGGCCCTTGATGATACAGCAATGGTGATGGCATTTTGGGGTTTGGGCTGCAGAGAAAGGGAGAGAAAGTGACTCACTGGCTATAGAGCCCTACTGGGAAGACAAAGGGAGGAGGAGAAGACACGATTATTCTCATGGGGAACTCTCAGCCTGAGGGAGAAACAAGACCCTGCCCTCAGGGAAGCCCAGTACAGTGGTAGATATAACCCTGCCCTTCTGAAATGGAAGCATAGCCCTGTCTTCCAGTTTCCCTGTCACCCCACCCCCTCCTCCACCCTAAAGAGGGAAAAAGACCACAGCTTCTTTCTGCAGCCTGTTAGGTGACACAGTGGATAGAATGCTGTCTGGAGTCAGGAAGACTTGAGTTCAAATCTGCACTTAGACATTTAATGGTTATAGGATCCTGGGCAAGTCACTTAACCCCTGTCTGACTCAGCTTTAGTACCTCCTTCCCAGGATTGTTGTGAGACTCAAATAAGATGATATTTGTAAAAAATGCTTCATACAGTCCGTGCCTAGCACATAGTAGGTGCCACATAAGTGCTTGTTTCCCTTCGTCTCCTCTTATCTCGGAGAAGACACAGTCCTGGTCTCAGGGAGTCCCAACTTTGAAGTTGTATCTTTCCTCTCTTCAAGCTAAGATAATAACCAGGACTTATACAATGCTTTAAAGTTCATGAAACACTTTACCAACGTTATTTCATTTTATTCTTGCAGCAACCCTGGGAGACTGGTGGTATTATTATTCTGATTTTACAGATGGGGAAACTGAGGAAGGTTAAGTAACTTGTCCAGGGTCACAAAACTAATAAGTATTTAAGACAGGATTTGAATTCATGTTTTCCTGATTCCAGTTGCAGTCAGGCACTCTTATCCACTAGACCACTCAACTGACTCTGGAGGAGTACTAACTGCTTAGACTCGGGGCTTCCTGAGGGTAGGATCCTGTCTCCTCCTTCCTGGTCTGGGTCTCCTAGGCTCCCCTTCAATGCAGTCTGATGTAGAAGAAAGAACACAGACGTACCTACATATTTGCATATAGAAAGACACACATACACACACAAGAGGTAATAACAAACATACCTATAACCATTTATGTAACACTCTGAGCCTTACAAAGCACTTTTCTTATAGCAGTCTTTTGGACTAGGTAGTACAAGTACCCCCTTCACTTCATAGAGGAGGAAACAGGCTTAGGGAGGTAAGTGAATTTGTCCAGTCACATAACTTGTAAGTTGGCTTTGAATTACTATCTCCTCATGTATAATGGGTGTCATATCGTATGCCTTCTCAATGAGTAGGAAAGGGGCAGGAAGCAGGGGGATAATTTAGAACTCAAACTTTAAAAACACATGTTAAAAAAGAAAAAAAGAGCAAAAAAAGAAATACTGTGTCCTCTGGCTGGTTGATAAAAGTAAACACACCAGTGGGAGCTCCCAAGCTATGGTTTTGAGTAGGTACTAACCCAGAAAGTGCCTGAATCCAAGATGAGTTTTTGGGTGCCCACATGTGAAGGGATGTACAGAGGTCACATATACACACATATATTCATACATCCACAAAAATGCATGCATACAGACATATATCACTTGGTTGCTTTTTCTCTGTCTCTGTCTCTCTTTGTCTCTCTCTTTGTGTCTCTGTCTCTGTCTGTCTCTGTCTTTCTATCTCTACCCAGGAACTGTGAAAGGTTTGTTTGGGGAAGAAAAAAGAGAGTTTCTTGAAAAGCTACTTTTTTTTATTTTTTGCTTTTTGGAGTGGGGAAGATAGGGCAATTGGGGCTAAGTGACTTGACCAAGGTCACAAGGCTAGTTTTGTGTTAAGTGTCTGAGGCTGGACTTGAACTCAGGTCCTCCTGACTCCAGGGCCTGTGCTCTATTCACTACTCCACCTACCTGCTTGGAAAAGCTACTTTTCTAATGACCACACAATGAGGAAAGGGGGAAAGGAAGGAGAGAGATGGATCAAGTATATGAAGAGATGTCAAGAAGAAGCTTGAGTTCCCAAGGCCCCTGCACTCTCCTACCCTGTCCAGGCCAGCTGGTCTGAGGTGGTCTCTTGGTCACTTTCTAGGAGGTGGGCTATCCCCCAGCTGTCTCTTTCTTTGACTAGATCCGGGGTCATTCTGTCTTCTCTTACCATATATCCCCCACAAAATTTACCCCAAGTGAAGAATTCTCTGTAATGGTCCTGGGAAGGAAGGTTGAGGTCTGCTCTCCATTTATCTTCCTTCTAAACTCCTTCCCAGAGGTAGCTGAATAAGGGTAAAGTCAGGACCATAGACCAAAACATGGTCTTAGCCTGGGCCACGAATTTGTGGAGAGGAAGGAGGATATTCCGTGGACCTAGGACTGGACTTCGGGGTCAGGGTGAGGCTCTTTTATTCTCAGCTTCCAGTTCCCTGGTAAGGTAGAAAGGAAGGGGGTGATGGCAACAAGAGCCCCAGAAGCCTTCCTTCAAGTCTAGCTCGGGGCTTGGGGGAAGAAACTAGAGCAGAGGTGGGGCATCAGGAACTAGAAGGGGTGCTTTAGAGGGAAAGGGAGCCCTGGTATACTAGGAAGTTCCCAAGTCAGGAAGTCCCAGGGGACAGCCCTGGCTAGGAGCCCAGAGGGTCAAGGTCTTGGGAAGTCTGTTGCAACCCTAGCCATGGGTCCTCCTGGAGCTCCAGCTGAGCAGGGCTGGCCCAGGAGGAGTTCCAGGGTCAGGTTGGGGCAGTTAGGGGTGGGGTCTGTGTGTCTACCCTGAGAGCTATCTCCATAGAGGAGAGCAAAGGAGGCAGGGGGACATATTCTGGGCTCCTCCAAGTCTCTGAATGCTGGACAGCCCTCTGGACAGTCCTTAATCCCTTGTTTGTTCCTACTCAGCATCCAACTGCTATCCAAGGAGTTGTCTTCAATTTGGACCACATTCAGAGGACCAATCAGTCAATTAGTCCGTCAATGAAAATTTATTAAGTGCCTATTAAGTGCCTCTAGGAGGTGGACTATCCCCCAGCTGTCTCTTTCTTTGACTAGATCTGGGGTCATTCTGTCTTCTCTTACCATATATCCCCCACAAAATTTACCCCAAGTGAAGAATTCTTTGTAATGGCCCTGGGAAGGAAGGTTGAGGTCTTTGGGGGAGGAGAAGGAAAAGAAGAAAGCCAAGCACTGCGCTAAGTGTTGGGGATATAAAAAAAGAGGCCAAAGACAATCCCTGCCCTCAAGGAGCTCACAATCTAACAGTAAGCAAACACATACGTACAAACAAGCTCTATATAGGATGAGTGGGAAAATTAAAAGGGAGAAGGCGCTAGAAGTAGGAGAGGCTGGAAAAGGCTCCCCTTAGAAGCTGAGATTTTAATTAGGACTTGAAGAAAGTATGGACACAGAATGAGGGACAGACAGAAAAAATTCCCAGAGCTGTGCGCTGGAGTGTCTTGGTAAAGGCACAGCAAGGTCAGTGTGGCTGGATCAAAGTGTATGTGTCAGGGAGAGAGGTATCAGAAAGCTACAAACAGAGTGGGAGGGGGCTTGGTTATGGAGGGCCTTGAACAGCAAACAGAGAGTTTTATATTTGATTCTAGAGGTGAGGGGGAGCCACTGAAGTTTATGGAGGAGGAGGGCAGTATGGTCAGACCTGCCCTTTAGGAAAATCGCTTTGGCAGCTGAATGGAGAGGTGTCTGGAGTGGGGAAAGGCTTGAGACAGGCAGATCCATCAGCAGGCTTTTATAATAGTCTAATTGTAAGATGATGAGGGTTGGCACCAAGGTGGTGGCAGTTCAAAAGAGAGAAGGGGGTGTATTGGAGAGATGTTGGAAAGAAGAAATTGATAAGCCTTGGCAACAACTTGGATATGGGGGGGGGGGAGCAGTAAGAGGTGGTGAGGAATCCAGGATAACTCCATGGTTGTGAGCACGAGGGACTGAGAGGATGGTGTTGCCCTCTACAGTAACAGGAAAGGTAGCGGGGAGAAGGTAGGATTTAGGAAAACTAATGAATTCAGTTTTGAATATGTTGAATTTGAAATGTCTTAAAAGGCAGATGGAGATGTGGGATTGGAGGCCAGCAGAGAGGTGAAGGCAAGGTGGGTAGATTTGAGGATCATCAGCATAGAGATGGTCATTGAATCCATGGGAGCTAATGAGATCTCCAAGTGAAATAGAATGGAGGGAGAAGAGAAAAGTGCCTAGGACAGTGCCCAGGGGATACCTATGGTTATTGGGCATAAGTTGGATGAAGATGCAGCAGAGAAGACAGAGAGGGAAAGGTCAGGTAGGTAAGAGGAGCACCAGGAGAGGGTGGTGTCCTGAAAACTTGGGGAGAAGAGAGTATCAAGGAGGAGAGAGCCATCAACAGTGTCAAAGATTTCAAAAAGGTCAAGTAGAATGAAGATTGAGAAAAGGCCGCTGGATTTTGCCATTAAGACTTGCTCACTGGTGACTTTGGGGAGAGCAGCTTTAGTTGAATGGTGGGGCCAGAAGCTGGATTGTAAGGGGTTAAGAAGAGAACATGGAGGAGCTATCCTAGAGTCCCTTTCAAGGAGTTTGGCCACAAGGTCAGAGGAGATGGAGGATGATGGTGGGGCTAGAAAGCTCAAGTGTTTTGAGGATGGGAGAGACATGGGCATGTTTGCAGTCGGTAAGGAAAGAGCCAGCAGGCAGGGATATTCAGTCTTTCCTCCAGATCAGGAAGCAGGCTTGACTTGAGCAGCTGAGATTCCAGTACTGGATCCACCATCTACTCTCTGAGCCTATCTATCAATTCAACTCCATTTCTTCATTTGTAGAATGAGATAGTTGGGCTAATTATGTCTAAAGTCCCTGCCAGCTCTAAATCAGAGGATAAATCTGTCTGTCACCGGGGGTCAACAGTCTGAGGTCCTCCCTTTCTCCCTGGTGACCTTACCTAAGTGTTAGTGCCCCCACGTTCTACCAAGGCTCCATCCAGCTCTGGAGACTATTGGGGTAGGCAGTCTGGAATGAGAATCTCAGCAGTTAGAACCCCAGTGATCCTGGACAGGGGAGCCTCAGGCCCTACACTCCAGAGAGCCCAGAGCCATGAGTCTGGACAGGGAAGCCACTCTCTATTCCATTCATTTAGATTTAATTCAATTGGACAGACATGTGCTTTGAGACCCGACAGCAAGAAATCCAGTTGTGACCAGGGGCTGGGGGCTGATAGGAGGAAGGAGGGGGAGGGCATTCTGATGGGGAAGAGGAGACGCACAAAGCCCAGGCCAGAACTGAAATAAACACCCAGTCCCTGCCAGAGTCTGGGAGGGGATAAGAGGGGAGGGAGAGGAGGAGGAGGAGGAGAAGGCGGAGGGGGGGGGGGCGGACAGAGAAGCGGAAATTTCACTCCAGCAGCTTTTCTGACTGGGGCACAAGGATCCTTCCATCTCCCAGTCCCTCTGTCCCTCCCTCATCAGGGTCTGGGGTCCCCCTCTCCCGGGCTCACACGGGGCTACACCTTACCGATTTGGGTTTCCTTTTTGGTGCCAGGTTGTCATAGAAAGTCTTGGCTTCCTGCCAGTTTGGTGGTTTCCCCCCGGACTCTGGGGTTCCCGGAGGCCCCCGAGGCCCAGAATCCATGCTGAGGGACCAGAGGACTCTAGAGGAGGAGAGAGTGAGAAAAGCAGAAGAGAAGGAGGGGGGAGAAGGTGAAGGGGAGATGGAATAAAGGAAGAGAGAAGGGGATGAGAAGGCAGGAAGAAGAGAGGAGGCAGAGAAGAGGAGAAGGAGCAGGGCAGGGGGGAGCTGAAGAGGGAGGGGGACAAACCCTTGTCTGGACCCAAAGCCAGCTGCTCTGTCCCGGTGATGGCTAAGGAGGTTGTTCAGTAGCAAAGCAGCCCGTGGTGACAGGAGGGAGGGAGGGAGGGAGGGAGGAGCTGCTTTATTTATGGGGGGCGGGACCTGGGCGCTTGCGCACCCAGCAGGGGGGGTAGTGTCTCCTCCCTGGTGGGCTCCAGCCTCCTGTCGTCCTGCAGTGGAAGATAGGTAAGGGTATGTATAATCTAGAAACACGTATGGGTTGCAGTGATATACACATAAATGTGTGTCCATACATACACACACATAGAGACACAGGACACATACATTGTGTAGATATATGCACGTTCAAGCATATGTGTATGCAATGCAATATACACACATGTACTATATGTGTGTAGATGTATGTGCAAATCTCCATACATTTGCAGGCACATGCAATCTATATGACTAGAAGGCTAGCCTTCCTCCTGTCCCTCTCTCTGCCTAGGGAACCTGGAGCTATTCTAATCTGGGTGACTGAAGGACCCCCCTCCACACTCTCACCCTATCCTTCCAAGGACACATGTCCTTCCCAGCCTGAGGGGACTGCTGAAGGGAGGGGGAGCAGAGTGGGAGAGGCAAAAGGAGGTGAAGAAGAAGAGGGAATTAGAGGCTCAGGACCCGATATCTAGAGCCTCCAGGGAGGTTGTGGAAATCCTCAGAAGGGGGGAAACTGATTTTGCAGAGAACAGAGAAAGGAGAGAGCCCACTGGGGTATATATTTTAGATGTTCCCCCCTCCCCCCTTGCTGGGCAACACCAGGGCCTCTGGCCTGTGTCCCAGGGAACTGGCAGAAGCAGCTGGGGGTGGGGGTGGGGGTGGGGGTGGACCTAATTGGAGGGGTATCTGGACAGAACTGAACCCTGGGATCTGAGCCCAGGAGAGCAGTACTGAAGGACTACAGCTTTTTAAGGCCTGGTGTAGAGAGCACAGCCACAAACCCAGGTTCTAGACCTGGCTCTGTGACCCCCAAATTCTCCCCATGCTAAGCCTCAGTGTTCTTATTTCCGATATGGGGACATGCAGATTTCCAGAGCGCTTGACATCTCCTGGCCCCTGAAAGCCACCCTGATGGACATGTGCTCTCTTCCACCTTCCCCTCCAGAAGCTACCCTTTGTAGCTGGTAGCAGAGCCTTCCTCTGAGCCAGGAACCTCCTCACTTCCCCCCTTGGGGCCCAGACACTTGCAAGGTCTATGGAGACCCCAGGTGAAATCTGCCCCAGGATTATGGGATTTAGAGGGGAAAGGACCTTTAAAAGCATTTAGTTCCCCCCCTTCGTTTGACAGCTGAGGACACTGAGGCTCACCATGGACAGAAGAAAAAAAGCTTTTATTAAGCACCTACCCACCTACTTCGTACAAATCTTATCTCATTTGACCCTCACAACAGCTCTGGGAAGTGGGTATTATTATCCTCACTTCACAGCTGAGGAAACCAAAGCAAACAAGTTAAGTGCCTTGCCAAGGTCACACAGCTACTGAGTGTCTATGGTCAGATTTGAACTCAGGTCTTCCCAACTTCAGGCTCAGTGCTCTATCTGCTGAGCCACCTAGCCAGGTCACACAGCTAGCTAGTGGTAGGGTTGGAATTTGAATCCAGCTCCTCTGATTCCAAATCTAGGCTTTTCCTCTCTGTGGTACTGCCTCATTAGCATATAAATCTGCTTCTGCATCCTTGGCCCATCTCCTGCTGGATCCCCATTTCTCAGGTGAATCATTTCTTCCCCCCACCCCCAGTATTCCTTGGATTTCCAGGGGAGGGACCTGAGTCCCACCCCACCCCAGCCTACTCAGACTCTGCTATGATAGGACACCAAGAACATTGATAGCTATTGACCAGCAGCCTGGTATCACAGGATGAACCCCAGAGAGATGCCATGGATAGAGGGCTGGTCCTGGAGTCAGGAAGATCTGTGTTCAAAGCCTACCTCTGATACTATTGAGCTGTATGACCTTGGTCAAGTCACTTAATCTCTTAGTGTCCCCAGGAAACTAAGAGTAAATCCTAGACTTCAAATTTGCTTTGGTGAGGGGAGTTTACATACAAGGAGTTCCCTATAAAGATAAATTCAGCAAAATAAAGAGCCCTGGACATGGAGTCCAAAGATCTGGGTGCTGGCTCTTTACTAGGCCATGAACTCCATAAGGCTAAGGAACATCTCTTTTCTGAACCTTGTGTTTATTCATTTATTTTTAGTTTTTGACATTCACTTCTATAAGATTTTGAGTTCTAAAATTTCTCCCCTTCCCTTCTTTCCCCCGTTCCCCAAGATCTGCAGATTTCCAGAGAACTTGGAAGCACTCTGATATAGGCTATACATGCACAATCGTATTAAACATGGTTCCGTATTAGTCATATCGTAAAGAAGAATTAGAACCAAAGGGAAAAACCACGAGGAAGAAAAAACAGCAACAACAAAAGAGAAAACAGAATGCTTCGGTCTGCATTCGGACTCCCTAGCTCTTTCTCTGCATGTGGACAGCATTTTCCTCATGAGCTTTTTGGAATTGTCTGAGATCCTTGCATTGCTGAGAAGAGCTAAGTCTACCAAAGCTGGTCATTGCACAATGTAGCTGTTACTGTATACAATGTTCTCCTGGTTCTGCTCATTTCACACAGCATCAGTTCAAGGAAGTCTTTCCAGTGAACCTTGTATTTCACCAAAAGCCCAGCACAGGACCCCCACACAGCAGGTATTTAATAAATATGTGTTCATTTGACACTTACAAGGTGTGTGATCTTGAGTAAGTGATTTTCCCTTTCTTGGTTTTCTCCTTCATAAAGTGAATGAGTGAAAAAGGATTTATTGAGCTCTTCCTGCATCAGACATTGGTGCTAAGCCTTAGGAGTTACAAATACAAAAGACAAGGCAACCCCTGGCCTCAAGGAGGTTACTTTCTAATGGGAGAAACCCCCAGTGGGCTCCCTCCTTTCTCTTTTCTCTGCAAAATCAGTTTCCCCCCTTCTCCTGAGGATTTCCACAACCTCCCTGGAGGCTCTAGATATCGGGTCCTGAGCCTCTAATTCCCTCTTCTTCTTCACCTCCTTCTGCCTCTCCCACTCTGCTCCCCCTCCCTTCAGCAGTCCCCTCAGGCTGGGAAGGACATGTGTCCTTGGAAGGATAGGGTGAGAGTGTGGAGGGGGGTCCTTCAGTTGCCCATTTTCTAATAGTAAGTGTCAGGTGTCTGAGGCTGGATTTGAACTCAGGTCCTCCTGACTCTGGGGCCAGTGCTCTATCCATTGAGACGCCTAGCCACCCCGAGATAATAATTTTACAGATGAGGAAAATGAGGCCTGAAAGAGGGAAGGAATTTGCCCAAGGTTATGCAGCAAGTGTTCAGATGTTTGGGTCTTATTACTCTGTACACTGTACACCTATGTCTCCTATCTCCTTTCATTGCACAAATACTAAGTACTTGTAACAGACTAAGTTACTAAGCCCTCTATCCATGGCATCTCTCTGGGGTTCATCCTGTGATACCAGGCTGCTGGTCAATAGCTATCAATGTTCTTGGTGTCCTATCATAGCATAGAGTCTGAGTAGGCTGGGGTGGGGTGGGACTCAGGTCCCTCCCCTGGAAATCCAAGGAATACTGGGGGTGGGGGGAAGAAATGATTCACACTCTTCCAGGAGTCTGGTGACCAGGGAAATGTGTTTTGGCCTGGGAAGTTGCAAGGATGGTGAGGGATGGGACAGTTCCTTCCAGGGATGATAGCAACCCAGAGCCAGATGTGGGAAGGGATGTGGTGCTGCTGGGGGCTATAATTCCTTCACTAACCACCTCATAGGGTTGTTATGAGGTCAACTTTCAGGGTCTGTCTTTATCTGCTCCAAATTCCATTCAATGAGCACTTATGAGTGGCCTTCTATGTGTTAGGCACTGTGTGTCCTAGATACTAGGAACTCAAAGATGAAAATGAAATTTCCTGCTGCCAAGCAGCTTACATTCTCCTAGCACAGTGCATGTGGCCAGACCGTCCAGAAGTCTGGCCACTCTCCATTCTGTATTGCCATCGCATCTCTCTCCTCTCCCCTCCAGCAGAGGGGGGATTGCTAGGGGATAGATGAATCACCTCTCCCCTAACCCTCTCCTCAGAGAAGCTTGGCCATAGGCCAAGTAATTTATTGGTGCTAATGCTATTTACTGTACAGGTGACATCAAGCATGTACTTTCCCATCTCAATCCTTGCTCTATAAATATGAATAATTCTCATTTTCAAAGTGCTTTGAGGTTTACCAATCACTTTCCTCACAACAATCCTTCAAGTCCCAGCTCTGGGGTCTGGCAGGGGGGAAGGGTACCCAGTTCTTGTAATCATTCAGGGCCTCAGCTGGGTCTCTCCCTCCCTAAGGTCAGAGGGGATGGCAGACAAGGCAATCTCTCCTCCAGGAAACCATCCATCAAAGTAGGAGAGCAGTTAGTAACAGCCTTGCCTACCCTTGGAGTCCTCCGCCTAGAACAGGTCAGAGACCTCTCAGCTGGGGTCTGCCAGTTGACCTATTGCCAATCCTGGGTTGTCTCCCCACCCGCCACCCTGATTTTAATTACTTCCTGCCTGTGGGAGGCTCTTGCCCTCTGAGAGTCCTTGGTGAAACGATTGGAAAACAAACCAGCTCCATCCCACCTCCGTCTCCATCCTCAGGGAATATAGGTGTTGGGTCAGGCCACTAAGATGGAGAGAGAAGAAAGGAGGAGGGGAGGTCAGAGCAGGTGGAATTCTCCACCTCTCGTCCTTGGAGGTAGTGGGACAGGAGTGTTAGAAGTAGAAGGAACTTCAAAGGACATCTCACTCAATTCCTCTTTTTACAGATGAGGAAATTCTGTGGGACTCTCAGGATTCTAGGTTGTCAGACCTAGAAGACACTCTTAAGATTTTATACAAATATATATGCTTTTTGGAGGGGGGAAGGCTGGGCAATTGCAGTTAAGTGATTTCCCCAAGGTCACATGGCTAGTAAGTGTCAGGTGTCTGAGGCTGGATTTGAACTCAGGTCCTCCTGACTCTGGGGCCAGTGCTCTATCCATTGAGACACCTAGCTGCCCCGAGATAATAATTTTACAGATGGGGAAAATGAGGCCTGAAAGAGGGAAGGAATTTGTCCAAGGTTATGCAGCAAGTGTCCAGATGTTTGGGTCTTATTACTCTGTACACTGTACACTGATGTCTCCTATCTCCTTCTTTCATTGCACAAATACTAACTACTTGTAACAGACTAAGAATGAACCTATTCAGAAGATAACTGAGGTACAAAAAGGAATTGTGACTTGGCTTAGCACAAGTCTAGATGGAATTTAGAAAATGATGTGGAATTAATGGGACTCTGAATATTTCACTGTAGGGGGAGTTGATTAGATTTCACCCCCTTAAGACCTATTCCTTAGCCATGGCGAGCCTGGGGAGAAGGTTGGGGGGGGGCATAAATAGGGACTGGGACAGACTGGCAATATGGGGTAACCTCAAATCAGCCTTTTCCCTTCCTTCTTTTTTTGCTTTTTGGAGGGGGAAGGCAGGGAAATTGGGGTTAAGTGACTTGCTCAGGGTCACACAGCTAGTAAGTGTTAAGTGCCTAAGGCCGAATTTGAACTCAGGTCCTCCTGACTCCAGGGCGTGAGCTCTATTCACTGCACCACCTAGCCACCCCATCTTTCTCCCTTCCTTCCGTCCCTGCCCTGCATCTGCCAACACCCCCTCCCTTTGTTCCCCAGCCAGCGTAACACTGCCCACTTCCTACCACCATCCCTCTAAGCTCATGGGTCTCCCTTGCCAACTCCTCTCTGAGAGGCCATAATAGGACTGGGCTCCAGGTCTAACCCACAGAGAAGTCTCAGCATTGTTACACAGGCACCGTTACACTTTTTATTATTTGTCTGTTAAAAAAATATCACACTGCACATGGTCTAACAGGACAGTCACTCCCACATGGACACAGCTGGAAACTCCACATCTGGCTGGGAGGGGACCTGGGCACGTGGGTCTGGTGCTTTGGAGTAGAGTGGGGAAGGACAAGCTGGCACCCTTCAGTCTCTGAGCACCCTGGTTCCCCACAGCTCCCTCAAAGAGACGAGGGAAGAGAGGCTCCTTCTGGGAACCTTTGGTTCATATCCCTGCCCCCGCTGGGAGAAAGGGGAAGAGGGCACCATGGCTTCTCTCAATCTTTTCTGACCAGAACTCCTTGGGATGGGCCTCCAACCCAGCAGGGTGAGGCAGCGATCCCTGGCTCTGAAGTCTCCCCATTGAAGTGCCCTGGGCCCCTGTTCCAAGCAGTCTCTGGGTGATCCCAAGACTATTCCAGGGAGACACATTGGAAGGTCCCCCCAAAAATACTAACAGATTTCAGGAGAGAGAAATTGACTTTTTTTTTTTTTTTGAGGACTTTTCAGATTTCACCTTCTGGAAAAATTAGACTATGATTTTTTTTTACAAGTGCAATAGTTAAGATGAGGTGTTCATGTCTCACCATCTGGCCATTACATTCCTGGAATGAAAGTCTAGTATGATGCAAGAGGGAGATTCTTATGTAAAATGATCCCTCTCCTGAGATCAGTGGGGTCTCTTTCCACAGAGGACAGAGAAAGGAAGTTCAGGACCAAAGGCAGAGACCTTTCTCTGATTTGAAATATAAGGTTTCCTGCAGTACCGTCTTTATCAATGGACTCCTCTGTTACTGACCTGGTCTAGAGGTTACTGGAAGGGGAGTAGTATGGACAGCGGCAGTGATATCCCTTTGCTCTTTTCAAGATAAGAAACAAGATGCTTCAGAGACTCGAGGCAGAGAGGAGGGGCAAGTCAAGTGGATTTGGGACTGGAAGGCAGCTTGATGTGGTGCCTCCTAGCCCTGGGACCTTGAACTCCACAAAAGGGAGGAAAGAAAGCTGACCTAATTGAAAAGTAAGAGTCGAAATGTATATAAATTCTGCAGATTAGTGTATCTTTAAGCAGCATCCACTGGCAAGGTAAGGATCTGGAATTCATCAAAGTTATGCTAGAAGGGCATAGACCTACCAAGGAGGAAATGCTTCAAGTTGTGGGTCCATGATGGATCCTGTGTGTCACCTGGTGATCAGTCTAGCTGGGTGCAAGATTTGCCACTGGGTGATATTATTTGCAGGGAGAGATGGGATCTTCATTGGAAGATGGAGGATCCATGTGAGGATATAATGGACCCTTGAAAAATGGTACAAGAGGAAGAAAAGTAAGGAAATCTGTGAAGAAACAGGAAGAACTTTACTAGCTCAATCTGCAGAAGATGTCTGATGCTGAGATTCTCCACAGGCGGATGGATCTGTCGTGGGACAGTGGGGGTTAGCTGTGTTCAGCTTGGCAGCAGAGGGCAAAACTAGGAGTACTAGGTAGAAACTCCAGGAGGGAGATTTTGGCTTGATGTGAGGGAAAATATCCTAATAATTAGAACTATCCTAAAGGGTAGCAGGCTGCCTTCGGAGGTGGCAAACTCCCTATCTTTGAATGTCTTCAAGTAGAGAGTAGATTTCGGGTGAGGAGGTTGTTGGGGGAGGAATCACAATCGGATGTGGGTTGTTCGATGACTCCTGAAGCTTCTGAAATTCTGAGATTCAGTAATATCAGGGATGAAGGACTTTCCTTTGCATTTGACTGGGTTTTCAAATATGAATCAGGCTAAGGATTTGCTTTGGGGAAGGTCCTTTCCCAATTAGGGTACATTGCAGGTGTCTGGTCTGGTGATGCAGGCTAGGGTTTTGCCATGCACATCCATCCTAGAACAGGGGCCAAGATCTTTGCCCAACGTAAGTAGCACTGCTGAGTTCTTGCCCAAGGGTTTTGTTGCGTCTTTTGCGGCACAGAAAATGAATTGTCAGAATTTGGAAACATTTCAATAGACCAAGAAACAAATAAACATGTGCAGGAGGGGAAAGAAGAAAGAAGCTTATCCAGTCGACTGTAAGCCCCTTTGAGGGCAGGCCCTGGGTTGTTTTTTATCTTTCCTCCCCCTCAGGGCCCCTCAAGGGGGCTTGCACATAGTAGGTAATTAAGAACTGTTTCTTGAATTAAATGATTTCCATTCTGAGAAAGCTTCACCTTCCAGGAAACCAAATTCCAAGTGAGAAGTCCAAATGGAAAAGGGACCACAACAACTGATTGTGGCAGCTCAGAATGGAGATGAATTGGGAAAAAATTCCAAAGAGCAAAGAGTTAGATTTGGTGATTATTTTTTTTCTGGGGTGGGGGAGGTTCAATTCTCCTTTCTGAAAGTGAAGACTGTTTATGTTTGCTGGGTCCTCCGGAAACAACCCTTTTCTTCCAGAAAAACCATTTCCTTCATCTGGCGAGAATGGGGACAATTTCTTCTGTTCTCAAGGTTTTGTTGTCTCTGTCTCTCCCATTTCTCTCCTCCCCCTCCTCCTCCTTCTCTCTATCTCTGTCTCTTTCTCTCTCCCTCCTTCTCTCTGTCTCTGCCTTCCTCCCCCTCTCCTCCCCCTCTCCTCCCCCTCTCCTCCCCCTCTCCTCCTCCTCCTTCTCCTATTCCTCCTCCTCCTCTTTTTCCTTCTCTGTCTCCCTCCTCTTTCCTTTCTCATATCTCTCTTTCTTCTCTTTCTCTCCTCTCCTCTCTCTTCTCCTCTATTTCTCTTTCCTTTTCTCTCATGTCTTTTCTCTTTCACATTTCTCTCTCTTTCCCCTTATCTCTCCCCTCCTGTACTTTCTTTCTCTCTTCTCTTTTCTCCTCTCCCTCTCTCTTCTCATTTTCTCCTCTCTCTCCTTTCTCCTGTCTTCCTTTCTTCTCTTTTCTCTCCTCTCTTCTTTTTCTCTTTCCTCTTCTCTTCTTTCTCTCTTCTTCCTTTTTCTCTCCTCTCTCTCTTCTCTTTCTCTCTGTCTCTCTCTCCTCTCCTCTCTCCCTCTCTCTGTCTCTGTCTCTCTCTCTCCTCCTCCTCCTCCTCTTTTTCTTTCTCTTCCTCTCTCTCTCCCTTTCCCTCAGTATAAATCTATTGCCTGCTTCTGTCCCACATTAAATTACTTGACATTATTTCTTGTATCTAGCACTTTCTCGAGTTCAGCTAGGCCCCCCAATAGAATGAAAGCTCCTTAAGGGCAGGGACTGTTGCATTTTTTGTCTTTCTCTCCTTGAATCTGTGTTGAATTGAATTGAACCATGTTCCCATGAGCTTCCAAGAAGCCAGGGCATCCAGACCCTGCCTCCTGTCATCCAGAAGCAGCAGCTCATGCTCCCTTCGCTTGTAACAGCAATGCCTACTGACCAGTATATTAACCCGTGGGGGGTGGGGGGGACCAGCTTCTGCACTGCCTCGGCTTTTTAACTTAATCTGGCCACCAGATTTGGAAAATTCAGCAAGTGTTATACAAGACGCCTTCACTTAAAGAACAAGCGGCTTTGGATGAGAAAGAAGAGGAATGGGTCCAGTTTAGCTTTTCCCCAGATCTCTGCAGTTTCCCTCAAGGGTGGGGGAAGTGTCTCTGATGATTTCCTCCCTCCAGGTTGATCTCTACATGTCCAGATATCACTGCTTGTGACCTTCTTGGCCACCAGATGACCCTGAATAGGACAACTTCCCTACCTATGATTCAACTGTGACTGTGTTCATACCCACCATAACCCCTCAAGGCCCTGGCCCTCCCCTCACTTCTTCCTTTAAACAAATAATCCACCCCTTAGGCCTAGAGCCAGAGAGGACCCTGTTAAGGAAGGTCTGGGCCCAAAGATTCTGCCTTTGAGGAGTATATGGAAGATCAGGGATGTCACCTCCAACTGGGAAATGGAGCTTTCAGAGTCATTTGCTATTGAGAATAACTACCAGGAACATTAAAGTGTAAAAAAAAAAAAGATGGGGTGCATTGGGGACCTGTACCTACTGGTCTTCCCAGCATTCACCGGGGGTGGAATTCATTCCCATTAGAGGGTCCAGGCCCAGCCCATTGAAGGCCTAGAACAAAGATCTCCAAAGAGATCTCCTTGGGAAGTGGAAGGGAAGTGTCATCAAAGTGGGAACAGATGCTCAGGACAGGCCCAGTGGTACCCCTTTATCTTCTCCCCATCTCCAGTGGGTAGGAGTGAGGGGGTCCTCTTGGGATGGGGTTTGGGAGTCCCCCACAGACTGGGCAGGGAGAAGGCGTGCTCTTCTTTCTCAGGTGAGAATGGCAAGGAAGCACTAAGGGAGGTTGATAGGCTGGTAAGATTTAGAGCTAAAAGTCCCTTAGTGATCATCTAGTCCAACCCCCTCATCTTACAGATGGGGAAACTGAGGCTCAGAGTAAGAAAGTGACTTGCCCACAGTCACATAACCAGGAAGGAGCAGAGTCAAATCTCATGCCCAGGTCCTGTGACTCTGAATGCAGGGCTTTTTATATTATACCAAAGTGTTTCCTGGAGGAACTCCCTCACTTGGGAAGCCCAAGGAGGGGCCCAGGAACAGGGACATTGCCCTGGGAGAAAACTGGCCAGGGACCCAGTAATAGAGTATTGGGTCAGGATGTGATGGGTCTGGGGCTGGTAATATCCCCCTCCTCCAGGCCTGCCCCTAAGCTCTGCCAGCAAGTTCAGAAGAAGAGGAGAGGGAACCAAGGGCAAAACTGTAGGGTTAGAGGAAGGTCCAGGGCCAAGAGAATGGGCCCCTGGAAGACCCTGGGATGAGGGGGGCCCCATGGAAGGGGTGGAGTGAGCCACAGCCAAAGCCTAAGGGTTGGGGATGCCTGGGGCAAAGAGGGATGGAACACTAGAAAACCCTGGGGAGATGGAGGGCAGAGGTGGGCTAAAGCCCTAGGGATGGGATTTGGAGAGGCTCTGAGGGGGGAAAAACCTGGGCTAGAAAAGTATGGAAGAGCAGAAGACTGTGAGGAGAAGAAGGTCCAGGGCAGAAGAGGGTTGGAAACTGGGTGGTTCTATAGAGGAGGGGAAGGGTAGGATAGGACAAAAAGATGCCCTGGGCAGAGAGGGCTAGGACCCAAGAATGCCCTGGAGACAGGGAGGGGAGATCCTGGATAGAGGAGGCTAGAACAAAGAGATGCCCTGGACAGAGGCCCAGGGGACAGGGGGGCCCAGGGTAGGACACAGGAATGCCCTGAACAGAAGGGGTTAGGATCCTGGAGGCCCTGGGGACAAGGAGGCCCAGGGTAGGACATAAGGATGCCCTGGACAGAAAGGATTAGGACCCTGGAGGTTCTGGGGATGGGGAGGCCCAGGGAAGGAAATAGGAATTCCCTGCACAGAGGGGGTTAGGACCTTGGGGGCCCTGGGGACAGGGAGACCCAGGGTAAGACACAGGGATACCCTGGACAGAGAGGGTTAGGACCCCAAGAGGCCTTGGGGATGGGGAGGTCCAAGGTAGGACACAGGAATACCCTGAACAGAAGGGGTTAGGACCCTGGAGGCTCTGGGGATGGGGAGGCCCAGGGTAGGACACAGGGATGCCCTGGACAGAAGGGGTTAGGACCCTGGAGGTCCTGGGAATTGGGAGGCCCAGGACAGGGTTCCCCCTACTTCTGCATGTCACATTGCAGCAGGAGCACAATGGATGGGTCACTCTTAGCGGCCTCCTTGAACTCCTCCAGGGTGATCTGGTCATCCTTATCCTGATCCATCTTGGTGAAGATCTTGTCCACACGCTGCTGAGGGGTCAGCCCGTCCTGGTTCATGCGCATCATGATGACTGTTCCTACCATCTTGTAGATAGCCTGGGTGAGAAGGCAGGAGAACGGTGAGCCCTGGCCTTTCCAGGAGGAGGTGAGACATTGCTCAAGGTATCTGGATCAGCCCCTCATGCCCTGCTGACAGACTTCTGGACAAGCCCCTTGGATTCCCTGAGACCAGCCTTCTCACTGTCCCACTCTGACTTCTGACTCTTGACCTCAGACCTCAGCACTCACCCTGACCTCCAATTCCCAAACTTCACTACTCCACTCTGATATCTGACCCTCTGACCTGGGGTTTCAGGGTCATGCCTCCTAAAGACTGGCCGAAGGAACAGGGTATGTTTAGCCTGATGAAGACAGGATTGGGGAAGTGATGTCTATCACCTTCAAGCATTTTTCATGTGGGAAAGGGATTAATTAGCCTTGTTCTTGGCATCAGGGAAGAACCTGCAGCAACAGGTAAAAGCTGAAAAGACATAGATTCAGGCTTAATATAAGGGAAAAGTTCCTAACAATTAGGGCTGTCCAAAATCAGAGTGGGCTGCCCCCCAAAAGAGAGAGCTCCCTGTCACTGGAGGGCTTTCAGCAGAGACAGCATGACCACACATCAAGTATATTACGACAGGAATTCCTTGTTCAGGTATAGGCTGAAGTAGATGGCCACAGGTGCCTCTCTGACCTCTGATCTAAAACCAAACTGACCTCTGAACTCACTAATTTGATCCTTGACTTCTCCAATCTGACTTTCTCTTCTCTGACCACCCCAGTCATGCAGCCCACTCTCTGACCTCCAAACCTTACTCCTCTTTGCTCCCCTCGGTTTCCCTCTTGCTCCCTTGCTCTGACCCATGGCCCCTCCAAATGCCCTAGCCCTGTTCTGACTTCCAACGCCCCTCCCCGCCAGCACCTCGATGATCTCCAGCATCTCCAGGCGGGTGATACGTCCATCCCCATCCAGGTCATACATCTCAAAGGCCCAGTTGAGTTTCTGCTCGAAGCTGCCTCGAGAGGTGACCGACAGGGCACAGATGAACTCCCGGAAGTCGATGGTCCCATCCCCATTCTTGTCAAAGGTGCGGAAGGCATGCTGGGCAAACTTAGAGGCATCACCGTATGGGAAAAACTGGATGGAGGAGAGAGAGAAAGAATTGGGGGAAAGGAAAGGAGGGAGACAGGGAGACACATACCGTATGGGAGAAGCAGAGAAAAGACGGGAGACAAGAGGCAGGGCAGAGGACTGAGGCAGGGTCCAAAGCGACCTTTGTGGGGGGGAGTGAAGCCCAAGACAATCTTGTACTGACTGATGCATAGAGAAATTAAAGACAAACAACTTAGAAAGACTTAAAAATTCTGATCAATGCAATGACCAGTCATGATTCCAGGAGACCAAGGATAAAGCTACCCACCTCCTGAAATATTGGGGATCAACTTAGATATTTTTGTACACGACCAATAAGGGAATTTATTTGGTTTGCCTAGGTATATTTGTTACAAGGGATTTGTTTTTGTTTTTTCATTAGGGGCAGGGAGAGAAAATAGATTTTGTTAATTGAAAAAGTATAAAATTAATTTTAAAAAATTGAAACCTAGGGTCCTGGTGGGAGCAACCTGAAACTGCAGGCCACCAGACTTGTCCCTATGGTTACCTCACTCTCCTGTCCCCCGCCCCTAGCCTCCTAGAGCACCGTGGAGATAAACGCAAGAGCATCTACGTTTTCAGGGCAGGGAATGGTATGCCTGCATTGGGGATCAGGTAAGCTATTGGCTCAGAAGAGAAGGAGGAGAGTGGAGAGGGTCTCCAGATAGGATCTACACACTTCCCACCAAAGAGAAAGCCCCAGCACCCCCCTCTCCCAGCTGACCTTGGCCCTGACTTCCATCCACCACCCAGGAGACCAGGCAGGGGAAGGTGAAAGGGGAAGAGGGGGTAGGTTTACCTTGACATAGAGCTGCTGAAACTCCTCCAGGTTGAGGATGCCGCTGGGACAGTCCTTCAGGAAGCCTTTGTACCACTGTTTCAGCTCCTGCTCACTGAACTCTGTGCTCTGCACAAGGTCCTCCAGCACCTCTGGAGCCAGCTTGCTGCTTCCTTTCCCCATGGCCCAGCCTTCAGGCACACAGGCACAGAGAAAGCTCAGGCCCTGCCTTGGCAAAGGAGAATCCCTTCCTTGGGGACCTGGGCAAGTCCCCTCAGGCCAGAGGGGCCTTGACAGTAATCCTCCCCAGGCTGGGCCCTGTGAGCTCCCTCTTCCTTTCAAATTCTTAGTTACTACAAAAGATGCTGCTGAAAACATTTGTGTCTATATGGAACCTTTCCCTTTGTTCTTTACCCCCTTTGTGTAGATGTCTAGGGGCAGTATCTCTGCAGCAAAGGGTATGTACAATTTTGTTACTTTTTGGACATAGATCCAATTTTTTTTCCCCGAACAGTTGTACTAATTTGCAACACCACTAACAATGTATTAGTGAGCTTATCTTCCCGCAGCTCCTCCAAAATTTGTCACTTTCAATTTTTGTTATCTTTGCCAATTTAAAAGGAAAGTTGTCATAAAATTCCATTTCCCCCTGCTCTTTAATGTCTCAGAATCTTACTTTCCTCTCCTAAAAATAGGGAAAATAATGATTGTACTACTTGCCTCTCAGAGCAGTAGTAAACTTAAAGCTAAAAGTGTTAACAGAAAGAATGTCTGCCTAGAGGTGGCAATGTGGTGTGGTGGATGGAGCTCTGAGTCCAGAGTCAGGAATAAATCCAGCCTCAGACATCTGCTAGCTGTGTCACCCTGGGCAAGTCATTCAACCTTTATTTGCCTCGGTTTTTTAAACTGTAAAATGGAGTTAATAATGACAAAGACCTCCCAGGGCTACTGTGAGTCTCAAGTGAGACAGTGCTTGTAAAATGCTTAGCACAGTGCCTGGCACACAGTAGGCTCATATAAAGGCTTGTACGCTTCCCAGCTCCTTCCTCAATTAGCTGTGTGACCTTGAACAAATCTTTTCTTCTCTATGGGATTCTTTCTCTTTTTTCTTCTTTTTCTGAGCCTCACTGGGTTATAATCTCAGCTCTACCACGTCCTGTGTGACCTGGGGTGACGAATGTTTTGTCCCACTGTTCTCTCATCTGTAAAAGGATGGAGTTGGACAAGACGACCTCTGAGTGCCTTCCCCTGGAAATCTCTGGTTCTATGATAGAATGCCCTCTATTCTAAAAGTCTTTCTTAATAGTAGCCCCGGCATATCTTACCCAGCTGGAAGGGCTTCTAGTCTGGGCTCAGTGATGGAGTCCACGGTTGTTGTCCAAGGACCAGCCCAGCTGAGTTCATAGCAGCCCCCCCATCAGGGTCAACTGCAGGAGGAGAGGCTGTTTCTTTTTAGTGGGGAGGGATCCTGACAAAAATATGTTGCTGTTCAGTTGTGCTAGACTCTTGGTGACCCCATTTGGGGTTTTCCTTGGCAACAATACTGGAGTGGTTTGCCACTTTCTTCTCCAGTTCATTTTACAGATGAGGAAACGGAAGCAAACAGGGTGAAATGGCTTGCCCAGGGTCACCCAGGTAATAAGTGTCTGAGGCTGGTTCTGTACTCAGGTTTTCCTGACTCCAGGCCCAATGCTCTATCCACTGTGCCACCTAGCTGCCCAAATAACATAGCTATTCTTGAAGGCCATTTACAAATGGAAGAGGCCCTGTGTCCCACCTCCAGACAAGATTAAAACTCCTTTAAGATAGCTAGGTGGCGCAGTGAATAAAGTACCAGCCCTGGAGTCAGGAGGACCTGAGTTCAAATCCAGCCTCAGTCACTTGACACTTACTAGCTGTGTGACCTTAGACAAGTCATTTAATCCCAATTTCCCTGCCTTCCCTCCTCCAAACAAACGAACAGAAAGGACCATTGGGATCAGAGATTGAGGAGCAGAGACTCAGAGATGGAAGGGCCATCAACTCCAATCCTCTTCATAGAACCAAAGAGTAAAGGGCACAGACAAGGAGGTGGTCATGTGAGTTGCCCAAGGCCACACAGGTAGTGATCAGCAGAGCCAGATATTATTATTACTGCTGCTGCTGCTATTATTCCTGGACGCCCTGTTATTCTGGGTGTGCCTTATCCCTAGGCAGCCCTCCATGCTCACTCCCACCTGGAAGGCAGGCAGCTTCAGAGTGCAGAGGCTCCATGGCTGGAAAGGGCCATAGTGGTCATGGGGGCTACCTTCTTCCCAGATCAGGGTCTCCCTGAGGGCAGAGCATGGGTCTCTCCAGCCCAAACTGGCACAACCAAGTCCCTGTACACGGTGTGGAGGCTAGTGAATAAACTCCTTAGCAGTCTGTGAGCCCTCCTCCAATTGCACCGATAGCAAAGGAAGCTGGCATCCCTGTAGGTTCAGCAGCACACATCCTGTTGTCCTACCCCATACCCTCCAATGCAGGAAGCTTCCCCAAAGCCCACTGATGGTACAGGGGGGTGCAGAACCCAAGGTGGCCACCAGAGGGAGACAGAGACCAACCCCAAAGTAGCAGGCATTTAGAGCATGAGGTAGGGAAGGGATGGTCTTTAGAAGAATGGGTGTGAGGAGTAGGAGAGAAGGACCATCGGGAGATGTTGAAGGGTAAGTGGGGAGTACTGGAAAAATGCTGAGGACTCAGTGAAGAGTGGAAAGGGCAGTGGAAAGTATTGGGGATCAGTGAGTTGTGTTAGGGGCAGGGGGGATGTTGGGGGCAGTGGGAGACATTAGGGATCAGTAGGGAAAGGCTGGAGAGTATTAGGGGTTAATGAGGGGCAGGGAGGAAGGTTGGGGCAGAGGAGGCTTTGGGGATCAATAAAGGGCTATGGGGGAATGTTGGGAGGCAGTGGGAGGTGTTAGGAGTCATTAGAGTAGGTTGGAGGCAGTGGGGAGCATTGGGGAGATCAGTGAGAGGCAGTGAGGAAGGCTGGGGTGCAGTGGGGATGTTCACAGGAAGCCCAGTTGACCACTGAAAGCTTCTTTATCATCAGGAGGCACCCTCCTGCCCTTCACAACATCTGAGGAGTGGGAAGGGAACAGGTAGGGGAGCTCACCATACACTCATAGGAATATAGGATTTAGAACTTCCATTTTACAGATGAAGAAACTGAGGTCCAAAGAAGGGAAGGCATTTTTTCAATGTCACACAATGAGTTAATGGCTCCTCTGGGAGAGTCCTCGATCGGCCAATGGAGCTGAGGGATAGCTGGGGCAGGATGTGGGGCCCCTAGAGAGGACTGAGCTTGGACCAGGCTAGTTCTTGGTCTTGCTTTAGCAGCAGAAAGCATAGAAGGCAGCTTTGGGGGCTGCCTGAATGACAGCTGTTGTGTGCTTGGAGACAGGGTTCTCTATCTGGCTTACTTGTATGACTTACCTTCTGGGTCTTAGCTTCAGCATCAAGAGTCCCTTCCTTCCTGCCTGCCTGCCTTCCCCAGGCTGCTGGGAAGATGGAGGAGCTGTGGGGGTGGTGGGGGAGCTTTCTGGCACTTGCTATCACAAGAGTATAAAGAATTCTCTCTGGGGAATGACTTGGGGGGAGTAGTTTCCTGGGAGACCAGTTTTTGGGAGAAGGTGCTAGCAGGGGAGTGGGGAGACGTTGAGAATGCCCCCATTTCTACGTCTCTTTCATGGTTATGAAAGCCTTTCCTCCAAATACCGCAGGAAGGAATTGCAGATGTTACTATCCAGGCCATCCTTTTACAGATGGGGAAACTGAGTCTCAAAGAAGAGAAGCACTTGCTCGAGGTCACACAGCTAACAGGTGTCAGAATCTAGATCAGAACCCAGACCTTCTGACTCTGATTCCAGTTTCCTTTCAACTACGCCCCCAGCACCGCCCCTATAACCACAGTCCTCTGAGTCTGGGGCGCAGTTGGATTTCTTTCCACTTTCCTAACAGAGATCTGTGCTCAAAGGCCTTAGAGCTGAGAGAGAGCTGAGAGATCCTCACACAGTCTAGGGCTTCCCAACGTGGGGAATATATGCTCCTAGGAGGTCTGAGCAGAACAATAAGTTCACACAGCAATTAAAGGTCCACAAAGAGCTTTTCAAGTGGTATTTCCTCCATGGTGCTATTATTATCTTAATTTTACAGATGGGGAAACTGAGGCATAAGAGGCTAAGTGACTCACCCGGTAAGGGTCTGAGGCTGGATTTGAATCCAGGTCTTTCTGCCTCCAGGTCCAGTACTCCAGCCACTGCGCCACCTTGTTATAAACAGCTTGTTAAGGGGATATTTGGTAAATAACTATATTATTTTACTGAAATGAATCTGTTTTACTTCTAACATGCTTATTGACAGTACTCTAGAATTTATTTCTTTTCCTATTCGACAGAAAGATGAGAAGATTTAATGAAAGCCAAGGGGCTTTGGGGTCCAAAAGAGGGTTAGGAAACCCCTCCAACCCCTTTCTCTTATGTATATGGAAACTGAGGGGAAGAGACTTGTTCAAGGTCATACTTAACCAGCTCATATTATCCCCTTAGGCAGGAACACCCTTTCCCCTTCTCTTTAACTGTTGAAGTCTTAATCATCTTTTAAAAAATTAAATTATTCATTTTTGGTTTTCAACAATCACTCCCTTAAGTTTTAAATTTTCTTCCCCCTCCCCAAGATGGCATGCAATCTGATTTGGGCTCTACACATACATTCCTATTAAACACATTTTTTTTTTTTTGTTTTTTGGAAGGGGAAGGCATGGCAGTTGGGGTTAAGTGACTTGCCCAAGGTCACACGGGTAGTAAGTGTTAAGTGTCTGAGGTTGGATTTGAACTCAGGTCCTCCTGACTCCAGGGGCAGTGCTCTATTCACTGCGACACCTAGCTGCCCCTAAACACATTTTCACATTAGTATTAATCATTCTTTACTGGAGGAAGAGGCAGAGCCTGTTAGTATTGGCAGTGGTGCTAATCCCTGGTCAACTTTATATTCTCCGTGGGGGGGGTGGGGCACCTCACCCAGGCAGCCTTCCATGCTTACACTCTCTGGGAAGGGATCTGTCCTTCTGAGCTCACAGGTTTCAGAGCTGACCGCAGCAGTCCCTGTGCTTTCTGCCTTCCTGGGTCCTTAGCCTCCAGCCTCTCTTAGGACTGTAGGTTGTAAACTAGGAGCTAAGGTGGAGTTGCAGGGCCCTGCACACAGTAGGTGCTTAATAATATTTAGAGAGCTAAACTGAATTGAATTTCAGGGGAAGGGAAAATGTTGGAGAGTGGAAGTCATCCAGAATAGCAAGGCAGGGCCCAGGTGTCCAAAAAGGGGGTGTTCTTATTCAGGGAATTTGACCCAAAAGCCAATTATGGGGGCTGAGTTGGAATTCAGGTACCTGGGAATGAAGCAGCTTTTCCCAGAAACCAAGGAGTCTGGACAAAACCACCTCTTCTTCCCCAAGGGCCAAAGGGACTAAGGGAGCTGGCCTTGAGTTTGGGGACTAGGAGTGAGGTTGAACACCCAGTGGAAAGAACTGTGGATGAGCAGCCAGAAAGCCTGAGTTCAAATTCCAATACTACAACTTACTGTGTGGCTTTGGGCAAGTGGGCTGAAGAGAATCTGAACGTCATAATGTGGGCCTCTCTGACCCTCATTCTCTTCTTTGGTAAAAACAGATCTAATTAACCCATGCCCCAAGGTGAGGAAACTGTTTGGTCCATGGTAAAGCACTATTGAAATACAGTCTTTCTTCTTCTTCTTCTTAAACCCTGGAAAGGATTGGAGCTACAGGAAGCAGCAGGTGGGCCATGCAAAAGGAGGGTCTGGGCGAGGAGACAAGGCTTTCAGTTTTACGCTGGTACTTACCTAGTCTGTGTACAGGGTGTCCAGGGACCGTGAGTTCACACAAGCTGAGGGCAGGGGAAAAAGGGGGAGGTCATGAATCCTAGGGGCTCCTTTCCCATCCGGGGCTTTGGGCTGTGGAGTCTTTCCCCACCTGCCATAGAGAGGTAGGTGCTGCCTCCTCACACCCAACTCTGGCTTGGTTCTGTATATGTGCATATGACAGGGAGTGTGTTACTGAGTGTGAGGGCCAGGGGCACATACACATGGATGTGTATTACTTGTGGGGGAGCATCCAAGGATATCTGCGTATATGTGTATGAACATGTCCATGTCCATGTGTTGCATTGCATGGATCTGTGTGCAGGCATGTGTTTATCTCTGCACAGGAGACCTTACCTCAGAGCCAGGAAAACCTGGGTTAGAGTCCCACCTGTGACACAGGCTGGCTGTTAGACCCAGTGCCCAACATTGAGCACAGTGCTGACCTCATAGTAGGTACTTAATAAATTCCTGTTGTCCAGCTGGACCAATCAGTTAATTTCACAGCACGCTAAGACTCCAAATTGCAGGGATAGTGCCAACCTGAACTGGCATAAAGATGTCACAGATTCATGCCTTCCCCCTATCCTATGCCTTTTTGTATGAGTGTGTGTGTGTAAAACACAATATTATACACACACACATATATATTTCTATATCTATCTAATCTATAGATATATAGATATATCTTCCAACTGCTGTATTTCTATCTCCCTCTACCTCTTAATCAGCAAGACTTTATTAAGCACTTTCTATGTGGCAAGTGCCTGAGATAAAAATCCAAGTTTAAAAAAAAGGCAGTCCCTGTCCTCAGCGAGCTCCCATTCTAATGGGACAAACTACTGCCTCCTGGAATCCCTTCTAAACTCTACTCTGGATCTCTTCTCCATGAAGCCCTCCCCATTCCCTCTAGCTGCCAGCACCTTCTCCATCCAAATTCTCTTTTTACTTGGCATGTTTATTGACACTGTAAAATGTGAACTCCTTGAGGGCAGGCATGGTTTCCTTTGGGTCTTTCTTTGTACTTCCCAGCACAGTGCTGGGCACATTGCTAAATGCTTGTGGTTTGGTTGAGTGATGGGTGGATGAATGTGTTTCTATATAAGGGGACATGCATATGAACATATGTGTATATTCATATATATTCAAATGTAAAAATGTGTGCATGCATATGAGTGTGTGTATCTAGGGTGTGCTTCGCATCTGTGTGTGTCCAAAGATGCCTATGATGTGTGTTTGTGTGCTTGAGTGTGAGTGAATGAAAGGGGATGTGCATGTGTAAATGAGTGTGGGGCAGGTGCATGGGTTGGAGGTGTATAAATGTAGGACGGGCTCACATATGTGTCACTTCTATGAATAGCTCTGAGAACATTTGCTTGCTCTTGGGGGTGCTCAGATACCTGTTTACATGTGTGTCTGCAGGTCTGTCTATAAATATATACATGTATATATTCAGGCATAAACATGCAGCATGATCATGAGTATAACTCTCTCCGTCCCCATCTTTCTCCTCTCCTCTCCTCTCTCTCTCTCTCTCTCTCTCTCTCTCTCTCTCTCTCTCCTCTGTCTCTGTCTCTGTCTCTTACGTCTCCCCTTCTCTCTGTCTCCCCCTCCCCCTCCCTCCCTCCCTACTTCTCTCTCACTCTGTCTCATCTCTGTCCACGTGTATTGTCACAGTCGGTCTGTCACTGTCTGTGTCTATGGCCCATCCCTCTCTTCCTCCTCACTGAGCTCAGCCCTCACTATTTCTCCATTTTCCTAGTTAACGATCCTTTCTGCCCCACTCCCCGGGGCTTCCTCTCTCCTCTCACCAGGGGCCTCCTCTCTGCTTGCCCCTCTGATGGTTTCCTCACTCCACATCCCACCTTCAGACCAACCCACTCGACCTGTGGCCACACCTCCAGGCCTGACCCACTCCTGTTGTCTTCCTTGACCCCTCACTCACTGCCTTCTCCTTCCCCGGGTCCATATTCCAGACAAGTCCCCCTTTATCCTTAGCCTGTCTCCTATTCCTGTTCTCCACCTTTGACCTCCAGCTACCTCCAGCCCATATGCAGTCAGTTACCAAGTCCTGCCAATTCCATCTCAGAGATATAACTTCCATTCCTCCCTCTTTCTTTTCAGAACTTCTGATCTGGCACAGGTTAGCATCTGCCTGGACAACAACAATGGTTTCCTCACAGGTCTTCCTACCTCCAACTCACCTTCCTCCCCTCCAACTCACCCTTCCTTCTTCTCCATAAATCAGACCAGTCAGTCAATCACTCAGTCAAACATGTATTAAGAGCCGCTATGCACTGGGCATTGTGCCAAGTGCTGGTCCATGTAATTCCTCTGCTCCAGATTCTTCAGTGGCTCCCTATTCCTAGCCAATTAAGGTCCAAACTCTTCTGCATGGCATTCAAAGACCTCTATAGCCATTTTACCATTCTGGTTTTATCTCATATTATTCATCTCTACTCATATTATGTTCCAGCTGGACTGATCTATTTTTTGTTTCCTGACTGTGAGTTAAGCTTTCCCCTCTGTGCTTTTGCTGACATGATTCCCTCTACTACACATGCCCTCCTTCCCTCTCTTCACACATTGAATTCTTACCCATCTTTTAAAGTTCAATCTAAATTTTGTCACCTCTTCCAGGAAGCTTTCCCTGTTCTTCAAACTGGTAAATTCCTTCTCACTGAGACCTCCCATAGCCCTTTATTTGCACTCCTGAAATGTACTCTCATATACTCACCATGTAACATGGTCCTGTCTATGCGTATATGTATGTGTGTGTGTTCATGAATGACTCACCAGAATCTCTCCTTCTCTGGGCTTGGAATCCCTGCTCTGAGCCAGGACCAAGCTCTCCAAACTGTCCTCACTTTCACCTCCCACACTCATGGGCTACTTCCCCTTCCCTGATGCCTCCAGTCCTGTGGCACAAGCTTCTTCTCCATCCCATCCTCTTTAGTGCCCTGGACATGTCTCTACATCTCAGCACTGAGACAAGGAAACTGGGTGAGACTCAGGGGACACAGGTTCAGATCTCACCCTCTACCTTGCTGTGTGACATTGAGCAAGGCACGTCCTCTATGAGGACCACATGACCACTCAGGTCCTTTCCAGCTCAAACATTCTATGGCCTCAGGTCTCTTCTAAGCTCCAGATTTCCTTTCCTGCCCTTGAAATAATAAATCAAAAGTGGAAATATGTTTCATATGATTTTACATGCATAGCCTATATCAGATTGCAAGCCGTCTTGGGGAGGGAGGTGTGGAGGGAGGGAGAGAAAATCTAGAACTCAAAATCTTATAGAAGTGAATGTTGAAAACCAAAACAAATTAAATAAACAAATTTTTTTTTTAAATCAGTCACAGAATTGTGGAGCTGAACAGGACCCCACAGATTGTATCATATAACCCCCAACTACATCCCTAATAGGCTCTGCTTAAAGGCCTCCAGTGACAGAGAACTGGGAACAGGTAGTGAGCTTTTCACCAGCTGGAATTGTTAGGGAGGTTTCCCTTCTATGAAGCGGAGCTCTGATCCTGGATCCTCAAGCATTGATTGGACGCCTTGGACTGTCTATCCCATCACTGCTTCAAGCTTCACTTGACCATAACCAAGGTCACCATCTTCTGATTCCCCTACCCAGGCTCCAGGTTTCAAACATTAGTCATCTTCAATGCCTCCCCCTCCTTCACCACCTAAATATACTCCACCATCTTGGAAATTCCTCTCAAATCCTCCTTCTCTCCATTCCCATGGCCACCATCTTAATCCAGGTCCTTGCTTCTATCCTAGCTGGCCTTCCCCACTTCAGGCTCTCCATCTCTCACCCATTCCACACATGACGCTAGGTGGATTTCCCTAAGGCTCAGTTTTTGCCATGTCCCTCTCCTGCTCAGACCCCTTGATGACCCCCAAGTATTGAAGGCCATCCAGAGTCTGAACCCCTCCCCCACCCTCCATGTTTCCTCCCTGCACAAAATGCTCCATTCTAACTCACGTTTCCTTTTTAGTCCAGACACATGCTATTGTTATTTCCACCTCTGGGTCTTTGCTCACACAGTTCCTCCTCCATTTCCCTCCAGCCTTCACCAAGCTGTCCCCCACCTCCTTCCCACAGTTTCTTTAAGTCTTTCTGCCTAAAGGTAGGACTCAAATCCCATCTGTCTATGAAGCCTTCCCTTATTTATTACTCCATTCTACACAGATTTTTCCCTTTACTTTCTTTCTTTTTTTTTAGATAATCAGAGTTAAGTGACTTGCCCAGGGTCACACAGTAGTAAGTGTCTGGGACTGGATTTGAATTCATGTCCTCCTGATTCCAGAGCTGGTGCTCTATCCATTATGTCACCTGGCTGCCCCGATTTCCTCCCTTGTCTGAGGGTTCACTGCACAGGAGGCAGCCTCATTCAGTTTAGTACTCAGAATCACAAAATCAAAGGCTTATTAGGAAAGGCAGCATGGTGTGGTGGACAGTGTTGACCTTGGGGTCAGGAAGATCTGGTGCAAATCCCACTTCTGATACTTGCTAGCTACATGGCCTTAAACAAGTGACTTAATCTCCCTCCCTCCCAGTTTCCTCACCTTGATGGTCTCTAAGATCCTTCCCAGTTCTAAATCTATGATGCTGTGGTCTTATGATCCTGATTCTAAGAGCAGGAAGGAAACCTAGAACACAGAATACTAGAACATAAAATGTCATAGCTGGGGGGAACCTTAAAATTTAGAATGTTTGACCTGTAAGGAACCCTAGAACATGGGACATCAAAGCTGGAAGAGTCTTTAAAACAAACAATGTTAAAGTTCAGAGGGAGCTTAGAACATAGATTTCAGAACTGGAAGAAATCTTTAGAACAAAGACCATGAAATCTGGGGGGAACCTTAGAACACAGAATGTCAGAGCTGGAAGAGGAGCTTGGGACAGAGAATGTCAGAGCAGAGAGGGACCTCAGAACATGGAATGTCAGAACTGGGAAGGACCTTAGAACACAGAATTTCAGAATTGGGAGGGAGCTTAGAACATAGAATGTTAGAGTTGGGAGGGATCCCAACCCTCCAAGGCTATCAGAATTAGGAAGGACTTTAGAAAACAGAAAGTTGAAATTAAGAAAGACCTTAGAACCCAGAATGTCAGAACTGGAAGAGACCATGGAACATAGAATGTCAGGACTAGAAGGGGCCTCCATAGAGCCTGTCTATCCTGAAGCCCTCCTTCATCAGATTGACTGATTCACTGACTTCGGCAGAGATGATTCTTCTGGCCCCACATAGAGTGGGATCTCCTCCAAGGCAGAAAGCAGACTCTGTACCTCACATCTCCATTCCCACAGGGCCTTACCCAGGCTGCAAGAGTGTGTTGGCTGGTGTCTCCCACCTCAGGGAATGCAGGAGCCCTGGTGCCTCTTGCTGGGGCTTGAACATGACAATCCATCTCTTGCCTCCTTACCTTTTAAGTGACTCTTCCCTGTCCCTGGAATTCACTCCTCCATCCCCCCTCCCCCTTCAGCCTCTTAGAAACCCTGATTTCCTTCCAGACTCAACTGAAGCACCAGCTCCTATGCAAAGCCCTTCCTGAAGCCCCAGCATCTAGTACCCTCCCTCCCAAAACTACCTTGGGTTTAGGTTGTGCAATGGAGAGAGCATACCAGATTTGTAGTGAGGAAGGTCTGAGCTAGAATCCTGTCTGACTTGCTTACTAGCTTCGTGACCCTATGCAAGTCATTTAACCTTTGCCTCAGCTGTCAAATGCACCTGATGATAGCATCTACCTCCCAGGGTTATTTTGAGACTCAAATATGACACTGTATGGAAACCATAACGTGCTCCCTTAATGCTAGTTACTGTTATTATTAACAAGACATTCTGTCTATGGCTAGACGTCTGCACACCACAGTGTTAGAACGCAAGCTTGACAAAGGCAGGGATTGCCCCCTTTTTGTCTTTGAATCCCCAGTGCCTGACACTTAATAAAAGCTTGTTGACTGTTGGATTGGGGGCTGCCCTACCTGGGACATCCACACTATTACAAGCAATCCTCTGGCACAAGAGGAAGGCAGGTACTGTCACCTCCATTTCAGAGGTGAGTGATCTGAGGCCCCAGGGAGGAATGAGGACTGGCCAAAGTCACAGAGCAAGTCAGTGGCTGGGCTGGGGCCGGCACTCAGATCTTCTCTCAGGGAGTTTTCCAACAACAGCACCCTAGGATACCAGATCTCTATGATACATCCCAGCCATGGTCACACCATGCCACCATGCCTATACCCCCTCCCAATTTCCTTCATACACCCCTTTCCAGCTCCTCTTTATATATATTCCCTATTAGGATGTAGGAACTGTCCTTGCCTGTAATCGTTTCTTTCTTTCTTTCTTTCATTCTTTCTTTCTTTCTTTCTTTCTTTCTTTCTTTCTTTCTTTCTTTCTATCTACCTATTTATCTCTCTGTTTCTATCTATCACTGTCTCTATATGTATCTCTCTATCATTATCTCTATCTTTATCTCTCTATCACTATTTCTCTCTCTCTCTCTTTGTCTCTCTCTCTCTCTCTCTTTCTCCTACCACTACTCAGTCACTTCCCTGGAATTTTTCCCCTCCCAAGACTCACAAATCAGCCTCCCGGTCTGACCCTCTACCATGCTGGGTTGACCACCCCCTCTTCCTCCCAGGCCTGGGTGGGCTGTAATCCAGAGCAGAGCAGGCAGCCCAGAGCAAGAGAAGGAGGGGGCGATTCCTCACCCTTGCCCAGCTTCAGAGAGAAGCTGGTGCTGAGGAGGTTGCCATGGCAACAGCAGCTCCCAGGTCCAGAGATTGTCTCTCCTCTCTTCTGCCAGGGGCAGTGGGATCCCTGGGGTTGGGAAAGGTTCTGTTTTTTCCCCCTCCCCAACAACTGTATCAAGGATTCCCCTCCTCATTAACAACAGTAGAGAATTATATTGAAGATAGTCCCGTTACTCCTCCCCCCCATCAAGAATGTATGAACCAGGGAAAGGAAGAGGAGTTGGGGGTGGGGGACAGCGAGGAATCAGAAAGAATGCAGGAGAGGGAAAGAGAAGGACCAGGGAGGCCATGGCTTCCCCCTCTACACTAGTCCTAAGAAGTCTCAGGCATGGAAGCCCCAATGCCTGACTCCAGGGAGAAGCCAGGCTAAGCTTAGTACAAGCAAAGCCAAGTCCCAGAAATGGTGTAGGTGAATGACTACTGAGTTTGGAATAAGCAGCCTTGTGTCTGAAACCTAGCTGTGCAACTTACTGCCTAGGTGACTTTGGGTAGGTCATTTAATCACTCTTGGCCTCAGTTTCCTTAGCTGTAAAATGAAGGAATTGAACTAGATGATTTTGAAAGTCCTTTCTAGCTCCAAATCTGTGATCGATGGCCTCCTCCCCTCCAGCTATTTGTATTGCATCCCTGGTTCTATTTTGGCCTCAAAGTAGCTGGGGGTATCTAGTGAGTTCCTCACCCTTGGATCTCAGATGGGATGTACTCAAACATCTCTAAGCTTCTAGAACCTATGGTGATGTAGCAAGAAGGAACCTTAGAACACAGAATTTGGAACTGGAAAGGACCTTAGAGATTATCTGGTTCTAGAATGTCAGGACTACAAGGGACCTTACCACACTGAATATTGAATTCTAGAACTGATGGGAACCCAATAATATAAAACATAGAAGGTGGAAACTAGAAGGCAGTTTAGCATATAGGATATCAGAGTTGGAAGGGGTTCTAAAACAGAGAATGCCAGGACTGGAAGAACCCTTAGAACATAGAACGTTTATACCAGAAGGTACCTTACAACATAGAATTTCAGAGTTGGAAAGAGTCTTAGAATGTAGAATTCAGAGCTGGGAAGAATCTTAGAACATGGAACATCAGAGCTAGAAGGAACTTTATAGCACAGAATGTCAGAGCTGGAAGGAACATTGGAAGGCAGAATGTTGAAGCCTCAGTGGACCTTAAAACATAAGATGTCAGCATTAGAACATGTAATGGCAGACTGGGAAAGGACCTTAGAGTTCCTCAAGTCCAACCACTTCATTCTACAGTGGAACAAATCTGAGGCCCAGAAAAGGACTTGTCTAATGTCACAAAACAAGTCAGTAGCAGAGATGAGGCTTGAACTCAAGTCTCCTGATTTTTCATTTCTGGGCTCTCTCCTTTTCATACTTTTCTTGAGATAGTAAGTGACTCAAACACCCCCAACCCAGAAGAGGTTAATTCTGAAAGAAGGCAGGATGGATCCCAGAGGAGATACCATAGACCAGGGAAGAAGTGATAAAGCTGGAAGAAAGGGGCAGTCTGTGAGGGCAGAGAGGAGGAGATGAATTGAAGTGATCTTGCAGTGGACGACTCAGTAGGTCTTAGTGACTGATTGGCTTTGGGGTGTCATGCAAGAGGTGGAGGGAAGAGTCCAAAGAAATATCTCAATTCTCTAGTCATGGGTCTCAGAGGCAAGGATAAAAGCAGGGAAATAAGAGTCTATAGCTTATGCCCTCTGCCTGAAATCTATTCTTCATGAAAGACTAGGAGTTCAGGGGAGTTAGGCTTGGAAAGTTCCTTAGAGATCATTGATCCCTTGTTTTATAGAGGAGAAAACTGAAGTCCTAAGATCACAGACTTAGAGCTGGATGAAATTTTAGATGTCATTTAGACCACTCCCTCCCCTTTTACAGATGAAGTTAAGGAAAGTAAGTGATTTGTCCAAGATCACACAGGTAATAAGCTGAAGAGGTAGAATTTGAACTCAGGTCATCTGACTGATTCCAGATCCACTGCCAAGGCAATCCAGAATTGAAGCATGTGGCTGCCTGGTGGCTCTCTGTCAGTCAGAGTTAAGTGTGTGAAGCTGGGTCATGCTTTAGGCAGGATAATGAACTCAACCAAGGACCTCAGAGGTCCCTTCTGGCTTTGGGATTCGGAAAGTCTATAGGGAATTATAGTTCAGGTGTGGTATTCTGAGGTCTCTTCCAGCTCTGAGATAATGTGATGTGTGTGATTGTGTGTGTGATTGTGTGTGCATGTGCATACATGTGCATGAGTATGCAAGTAAACAAGAAGGAGGGTACCTTTTTGACATATGCAGGTTATGAGGAGGGTGGGTGGGAGGTAGCTATATGGAGTCTATATTTGTTGTGTATCAGCATATGGTAAGGGACAGTGCCGGTAGGGTCATGGATAGATTATGGTGATCTGTGCCTAGTATATATGGAGAGGGGGATGGGAGGTAGGGTGTGCCTATGTGGGTAGAGCGGGGGATGATGTGGGGCCACAGATGTATCGGAGAGTCATGTGTGGGCTGTATGCGTAAGGGTGTTGGAGTTTGTGTTTGGTCTGTATGGAACGTGTATGTGGGATGTGTAAAAGGTGTGTGTTTGGGGGTAAAGTGTATGTGGGTGGTTTGGGAGGTAGTGTGGGTTGTGCATGTAAGAGGTGTGGGTTCTGTGTTTGGTATGGGTGGAGTGGAAGTGGGATGTGTATGTGTGGTAGGGAGGAGGAATGTACGAAGTATTTGTATGTGGGGAGCTCTCTGTGTGTGTAGTGGTTATGAGTGTCTTTGGTTGGAGGCACCTGGTGGGGTAAAGTATAGAGAGAGATCTCATGGGTGAAGAGAACCCCTTTCCTTCTCTCCCTTCGACACTTCACTCTAGGAAAGGTACCTGGGGGCCAAATCTGCTGCCCCCTGGCCAGGGCGACCTTTCTACTGGCCAGTGCCTTTGGCCACTGGAGTTCCCCTGCCCAGAACTATAGGTTGGGTCTTGGCAGGGAGCTGGGTGGGTGGGTAAAACTGTCCTGAGGCCCTGACCTGCCCTGAAGCTGAAGAGGCCACCTTGGCTCAGTGTAGGTGGGACAGGACATACTGAGCTGGTTTCTAGTGCCCATTGCCTGAGCTAATGAGCAGGGAGGGACATAGTGGGCCTGGGAGGGAATGGGAAATTAGGGCAGAGCTTCCTCTGGAAGGAGGGGGAGGGGGTATGAGGGGATGAAAAATAAAGGATAGCAGATCAGGGAGAGGGAATAGAGGAGGAGGGGATAAGGGATTAGGGATGAGGTGATGGGAAATGGGCAGCAGAGAATGGGGATAAGCGATGAGGGAAATGAAGGGAGAGAGAGAATGAGGGAATGAAGGGGTGGGGTGTGGGCACATAGGTAATGAGTGAGGAGGGGGAGCAAGGAGATGAGGGGATGAGGATATAAGGGAATGAGTGGATGGGATGGGATGGGATGGGATGGGATGGGATGGGATGGGATGGGATGGGATGGGATGGGATGGGATGGGATGCGGGCATGTAGGGATGGGCGATGAGGAATGGAGGATAAGCAGACGGGGAAGAAAAGATGGAAAAGAAGGGATGAAGGATGAGAAAATGTGGGCGAGGGAATGAGGGTCGGGGGGAAGAGGGGAAGCGAATGAGGGATTTGGGATTAGGGTTGAGGATCGCCGGAGATCGGGCGCTGGAGGCAGGTTTCTGTAACAGCCGCCGATCAAAGAGCCCGAGCCCAGGGAAGGTGGGGGCATGAGGGAGGTACCCTCCCCCCGACTCCTGTCCCCTCCATCTCTATTGCAGTACCTGGGGGTAGGGATGCTCCTCGTTCTCGCTGCTCTCTGGTGGTGGGTCCGCCGATCCTTCCCCCTCAGGAGGGGAACGAACCCCAGGCACCGGGGGCTCAGGCGTCCGGGGGTGGTGAGGGGGCGGGACGGACGGACAGGCGGGCAGGCGGAGAGACCCGCAGCTCCTGGTTGCCCGCGGGGACTGCCTCCGAATACAGAGTATCACTACGGCCCCTCGGAGGAGACACAGATTTGCATGGACCCCGCCCCAATCCCGGCGTCGAGTATTCTGATTGGCTGAACTGGGGAAGAGTGACAGGAGTGGCCTTCAGGTGGGGTTGGGGAGGAGGGCTGTAAGGAAAGGAGAAACCTGCTTAGATTGGGGCCTTGAAGGCCGCTCCCCTCCGTTTTGGGGGTCTGGTCCCATTGGGACCGGGGGTGGCCGAGGGTCTGCTGTCCGCCAGGTCTTAGACTCAGTCTAGGCAGCAGGGGAACCCCGTGGAGGTTAGGTAGAGGCTTGGAAGCTGGAAAGGGACCAGTGCAAGTTTGGGGAGCCTTACCCCCCAGTTCTGCCCATTTACAGGCAGGAGAGGCAGTGGGGCTTGTCTGGAAGATCTGAGTTCAAGTTCTACGCTGATGCAAACGGGCTGTTGACCCGGTCAAGTCTCGTAACCTCAGAGAGCACCAGGCTCTAAGGGGTGGGTTGCAGCTTAGTTGCATGTCCATGGGCAAAATCGGCAAAATCATAGCAGGAAGAGGAAGGGAGGGTGGGAGACGTGGGAGACGTGGGGACTTCCGTTGGAGGTGGCAGTGGAGGGGTGGTAAGAAACGCAGGATATGCAGGGTCTAATCCGGGTCCAATATGTAACTCCCAGCTACTCCCTGGACCTCAGTTTCCCCATCTGCAAATGGATGGAAGTGGAGGTGATCATTTCCAAACCCTCCCGGTTTCCGACTTCTATGTTCTGGGGGTGCCACCAGCTCGGAGGTTCTAAGCTAGCAGGCTGCTAAACCCTGAGAGAATGCAAGTTCTCTGAGGACATGGCACAGCAAGTTTCATGCTTGTCTCTGTCCCCACTGCTGGGCCCTGAATAGCTACCTGTTGATAGATTCCTTGCATCACCAGGCATCTCCTCTGTATCTCATCTGTTTTACTTTGTAGAAATAAAAAGGACACTGTGACTATAAGCTCCAGTCCCTGGAGCTCTTCAAACAGACTAAAGATGGCCCTCTGAACATCAGGGGAATTGCTGCAGAGGCAGGGAGTTTGGGCTAAGTAACCTTGGAAGTAGGTTACCTTGAGGTCTGGGGATCTGGGGTTCTGCTGGTGTGGTCAATTCTTATTTTCATTGTTTTCATAGCACACCTGTGATAAATTGGATGGTGTGATAGAAAAATCTCTGGGCCAAAGGTCTATAAATAAGGGCATACCCTTTGACCCTGCAATAGGGTTTAGTTCTAGGGTTATATCCCAAAGAAATCACAGAAGTGTTAAAAGGACCAGTATGTACAAAAATATTTATAGCAGCTCTTTTTGTGGTGACAAAGAATTGGAAGTCGAGGAGATGCCCATCAATTGGGGAATGGCTGAACAAATTGTGGTATATGAATGTAATAGAATACTACTGTGCAATAAGAAATGAGGAGCAGGCGGACTTCATAATAACCTGGAAAGACTGATGTAAACTGATGCTGAGCGAGAAGAGCAGAACCAGGAGAACTTTGTACACAATTACAGACACATTGTATGTGTGATGACTAACTTTGATAGACTGGACTCCTCTCAGCAATGCAAGGTTAGAAGACATCTCCCAAAGACTCATGATGGAGAGGGCTATCCACATCCAGAGAAAGAACTGCAGAGTCTGAATGCAGATTGAATCAAACTACTTGTGTTTTGTTTTGTTTTATCCCTTCTTTCTCATTGTTCAGCCTGTTGGTTATAATCCTTTACAACAATGGTTCTCAACTTGTGGGTTATGTTCAATTTGTAACAATGAAAATACATCCTGCATATCAGATATTTACATTATGATTCATAACAGGAGCACAATTACAGTAATGAAGTAGCAACGAAAATAATTTTGTGGTTGGGGGGGTCACCGCAACATGAGGAGCTGTATTAAAGGGTCACAGCATTAGGAAGGTTGAGAACCACTGCTTTACAACATGACTAACGTTCAACGTGAAGGTATTTGTAGAACCTATATCTGATTACACGCCGCTATGGGGAGAGGGGGGAGGAGAAATTTGAAACTTAAGAGATTGTAGAACTGAATGTTGCAAACTAAAAGTAAATAAGAATACATCAATTTAAAAAAAGGAAAAAGAAAAGCCAAAAAAAAGAGAGAAAAATCTCTGGGCTTCTGGAGGAGCAGGGGTCAGGAGAAGACCTGAGTTATAGTCCTACCTACACCATGTACCTGAAGTGAAGTCCTTTCCCTTCCTGGCCTGGTTTGTTCTTTATAAAAATGAGGGTAGAAGATTAAATTATCTCTAAGGTTACTTCTATTTCTAATAGTGTTCTGTGTTCTAAGGGCCCTCCCAGCTCTGACACTCTGGGTTCTAAGGGCCCTCCCAGCTCTGACACTCTGGGTTCTAAGGGCCCTCCCAGCTCTGGAATTCTGGGTTCTAAGAGCCCTCCAAGCTCTCTCTTCTACCCTCAAATATCCCTTCTAGCTCTGTATTCTATGTTCTAATGTCCCTCCTACCTCTGACATTCTATGTTCTAGTGTTCCTTCTAGCTCTATATTCTTTTTTAATGTCCATTCCAACTCTGACATTCTCTGTTCTAAGGGCCCTCCCAGCTCTGTCATTCCAGGGAATAAAATTTTCCAATATTCTGTGTTCTAAGGTCCAATATCCTACGTTCTAAGGTCCCTCCCAGCTGTGACATACTGGGTTCTAAATTCCTCCCCAGATCTGACATTCCATGTTTTAAGGTCCATTCCAGCTCTGGCAGTCTATGTTCCAAAGTCTCTTCTAATACTGACATTCTGTTCTAAGGTCCCTTCTAACTGTCAGGTCCTTAGATACTGTTGAGTCATGTAGACAGGGCTTAGGGCTTAGGGCAGCTCCCACCTCTGCCAATGGGGATCTGGATAGCCCAGGTCTCTCCTCTACCTGACCTGAGGGCAGCAGCCTCCACCCAGCTGGTATGACAGCTAGCCCTCCCCTCTTGTCCACACAGGTATGGCAGTCACCACTCCTGCCCCTCCTCATCGTTCCTCCAACCACGGCACACTTACCTTATTGCCCCAAAGGAGGAGCTGATCTATGGCTTTAAGAAGGGATAGAGATTCAAGGCAATTCCTTCTCAGAAACAACTGAGTCGTTGCTATGGAAACTGCTAGAGCCCAGAGAAATCTCCCAGTGACCTGGAGCCTTAAAGAGGCTGTATGTTTCTTCTGCCTAGAAAGCCTATGCGTGTTTGGGGGGGGGGGGGAGTTAAAGTGGGGGACAGAAGACAGGGGAGGAAAGGATAGATGGCAGGAAGAAGAAATCACTTTACAATTTGCAAAGTGATTTCTCTTCAGTTGTCTGTGAGGTAGATGATGCTGGTGCTCTGATGTCCCTATTATCCCAAAGAGGAAACAGGCTCAGATGGGGAAGTGACTTGTCTAGGGTCACACAGTTAGTAAGCATGTCAGAGCCCAACATCTAGCCCAGTCTCCTGAATACCTGCCTGGTCCAAGGCTCTTTGCATTGACTCCCATCTTGCTTCTTGAGAAAGGAGGGACTCAATCCACTTACCTCTTGGATCCCTTCCCTAAGAGATTGGAGCAGAGGAGGGGGCCGAGGGCAGTAGGGCACAGGGAAACAGCCCAGGGAGCATACTGCAAGCAGGGTCAGAGAAAGAGTTTGGAGAGGCAGAGGAGGCTGGAGGGAGGGAGGTGCTATTTCAGAACAGGGTCTGGTAGTATTAGCAGAATGTAGGTCATAGAGTTACAGAACCTCAGAGCCGGAAGGGACCTCAGAAAACATCTGATCTAGCCCTCATTAATCTCACTGGGCCTCAGTTTCCTCATTCGCAAAATGAGAGCTTCCCAGGACCTTTCTGGCTTCAGGTCCTGCTTTATGTCACCTGCTTTGTATCCAGTTCCTCAGCGGAGAGCAGGCGTTTCTCCATTAGCATTCCTGATCTGCTGTCCTTCAGTTCCTTGCTTAAAAATCTCCAGTCTAGTCCAGTTTGGGAAACAATGGGATCTGGGGAGTGAGGATGGCTTCAGTCCCTTGACTGAAGAGATCGCAAGATGGACAGATGGCTGACTGGCACAAAGGGTGGAAGGGTACGGGGGTGGAAGGTGCCCGAATGTTTGTGAGTGGAATAGTTGTAGATGACATCTGGTTAGTAAGTTGATGAATATTTATTAAGCACCTACTACGTGCTCAAGCACTGCACTAAGCCCTAGGGATACAAAGAAAGGCAAAGGACAGGCCCTGCTTTCAAGGAACTCACAGTCTAATGGGGGAGACAACGCGCAAACAACTATGCACAGACAAGCTATAGACAGAGTAAATTGGAGATAATTAATAGAGGGAAGGCACTAACATTGAGGGAGGATGGGAAAGGCTTCCTGTAGACAGTGGAATTTAACCGGGATTTGAAGGAAAGCCAGGAGGTGGGACATGAGCAGGAGAGCACTCTCGGCATGGGGGACGGCCAGGGACAATACCCAGAGTCGTCATGTGTGGAAGGATCTGACAGGGAGATGAGATGTTCTAGGATGAGAGGCCCATCTCAGCTAAGAAAAGATTTTCCTTCTTGAGACACAGGGCGGCGATTTAAAGATGCCCAGTCGCAGCATGGAAGGTCCTGTTCTTCCTCTCCTTCCCCAGAGGACAGGGCTGCCAAAGACAGCAAACGGCCCAGGCTAAGCCCTTCCTTCCTCCTCAGGCCCTAAGGTCATCCCTCCTGCCCCTTTCCCTCCCCTCCTCTCCCCTCCCCTCCTTGCCCCTCCCAGCACCCAGACGGCTGCATCCTGTCTGTCTCCTCTGGGGGAAGTGCTTGCAATGTTGATACAAGCAGGCCCTGGCGTTTACACTGAACCCATCTGGAAGGTCTCAGACAGGGCAAGAGGGCCCCAGCCCAGACACCTGCCCCGAGACCTCAGCTTCTCCTGCATCCCGAGAATCTGATCCTGGACCCCCGGGCTGGGACTCCAGGGAGGCACACTCGGGGGCGCTGGAGGTGGAGGGGAGTGGGGTGAGGGGTCATCTGATTTGACAAGTTCGGATGCAAGCAACATTGATTCAAGGAACACCTGTTTTAGGCACTGAGCAGGGAGGCAGAGATGTATGAGATGCCTGAGATGCGGTCCCTGCTTTCTCTTGAGTAGTTCACAGACCAGTCAGGAAGAGATAAGGTGCAAACACAAAAAGGCATAACACAAAGGAGAAGATGATGGATGAGAGCATAAGAGAGGGAGAAACAACACACTTTGTGAGTTCAAGGTCACACAGAGAAGTAATAGTTCCTGAGGGAGGGAGGGCTCACCTCCTGCTGCGGGGATCAAGGAAATCTGTCCTGGATGGGGTGCATTTGAAGAAGAATCCACTTCAGTAATTAGAGATCGAAGGGGTGGGGCAGAGCATTCCAGAGGGGGGACAGGAGAAAGCCTAGCTGGGTTTAAGTCTCAGCTCCCATATTCATTTATTGTGGAATTTTGGGCAAGTCCCTTCCCACGCTGCCTCAGTTTCCTCATCTGTAAAATGAAGTAAGGGAACATTAGGGCCCTTAGGGGTCTGACAGCCTGTATGATTGCACAGAGTAAGGGCATAATAAATGTTTATTGGCCAATGGATTAATTCTATGAACTTCAGCACTCCCCTGCCTCCTGTGTTGGATCTCAAAGGACAGGACGTACTGCGCACACACTGTCGCCTCCCATGAGAGGAGACTGAGCTTCAGTTCTAGGGGTCCTTGGAGGAATGGAGGCTGTGTTTCCTCCCATAAGGGAGCGGACAGTTTCTGGGGGAATAGAGAGTGATGGGTCTAAAGCCGAGAGGCCAAAGTTTGAATCTTGCTTCAAACATTGACTAGCTGTGTGACACTGGGCAAGTCCCTTAACCTCTCTGGGCCTAAATCTCTTCATCTGTAAAAGGCGGGGTTTGAACTCAATGGTCTCTAAGATCCTTTCTGGCCTTAAATCTATGAATCTATGATCCCAAAGGGTCAGGAGTCAGACTTCAGAGGGAACATGCAGCCAGTGAAGCCTGGAAACAAGCATGGGCTAGTAGAAGGAGTGTTGGATCTTGGGTCCAAAGACTTGAGTTCAGATTTTCATTCTGACATTTACTAACAGTTAGTAAAGTCAGGTCATGTCTCAGAGTTTCAGTCTCCTCATCTATAAAATAAGGCAGTAGATAGAGTACCAGGCTTGGAGACAGGAAGACCTGAGTTCAAATGTGACCTCAGACACATCCTAGCTGTGTGACCCTGGGCAAGTCACTTAAGTTTGCCTCAGTTTCCTCATCTGTAAGATGATCTGGGAGAAGGAAATGGCAAACCACTCCAGTATCTTTGCCAAGAAAACCCCAAATGGGGTCACAAAGAATAAGACACGACTGAAACAATTAAACAACAATAACAACAACACTTTGCACTCCCTCTATTCCACAAGGTTATGATGAAAACACTTTGTGATTTAAAAATGACAAACCAGGAATGTTAAAACCAGAAAGAAACTCTAGACCCAATTCAACGAGCATTTATTAATTGCCTACTGTATGCCAGGTACTATGTTATGTTCTGGGAATACAAAGATAGAAATGACACATTCTCTGCCCTTTAAGTATTTTCATTTTATAGGGGATACCTCTAGTCCAAAGCACTTATTTTATAAATTGGGAAGCTGGGGTCCAAAGGTCATAGACCTAATAAGTAGTAGAGCCAGAATTCAAACCCAGATCCTCTGACTCCAAGTCCTTCAATGCTCTCCTATTCTCTCTGTGCCTCAGTTTCTGCATCTGACAAAGGATAAGTTTCAGCCAGATAATTTCCCAGACTACTGCCAGTCCTAAATCCTAGGATCCTTTCCCACTTTTTATAAACTGTTCCCCACCCCCACCCCTGTGACACTCCTCTGTCCCCCATACCCTCCTTATGAGAGATAAAGAGAGAGACTGGTGTCATAAGGTCATAGATTAAGTGTTAAGAAATATCTTAAAGATCTTTTCATTTTACATATGAGAAAACTGATTAAATGATTGACCCAAGCTCACAGGGCTGGCAAGCAGAACCATAGATCTTTCTGTTTCACAGCTAGTAAGTGTCTGAGGTTGGATTTGAACTCAGGTCCCCTTGACTCCAAGGTCAGTCCTCTATCCCCTGGATCACCTAGCTGCCCCCCAGAATCATAGATTTAGAGCTAAAAGAGAACTTAAAAACAGCTGGTGGCACAGAGAATTGGGTACTTTACTCAGCAGTATCCAGCATTTGAAGCAGGTTTTGAGCCCAAGGCCTCCTGATGCCAAGTCCAATTTTCTATGCACTATATTTGGCTCCTGGCTTCAAATCCAGGGTTCTTTCCACTATATCACACATTTTCAGAGGCCCTCACTCCTGGGATTGGGTCTGCAGCATGGATTCTCTGCTCATAGTCGCAGAACTTTAGGACTGGATGGGCCCTCAGCAGGCATAACCCATGAGCACAACCCATACTGAAAAGGACTCCCCACTACTCCACATGCTCATCAAGTGATGGGTCAGCCTTTGTGGGCTGCTAGAAGAGGAAGGAGCTGCTCTGGGGGGTGACACACTTCCTCTCACTGCAGCACTTCAGCACCGCCTCCGAAGGTATCTCAGCCCACACTGGCACAATTCGAATTCCTAGGAAGTTGTCCCCAATATCAGACCTAAGTTTGTCTTTGCTCCTTCCACTCATTGCTTCTGGTTCTGGCCTCTGGGGCCAAACGGAACAATGGCCACCTTCTACGTGACAGCCCTCAAATACTTAAAGGCAGCTCTCATGTCCTTCCTGAGTCTTTTCTCCAGGCTAAACACCCCCATTTCCTTCAACTGATCTTCACATGTGGATTCAACACCTTCACTATCTTGACCTCCTTCCTCCAGATGTTCTCCAGGTCATCAATGTCCTTCTTAAACTTTTGTCATTCAGAACTGTTGCATCTCAGTTGCAGAGGCTGCATTGAGTAAACAATTATCTGTGAACAAAAAGTCACATACCAACTCTCCCTCCACTTTAGTCTTGGCCTATAGTCATTTCAAGTTAAATAATTTATCATCAGAACACTGATCATGATGCTGTTTTTATCCTCATAGAAGGCATCTGATGACATCATGGCAAACATTAGGCTAAAAAAGCATGGGAGCAAGCACACAGCCCTGCTTCACTGCACTGATGACAGCAATGTTTTTTATCTAGAACCTGTGCAAGCATGCTGTAATGGAACTAGCAGAATAATACTGATAAACTTCTTTGGGTAACCAAATTTCACCAAGATCTGCCACAAGCCCTTACAACTGACAGCATTAAAGGCCTTGGTCAGGCTGATGAACATTGTATACAGAATATGCATTGATTCTCTGCTGCTTGTGCTAATTTTGGCCTGGCAATTAACACCAAAAAAACAATGGTTCTCCACCAGCCAGCAGTGCACCATCCATGCATGGAACTATGGGTTACAGTGAATGAAGAAACTGGGAATGCTGTGGAAAAGTTCTTTTACCTTGGCGGTAAACTTTCCAGAGATGTTCACATAGATGATGAGGCTGATGCACACATTGCCAGAGCTAGCAAGGGAAAGTGTGGGATAGAAGAGGTATTAGGTTGCCTACCAAACTGTGAAGGTCTAAGAGCTGTTGTGCAGACTTCCTTGTTGTAAGCCTGTGACATCTAGGCAGTCTACCAGTGCCACATCAGAAAATTGAACCACTTCTATATGAAATGTTTTAGGAAGATTCTGAAGATCACCTGGCAAATAAGGTACCGGACACTGAGGTCCTTTCTTGAACTGAACTGCCAAGCATTCAAACTCAACTGCAGAGTGTAACTCTAATGGGCTGGCTATATACCCTGAATGCCAAATGCAGATTTACCTAACAGACTATTTTACAGAGAACTCAGACAAGGCAAACGCTCACATGGAGCTCAGAAGAAGCGGTGCAAGGACACTCTCAAGGTCTCTTTGAAGAACTTTACTGTTGATTGTGAGACATGGGAGACCCTACCACAAGACCACCCAGCGAGCGTGCCCATATCAAAAAAGGTGCTGGGCTCTAGGACCAAAGCAGAATTGTAGCAGCTCAAAAGAAACATGAGATGCACAAATCTAGAGACATTGCCATCCCAAATGTTCAAACGGACTATTTGTGCCTGACTTGTGATAGAGCCTTCAGAGCTCATATTGGGCTGGTCAATCACAGCGGAACACACTGTACATCAAGATGTCTTTGATCCTTTTTGAATATGAAGAATCATTATCATCAACAACAACACCGCTCAGTACTAAATACGATACTCCAGATGAAGTCTGACCAAAGCAGAATTCTGAGGGATGATTACTCGTTTATTCTGGAAAATACAGCTCTTTTAATGCATCTCAAGAGCGTGTTAGCCTTTTTTTTTTTTTTTTTTTGCTGCTACATCCAATCTGTTGCCAAGGCCTGTCGATTCCACCTTTGTAACTTGTCTCTCCTCTGACACTACGGCTGTTCCAGTGCTGGCCCTCATCACCTTGCTCCTGGATTATTGCACTGGCTGATGCCGGGTCCGCCTGTCTCAAGTGGCCCCCCACTCTGATCCATCCTCCACTCAGCCTCCAAGGGGAGTTTCCTAAAGCACAGGTCTGATCATATCATACACTCTCCTGTTCAATAAACTCCAGTGGTTCCCTATTGTCTCCAGGATCAAATACAAAATGCTGTGAGCGGCACTCACAGCCCTTCTTAGCCTAGTCCCCTTCTACTTTTCCAGTCCTCTCACACCTTACTCCCTGACATCTTTGATCCAGAGACACTGGCTTCCTAAATGTTTCATGCACGGAGCGCGCCATTTGTCCACTTTTTCCTTGTCTGTCTCCCATGTCTGGAACACTCTCGATCCTCTACTTGACATACTGTGCTCCCTGGCTTCTTTTAAGTCTTGACTAAAATCCTACCTTCTAAACAAAGACTCTCCCAATCACTCTGAATTCCAGTGCCTTCTGTCTGCTAATTTCCTCTTAATCTTGTACATAGCTTTATGCTATAAATAATTTATATATATTTGTTTGCTTGTTGCAGCTGAGTAGTGCAGGGAGGAAATGTTGAGCCTGGAGTCAGGAAGACCTGAGTTCAAATCCAGCCTCAGATACTGTTAAGTGATCTTGAGCAAGTCATTTAATCTCTGTTTGCCTCAGCTGTAAAACGAGGATATAATAGCATCTGTTCCTAGAGTTTTTGTGGGATAAAATGAGGTAATAATTGTAAAATGCTTAAAATAGTGCCTGGCACATAGTGGGGGCTTAATAAATGTTTATTGGCTGATTGACATCATATTGTTTGTTCATACTGAACTTACAGTTCACTAAAATTCCCAGATCTTCAGAAAAACTACCATCTGACCATGCTTCACCTGTCTGTACCTGTGAAGTTGATTTTTCCAACCCAAGTGCAGCAGAGCAGAAGGGAGGAAGGGAGTGGGGTTCAGGGCCAGGGAATAGGGGTTGCAGGGAGGGCTCTGAGGCTGGAGGGTGCCTGGGATAAATTGTGGGGCTATGAGCAGCAGAGGGCGCCGTTGGTCACACTTTGGACAAAGCTGGCAAGGAAATTGAAGAGAGGAAGCATTTCCCCCAAGCATTCTATCTTGGGGTGTATGGGTGGTGGTAAGGGAAGGGAGAGTTCCTAGAGGGCAGTTGAGGCAGACAATAGGAGCTTCTACTTCTAAGCTTCTAGACAAATTCGTAGAAACTGGAAGGAATTTTAGAGAGGATATCTAGTCCAACTCCCTCATTTTGTAGGTAAACTGAGGCCCAGAAAAGTGAAAGGAATTGCCCAAGGTCACACAACTAGTAAGCTGCAGAACCAGCTGCAGCTCTCTTCACTCTTAGCCTAGGACAACTTCCCATTAAACCTCTGGGTCCCCCAGATTAGTACAGGACTGAGCCAGGTACTACAGTCTCCAATGGACTCTGCCTAATGCCAATAATTGTTGTGGATTTGATTGATCTGAATGGCCTTAGACCATGCTTCCAGCACTCCTGTTTTACAAGAAAAAGAGCCCCGTGTTCCATTAGGGCTCGCTGTGTAACCTTGGACAAATCCCTTTCCCTGTCTAGGGTCGCACTTTCTTGTCAGGGATCTTCCTCCAGCTCTGACATTCTTTGTTCTAAGGTCTACAGACTCTGATATCTGGTGTTCCTGTGTTCATCCCATTTAAGGGCCCTCCCAGCTCTGACATTAATGAGATGCACCCTGAACCTTATCAACATCCTGTGTTCTAATGGCCCTCCCAGCCCTGACTTTCTGCATTCTAGGGCCCTCCCAGCTCTGACACTCTGTGTTCTAAGGGCCCTCCCAGCTCTGATTTTCTGTGTTCTAAGGGCCCTCCCAGCTCTGATTTTCTGTGTTCTAAGGGTCCTCACAGCTCTGATTTTCTGTGTTGTAAGGGTCCCCCCAGCTCTGACAACCTGTGTTCTAAGGACCAATTCAGATCCAAGTCTAAAGTCAAAGGAGCTAGACAGGTTCTCAGAGACCGTCCAGTCCACCTTCCCCATCCCCGCCCCCAACTTCATTTAACTGATGCAGAAAATGAGTCACGGGATCATAGCTAGTAATTATGCCAGGTCTTCCTGCCCCCATTCAGCTCTTCTATGTTCAATGGCCTCTTCCAGATCTAATGAGTCTATGTCCTTTCCAACTCAGCCATTCTACTTCATCCCATCTGCCTCTTGTGACGTGGAGGGGTTGTGATCATCATAGGTAGAGGGATACAAAAACAGGAATACTTGAAGTCAAAGTGACCCTTCCTCATTCTAGCCTCCTCTTCCTCCCTCTTCTCTCCCCTCCCCTCCTCTCCTCTTCTTCCGTATCTCTACTCTCCTCCACCCTGCTTTCCCTCTGCCTGGCATGGCCTGTTGGTCAGAACATTGAGAGGTCAAAGATTTCCATATGGAACAAGCCCCCAGTAGGGCTCATGGAGCACCTCACCTGTGTCCCCAGGGCATCCCTCTCCAAAGATCTCCTAGCTCCAAGCTCAGGAGCTCTGGGCTCTGGCCCGAACGGGGCTAGACAGTTCTCCTATTTCAGGTCCTTCCTGAAGTCCAGCCTTGCTCACTTTCTCCTCTTTCCCTGTCTCAGCATATGTTCTCTCCTGCTAGTTCAGCACTGCTCAGCCCTCCCCGCTCTACCCAGGCCATCACCCACCTCCCCTCCCAGGCTGATTCTTAGAATGTTCACTTACAATATCTTCATTCAGGGCCTGGAGACGCCCACTGGCATTTCAGAAGTCATACCCATAACCCTCCTTTCCATACTTAAGAGGACTTTTATATATAGAATACAGAGAACTTCAGTCTCTCCCCATTCTGTGCTATCTTGTTCATGTTTCCCTTTGGGAGAGGGAAGGTATTGGTACTGTGGAAAAGGCACTGCTTCTAGGGTCAAAGGACCTGGATTCAAATGCTGCCTCTATTACTTTTTACCTGGGTAACCTTGATTAAATTGTAAAACCTACCTAGGCTTCGGTTTGCCCATCTGTTAAATAAGAGGGTTAGACAAGATGGTGTCTGAGAAGCAGCTAGATGGTACAGTAGATAGGCCTGGCATCAGGAAGACTTGAGTTCAAATCAGACCATAGCATTGACTAGCTGTGTGACCCTGGGCAAGTCATCTCCCTCAGTTTCCTGAATGATAAAATAAGGATGGTCATAGCATCTACCTTCCAGGGCTGTGGAGAGGGTCAAATTAGATAGCACTTAGAAAATGCTTAGTGTATTAATAAATGTGCTTAATTAAGTAGTGCTTAATAAATGTTTCCTTTCTCTCTTCTTTACTTCCTTTTTTCTTCACTCTCTCCCTTCCTTTTGTCTTTCCTTCCTCCCTTCCTTCCTTCCTTCATCCCCTCCTCCCTCCTTCTCTTCCCTCCCTCACTCCCTTTCTTTTTTCCTCCCTCCCTTCCTCTCTCCCTCTCTCCCTTCCTTCCTTCTTTCCTCTCTTCCTTCTTTCCTTCTTTCCTCCTCTGGGGTCCCTTCCAGCTCTAGCCTGTGATCCCTAAGATCCCTGTGATCCAGCACTCCTTCAATTACCCCAAGGTGGTTTCCAGACTTCATTTACTTCCTGTTTCCTCTGGAGTCTCCCCCATCCCTTTTGGATCATAGAATCAGATCTTAGGGCCACAGCCCCATACACATTCTTGCTCTGTGTCCCCAGGGCAACCCTCCAATAGAGGTCTCCCCATCTGCCACAAGCAGAGGATTAAAGGGCCGGATGAAAATGAGGCTTCTGGCCCTGGGACAAATTCCATTTCCAGGTAGAGCAGGGGGCATGCGAGGGAAGGGGGTTCAGAGGTCTGACCCCTTCTGTGCATGACTAAGGCGGATGCAAACAGAGGCCAAAGGAACTGAGACAGCGGAGGCCTGGGAGGCCAGGGTGGTCCAAACTGAGCAGGCTTTGGGGGTGGAAAATAAGACAATGGGCCAAGTCCTGAATTTCTTAGAGAGAAAGGATACCGATCAGAGCAGTGACTGCAGCAGGGAGCTGGGCGGGATGGAGTGCTCCTCGAAGGGTGGGCCAGTAATGGCCAATGATGGCCAGCAGAGGAAGGGTCTGAGATGGGCTGTGGGAACAAGACATATGCCAGCTCCACTCCCAGCCCTGGGAGAAGGACAGGAGGAGGGGAGAGAAGAGAGGGGAGGAGGAGAGAAGGGCAGAGAGAGGGGAGGGGAGGGAGGGGAAGAGAGGAGGAAGGGAGCAGGTAGCCTTGGGGAGCAAACCCAGAAAAGGGAAGGCATTTCAAAGGGAGAGGTCTAGAATGCTGGTGAGTTTGTTAATGGAGGAGAGAGGATACCAGAGGCCATAGAGGACTGGAAGGTGGGGGAGGACAGAGGCTGGGGAGGGCTAGAGCTGAGCTTTAAGTGCTCATCTCATTGGTTGATCCCACACTGATCCCGGGTGGCCTAAGTCCCAGGCCAGAGAAGGAAGGAAACAAACACTCATTAGGCTGCTACCATGTGCCAGGCACTGTGCTACGGGCTTAACTAATATGCTCTCATTGGATCTTCACAGCTCTGAGACGTAGGTGCTGTTGCTATCCCCAATTCATAGTTGAGGAAACAGAGACAGACGGTAGTTAAGTGACTTGTCCTGGGTCACACAGGTAGTAAGTGTCTGAGATGTGACTTGAATTCAGGTCCTCCTGACTATAGGTCCAAGGCTCTACCCACTGCACCACCCAGCTGCCAGGTTCAGGGGCGGGAGACCTGACCACTCTCCCTACCCTTCCCTTGTCAACACTCTATGTGACCCTATTAGAGGCATTAGTTGTATTAGAATGCATTAGCATTCCAGGCTCAGTTAAGGGGCAGGAAGTTTCTCCTCTAGGGAGGGAATTCCAGGTGCCATCATTAGTCTCTTCTTTACCTTTCCTCACCCTGCCCTGGTTCTGCTGACCAGCACACACAGTCTATATGATTTGCCATCAATGGTAGAGAGAGCTTATGTCATCCTCCCAACACCTGCCAACCCTTGGAGAACACAGCACAGGTCTGGAATCAGGAGTAGCCTTGGTGTTGCAGAGATTGAAGTCCAGTGACAAGACAAAAAAATCAAGGAATAAGAATGACCTGAGTTCAAATACAGCCTCAGACACTTAACACTTACTAGCTGTGTGACCCTGGGCAAGTCACTTAACCCTGATTGCCTTGCCTCCCTCCAAAAAAGACAAAAATCAAGATACCTGGTGATGGTTTAGGATGCTGTGGATGGCTTTGGCATCTTTGATGTCTGACCAAGCTCTAAGCGCTCCATATTGCCTGCTGCAGCTGCCTTGTTCTCAGCCGCTCATTCTGCAGGGCTTGGGGTGGACATCCCCTAACTCACCAACAGGTTTGGTTACCCTCAACCTGGCTGAAGCCCATCTGCCTAGATCAGTGGTTCTCAACCTTCCTAATGTCGCGACCCTTTAATGCAGTTCCTCATGTTATGGCGACCTCCAATCATAAAATTATTTTCATTGCTACTTCATAACTGCAATTTTCCTACTGTTATGAACTGTAATGTAAATATCTGATATGCAGGATGTATTTTCATTGTTACAAATTGAACATAACCCACAGGTTGAGAACCCCTGGTCTAGATGGGGTTTTACTAGGTGTGGCCACTGCACACGCTGCAGCTTCTTGGAGCCACAGGTGAGAGCTGGGTGACAAGTGGACACCAAAAGTGGATGAGAAGCCCTGAGGAGGGCTTGGCCAGCCCTCACACCAGAGGGCTAGTCCTATCTACCTCTCTACCAGCTATTTATGGACCTATTTCTATCTGTCTATCTATCTATCTATCTATCTATCTATCTATCTATCTATCTATCTATTTGTCTGTCTGTCTGTCTATCTATTTATCTATCTATCTATCTTTCTATCTATCTATCTGTCTGTGTCTGTCTGTCTATCTACTTATTTATCTATCTATCCATACAGATAGAGAATTTTTTAGAGACTGGGTCCTTCAGGCCTAAGCTTGCATAGAAGACTTCCCCATTTGCATATATTACAGGGCAATGCAATTTTATTGAGGGAAAGGCAACCAGGCATGAGTGGCCCCCAAGTTTTGTTGCTCTAGAGTCCCCTGCCCTACTCAGTCTCCCTCTTCCTAACCTCCTCACCTCTCTGACAGTAATGGGAGGGGGGGAATTTCTGCCTCAGAGAATTGCATTCTTGGTGATTCCCTTCCCTATGAAGGCTTCTCATCTCCCAAGCACCTTGTATCTGTTTGTAGTGGATTCCCTTTAGGCTATTCAGTAGGTACTAATATATGCCCTTGTCATCTCCCCCCACATTAGAATGACGGCTCCTCGAGAGGAGGGATGGCTTCATTCTTTATAAACCCAGAATCTCGCAAAGGGTCTGCCATGTAGTGGGTGCGTAATAGATGTCTGTTGGTTGATTTATTGAATGGTTACTGTTCAATTGTGTTGGGGCTGGAGACAAGATAGGACTCTAGTCTTGGAGAAGATAGAATATCTGGTGGGGGGGGTATGAATGTGTATGTGTGAGTGTGTTTCTGAGTGTGTTTGTGTGTGTGAATGTGTGTGTACGTGAGTGTGTGTGTACCTGAGTGTGTGGGTGTGGTGTATGCATGTGTGAGTGTGTGTGTGTGTGTGTGTGTGTGTGTGATGAAATAGAGACCAATTTACTAGGAGCAGACAACACAGTGGCTTGGTCACAGGGGAGTAGGAGAAATGCCTTATTATCAGAACTGGGGTACAAGGCCAGAGTGGAGTCTGAGAAGGCTCACAATTCCAGGCTGCCAATTTCCTAGCCAGGCATCCTTGAATTCTCCCTGCCTAGTTAGGGGCAAGAGTGTCATCAGACAATTTCCAGTCTTGGCTGGGATAAAAGTACAGGTGAAAATTCTCCTAGGGCATCTAGTAAGCATGCAGTAGTTAGCCAGTCTACACACATTTATTAAGCCCTTGCTGTATGCCAGACACTGTGCTAAGTATGGGGGAATACAAAGAAAGACAAAAGCAGCTCCCAGTCTGATGAGGGAGCGCCATACAAACAAACTATATGCATGATAAACGGGGAATAGTTAATAGAGGGAAAGCACCAGAATTAAGAGGGATTGAGCACTGGCCCTGGAGTCAGGAGGACCTGAATTCAAATCTGGCCTCAGACACTTGACTTTCACTAGCTGTGTGACCCACAGGATTGGGAAAGGCTTCCTGCTAAAGGCAGGATTTTAGCTGGGACTTGAAAGAAGCCAGAGAACAAGTAGGTGGAGATGGGGAGGGAGAGCATTCCAGGCATGTGGGACAGCCAGAGGAAATGCCCAGGGAGTGTCTTATTCAAGGAACAGCCAAGAGGTCGGTGTCACTGGATCTAAGGGTGCACAGAAGGGCAATGTGTAAGACCAAAAGGGGAGGGGGGGTAGGGAGAGAATGGCCTCGGTTATGAAGGGCTTTGAATGTCAAATAAATAATTGATTTATAAATTCATAAAATCATAGGATCACAGAGTTGGAGGGGAGCTCGGAGAGAACCTCGTATATGAGACACCCAAACAGGAATTCCCCCATTTGTCATCCCTGACAAGTGAACATCCAACTTCCTTCTCTGTAAAGGGGCCCGTCTCCATACCATGTTGTTATGGCTCTAACTGGGCCATCTTCCATCTCCCCCAAGCATGACCTTGGGCTCTGAGCATGCACTTTGATGCATCCTGCTCTCACAGTGTGCATCTCACTTCCACCTGGTGGCGTGGTAGACAGCGTGCTGTCCCTGGAACCAGGAAGACCTGGATTCAAATCCAGATCCAAATATTAATATCTGTGTAACCCTGGGCAAATAACTTAATCTCCTTTGACTTGAATTTTGCTCAGCTATAAAATGAGGCTAATAATCGGATCTGTCTCACAGGATTTTTGTGAGGATCAAATGAGATAATATATGGAAAGAGCTATGTAAACGCCAGCTATCATTGCTAGCTATTACACCAGCCTGGGTGCACCCTCCTACTTCTTCCTCCCCCCAGCGTGCTAACTCTCGCTCTGAAAACAGCAATCACACCAACACTATCATTCCTGGAAAGAACCGGGAACCCGCCACCAGTGACTCAAATTGCTGGTCCCCAACATCCTGCCCTGGCTGATCTTGCAGCTGGGAAAGTTAGCGCTCTTCTAGGCTGCATTAAGAGAGGCAGAGGGGCAGCTAAGTGACACAGTAAATAGAGCACTGGCCCTGGAGTCAGGAGGACCTGAGCTCAAATATGACCCCAGACACTGGACAGACTTACTAGCCGAGTGACCTTGGGCAAGTCACTTAATCTGATCACCTTGCCTTCCCCCCTCAAAAAAAAAAAAGAGAGAGGCTGAGGATCCTCATAGGAAGCATGTCTAGGGAACTGTATCCACTCCTGGAGAGCATATTTTAGGAAAGACGCAGACCAGCTGGTACATGATTGAGGCAACCAAGCTCATCGGGGATGCAGAGGAACAAGTCCAACAAATGTCATTTGAGGTCACCAGGGATGCTTGGAGAGAAGGAGACTCGGGAGGGGGCATGGCAGCTCTCATCGTTAGGCTATTTTAAGGAAGAACAATTAGATTTGTTCTGCTTGGCCCCAGACAGGACTAGGAGCAACGAGATGTCAAGAAGTTCAGTGAGAGTTGATAAGCAGCTAGGTAGTGCCATTAAGGGCTGGTCCTGGGGTCAAGAAGACCTGAGTTCAAATTCTAGCCATGAGACCCTGGGCAAGTCATTTAACCTCTGTCAGTTTCCTCATCTGTAAAATGGGAACTGTGATAGTACCTACCTCCCAAGATTGTTAAAAGGATAAAATGCAAGCCATTTTTACAAACTTTAAAGTCATATATAAACACTAAGTGTCATTACAATTGTTTTTTTAATTATTAAAAACTTCTTAAAAATCAAATAGAAAAAAGGGTTCCCCTTAATTATAGGCCTTCAAGCAGAGACTGGTGCCCCTGCATTGGGGATGTTGTAGGGTGAGGATTCTTAACCCAGATTCTGTGTATTTGCTTTAAAAAAAAACAACCAGATTTTGATCATTGCATTTCAATATGATTGGTTTATTTTGCAATCCTATGGATTTTATGGTGTGATTTTAAAAGCATGATTCTGGGAGGGGTCTATAGGCTTCCCTAGACTGGCCCAAGGGCCCAGGTCATATCAAAGGTGTAGAATCCCTTATGGAGGGAGAGTTCTTGGTCAGACCTGGGTTGACCTAATTGCTCCCAAATGTCTTTCTAATTTTTCAGACTGATTCCACGAGTTGGGGCTCTAACACCTCCTAGCTGGGTAACTTTGGGCAGATCACTTGCCCTCTCCGTAAAATGAGGCTTTGGAGGAGATGCTCTATAAACCCTTTTCCACCACTGGTGAGCTATATTCTAAAGTCTCTTCCTAGCTCTGATATTCTATAATTCTGATTCTGAAAGGAAAAAGAATGTCCTGCCAGCATCTGACCTGGTTTTCCTGCAGAGAGTTGCCTGATAGGCCCGGCAGGCTCTGTCCTTCCCCTCTGCTGTCCTGTGCCCCCACCAAACAAGGCCTTGGAGGAAAAAAGGAGCTGGCTGGAAGAGTTCCCAATGCAAGCTCCTGTCGATGGACCCAGATTCCCAGCTCCTACCTTTGGTTTTCAGCTGTAGCCCAGGGGCTCTCTCTGGCCTGCTACCAGCCTCTCCTCATTAAAAGCCTCCCTCTTGCCAGGCACTCTTTCCTTGGGCATGGAAGAAGGGGAGGGAAAGGAGAGAGAGAAAGGCAAAGGCTGAAACCCCATGCCGCCATCCTGAGGAGAGCCCAGGCAGGGCTGAGGTGTGAGTGGATGGCCCGAGGGCCCTGGCAATGGACTCCTAGATCAGAGATCCAGGGCAGGAAGGGACCTCAGAGCTCAACTAGCTCAGCCCCTTCATCTTACACATGAGGAAACTGAGGCCCAGAGAAGTGGTTCAATCTGCTCGGGGTCACACAGGGAGTCAATAGTAGGGTAGCACCCTTCCTGCTACCCCATAGTCACTGGATCGTGAGCTCCTTGAGGGTAGGGGGTGTCTTTTACATTTTTTTGCATCCATACGTAGCATAGTGCTTATCACAGTGCCTGGCACATAGTAGGTACTCAGTAAGGGCTTATTCACTAACACTGTCTCCAGTGAATGTAGGAGCATAAATTTAGAACTGAAAGGGACCCAGCCCCTCATTTTATTATTATTTACAGTAATAACAATAGCATTTATGCAACCCTTTTTCAGAGAGGCAGCGTGGTATATGAAACTAGTAAATAGGAAGCCAGTCTTAGAACCAGGAAGATCTAGATTCAAATCCTGCCTCTGACATATACTGGTTGTATGACCCTGGGCCAGTCACTTTACTTCTTAGCCTTTTGGACAATTCTCCAAGACCTTAAGTTTTAGAGAAAATGACAACTTGCATTGTTAAAGAGAATTTCCGCATCCAGGAAACTACCAATATGATTGTGGGTCCAGTCCTTTAAGGATTTTAAAGCACTTTGAATATATTTAGAGGCAGCTAGGTGGTAAGTACAGTGGAGAAAGCTAAGTCTGGAGTCAGAGAGACCTGATTTCAAATCCAGCCTCAGATATTTACCGCCTATGTGACCCTGGGCAAGTCATTTAACCTCAGTTTGCCCCAGTTTCCTCATCTGTGAAGTGGACACAATAGTCACATTTACCTTGCAAAGTTGTGAAAATCTGTAAAAAGTACTCGGCCCATGGTAGGGGCTATACAAATGTTTATTCCTTCCCCTTAGCCCTATAGTATCTCATCTGACCCCCACAACTACCTTGTGAGGTAAGTGGTATTATTATTATTCCCATGTTACAGGTGAAGAAACTGAGGCTGAGTCATTGTGACTTGCCCTACATCTAGTGTATGACACTTATCTCACATCTGGTAAGAGTCGGAGACTGGATTTGAACACGTCTTCCTGACTTCAGGTTCATTGATCTATCCATCAAACCATATGGCCGCCAATACTGGTAACCAATGACAGTAATCGTAACAGGTTCTTATAGCAAGTGAACATTTTCAAGATGCTTTTCCAGTGAGGTAGGTGGAATGAACATTGCTACCCCAACTAAACAGAGAAGGAAACAGGTTTAGAAAGGGAAACTATTTTGCCCACAGTCACACAACTCTTAAGAGTCAGGACTGGGAAGCAAAACCTTAACCCCAAGACAGCATTCTTTCCACCATGTCCTGTCCGCTAGTGTGGCGATATCTCTCTCCTTCATCCCCTTCTCTCTCTTCTCAATCTTACCATCCCAATACAGCCCTTGTAACTAAGATTATAGTAGCTTTCTAACTGGTCTCCTGCCTCCTCTTTCCTCTGGTAAGAGAAATGATTAACAGCCGATATCTTGGGGAGATTCAGAGCCCCCCACTTCTTCCAAAGTCTTAATTTGAGGTTAACTGAATGAACTCTCCTGATCTTGGTCAGACCCCACCCAATCTTACAAGGAATTTAATCTAAGGTGGAGAAGCCCATCTGTTCTACTCAAGCTTTGGTGGAGACAGATCCTTTTGTCTAGACAGCCCAAGGCCAGGCATGGTCTGGTGTAGAGATAGTTTCTCAGTACAAGGCTGCCACCTCCCTCTCAGCTCTTCATTTTAATATAGCTCACCTTCCATTTACATAATGGAATGTCCAATCAGGGTCAATTGTGGCCCCTCATTGAACACCAAGTCTTCTAAGGGAATATAAACTATGAGCCCATGATTGTCTTTGGTCTAAGAGAGATGGCGAATGACTATCCTTTTATTAATAATCTGCTGACCTTATGAATAAAATGACTAAATGACCCAGAAACCATGTCTCTCAAATTTTTATAATCAACACATCTAGGTTTTCATGACAATCTTTGTCCTGGTTCTCCTCCTACTCATCTGACCACTCTTTCTCCATTCTTCTTGCTGGAACTTTTTTAAGGTCATGTCTACTGGTGGCGGATGTCTTCCTGGCCTTCACCCTGGGAGCCTCTTCTCCTTCTATGTTATTTTGCCTGATGATCTCATGGTTTAAACTATCGTCTCTAATTCTCAGATCTATTTATCTAGCTCTGACCTCTTTTCTGATCTCCAGCCTCTAATCACCAACTGCCTGTTGGGCATCTCAATCTTAAACTCAACATGTCCAAAACTGAACTCATTATCTTTCCCCCTCAAACACTTCCCCATTCCAAGGGCACCACCATCCTCCCAGCCACCGAGGTACAAAACCTCAGAATTATCCTCAACTTCTCAGTATCTCTCTCTCTCTCTCTCTCTCTCTCTCTCTCTCTCTCTCTCTTTCTCCCCCTCCCACCCTCCTCCTCCTCCTTCTCCTCCTCCTTTCTCTCTTTCTCTCTTTCTGTCTCTGTCTATCTCTCTCATTCCCCTCCCTCCCCAGATCTGATCTGTTACCAAGGTCTGTCAATATGTCTCACATATACACGCTTCTCTCCTTTGGTACTGCCACTGTCCTGGTGCAGGCCTTCATCTCCTCACCCCTGAGTTACTGCACTAGCTGCTGGTTGGTCTCCCTTCCTTCAGTCTCTCCCCACTCTAGTCTATCTTCTTCTCAGCCATCAAATTGATCTTTCTAAAGCATTCTGAACCTTCCATAAGGCTGACCCCTCTCTTCCTGTCTTATTATACCCCCTCATACACATACACTGCTCCATCCGGTGACGTTGGTCTCCAGGCTGTTCCTCTAACAAGACACTCCATCTCCCGACTGACTCTGGGTACTTTCTCTGGCTGCCCCCCCTCCCATGCCCAAGATGCTCTCTACTCTCTTTTCTGTCTCTTGGCTTCCCTGGTTTCTTTCAAGGTCCAGCTAAAATCCCACCTTCTACAGAAAACTTTTCCTGGCTCCTCTTACTTCTAGTGCCTTTTCTCCAATTTATCAGTGCCTAGAGTCAGGAAGACTCATATTCCTGAATTCAAATCTGACCTCAGACACTTACCAGCTGTGTGACCCTGGGCAAGTCATTTACCCCTGCTTGCCTCAGTTCCCTCATCTGTAAAATGGGCTGGAGAAGGAAATGGCAAACCACTCCAGTGTCTTTGCCAAGAAAACCCCAAATAGGGTCATGAAGAGTCAAACATGATTGAAACAACAGAACAAGAATATTTGCATATTGTCTCCCCCATTAGATTGTAAGCTTTCTTCTTCCATCCCCCTCACCTTCTACCTTGGATTGCATTGTGTTTTCGTTCATTCAACCTTTCAACAAGCATTTGTTAAATGTCTGTGGACCAGGAAATATACTAGGCCTGGGGGGATATAAAAATGAAAAAAAGGCCCCTGCCCTCAAGGGGCTTGACTTCTACTGGAAGGAATGAAATGAAAAAAATAAACTATGAAACTATGAAAAAGTAAATAAGAGGAATATGATTAAGATCAGTCGGGAGGACCTTCACAATAAGGAGATCAGGAGAGGCCATGGGAGTGAACGGTACGTGAGCTGAGCTTTCAAGGAAACTGAGTGCTAGAATAATAGCCAATAACAGTTATATTGTGATTTAAGGTTGATAAAGCACCTTTCCTATATCATCTCATTTAGTCTTCATGTCAGCCCTCAGAGACAGGCACTGATATTTTCTCCAGTTTACAGATGAGAAAAATGAGACTGAGAGCAAAGATAAGTGACTTGCCCAAGATCACACAGTGAGCAAGTGTCTGAGGCGAGAGGCAGAGGTAAAGGATACTGCCCATACCAAGGCGTGGTGATGGGAGATGTGATGCTAAGCACTGGGAAAAGGAAGTAGACCAGTTTGATTGGCACATAGTGTGTGAGGAAAAATGAGGTACAAGGCCCTAGCCCAGGGCCCTGCACAAAACAAAAGTTTGTTGGGTTAAATAAGATTTTTTGTTTGTTTTTGGAGGGGGAAGGCAGGGCAATTGGGGTTAAATGACTTGCCCAAGGTCACATGACTAGAAAGTGTTAAGTGTCTGAGGCTGGATTTGAACTTAGGTCCTCTTGACTCCAGGGCTGGTACTCTATTCACTATGTCACCTAGCCACCCTAGGTTAAATAAGATTGTGGAAGGGGGGATGCTCTTCAGGGAAGGGTAATCTCAATTTAGCAAATATTTTTAAAACACTGATGCTTCGTAGGCAAAACCTTTTCCATAGGTACTAGATGGAGAAAACTAAAACATGGCTCCTCAGGGAGACACTATTTGAGTTAGGAAGATTCACAAACATCAGAATTACAATTCCAAAAACTTGGTCATCCCAAGGAATCTGATATCTCAATTGCTATGGGTTTTCTTTCCCACAACGGAGAATGGGAACCCTTCTCACTGGGAGGTATGGTAGTATAATGGAAAGAGTGGGAAAGGCTGAACAAGTTTATGGTGTGTGAATGGGATAGGATAGTATGTGTCATGAGAAATGATGAAGGGGATGGTTTTAGAGAAGCTTAGGAAGACTCGTGTGAACTGATGCAAAGGGAAGTGAGCAGAATAAGAAGGACCATTCAACCAATGACAATACTTTGAGATGAGGACTTTGGAACTCTGATCATCACCATGACCAATCACACTTCCACAGGACTCCTGATGAAGCAGGGTACCCATTTCCAAACAGAAAGCTGATGAACTCGGAATGCAGATTGAGACATATTTTTTCAGACATGACCAAGGTGGGAATTTGTTTTGCTTGACTATGCAAATTTGTTAGAAGGGTTTTGTTTTTCATTTTTTTTCCCAGTTGGATGAGGGAAGGTGGAAGGGAGAAAAAAGTAGTGATTTTCTGATTTAAAAAAATATATATTAGATTTAAAAAAGAAGTGGAAAGAGCCCTGGCTCTGTAGTCAGAGGATCTGGATTCAAATCCTGCCTCCAGGGCTTTGTATCTGTGTGATCTTGGTCAAGTCTACTTCTCTGTGCCTCAGTTTCCTCATTTGCACAATGAAAGAGTTGAACTAGATGACTCTGAGGTCCCTTCCAGGGATGCATCTATGCATGCCCCTCCCATGTGACGCTTGTTCATGTCTTCAGAATCGTAACTAAGGTAGGGCATCTTGGTCTTTGCCCCAGGGAGATGAATTTAGAGAGCCCTAACAGAACTTGCAGTCATTTGGGGTCATAGAAATAGAAGTTAGGAGAACTACTAGCAGGGAGGCAGTCATTACTTCCTCCCTGAGGAAACAGTCTAGACCAAAGCAGACTGACAGGTGTTCTGTACCTGAGAGAGCTGCCCGGACACTGAGATGGGAAGAGACACAACCAGGATGGGTCAGAGTTAGGAGCTGAACTCTGGTCTTCCTAACTCTTAGGCTGGTTCTGCCCTCATACTCCCTTAATGAGTTTCTCTCAGTTAGATGGCTCAGTGCATAGAGCACTGCCCACAGTAGTCAGGAAGACTTGAGTTCAAATGTGACCTCAGACACTTAGCTGTATGACTTGGGTAAGTCACTTTGCCTCTCTCAGCCTCAGTTTCCTCAACTGTAAAATGGAATAATAACAGCACCTACCTCCCAGAGGAGTTGCTGTGAGAATCCAGTAAGATAAAATTTGCAAAGTGCTTGGCAAACATTGTTGCATTAAATGAGACCGTGGAAAGGGCTTATAGGGAAGGGGGAGATGCTCTTCAGGGAAGGGTACTCTCAATTTAGGAAATATTTTTAAAACACTGATGCTTCATAGGCAAAGCCTTTTCTATAGCTATAAGCATTATTATTTACTTTATATTCCATAATAACAATGTATGTAAATGCCAGCTATCATCCAGTCCAATCCCCTCTGTATCTGCTGCGTCAGGTGAGTCAAACATTGTCTACAATATTTCTTTGTGCTGCCTGAAGCAGATTAAAATGCAATTGGGAAATGGCTCTGGGCCTCAGTTGCTCATCTGTAAAATGGGAGGTCAAACAAGATGGTCTCAGAGGTCCTTTCCAGCTCTCTGACGCCCTGATCCTAGGACATGGATAAGTTGGAGAAAGATGTAGTGGAAAGAGCGCTGAACTTGGAGTCATGCATGGTGTGGGACCAGATCTAGATCCTCTACTGTATGACCTTGGCCAGCTTGTTCTCTTGGCCTCAGTTAAATAAGGGGATTGAGGATGCTCTCTGAGGTCCTTTGCCTTTAAGGAAAGGCTTCCTGCAGGAGGAATCCCCACAGTTGAGTGTTAAAGGCAGGAAAAACTAACAGCAGCAAAGACCCCGAAGAGAGAAGCTGTGGTTAGCCCCCCAAATGCTTGTAGTAGCCTGGCATTGGACTAAGGGGTCCCCAAAAGGAAGAACAGGGTGGAGAAGGGGGAAGGCTTAAGACTGTAGCCCAGAAAGGAGCTCCCACCCTCATGGGAGTGAGGCGGCCAGGGAAGCTGTGAGCCATCGGACGCCTTCTCCCAGGCCCTGCCGCCCTGTCCCCTGGACATGGGATTCTTAGCCCATTCTGACCTCAGACCGCTCATGCCATGACTCCCCCACCCCTTCTCCAGGGATGGGAGGTGAGGGAGCCAGGGATGTGCGGTGATTGGTTTCAGCATTGATGTAGATGGCAAAAAGCCTCTGAATTCCCCCTCTGATTGGATATCTCCATAGAAACAAAACTAGTATAGCTATGATTGGCAAAAGGGATGACCAATGGCAACTTTCCTCTGGCCTTTTGGCCAGTTACTGGGAGGGGGCTGAGAGATTCCTTAACCAGCCCAGGACTTCAGCTGGTGACAGAGGGGCAAAGATTTAGGGTTTCATGTGTCCCCACTTAGAACCATAGATTCAAAGGTAGAAGAGAAACTGTGAGACGCAGGTCCTCTCTCCAGCCCAATCCCCTCACCGAGGGCCAGAAACGACCTCATCTGCTGACCGGTCCGAGCCTCTTTATATTAAGTGGTGCTAACTCCACTAAACCCAAGACACTGGGCAAGCCTATACACTAGGAATTGGTGGCTACCAGTGGTGTGTGGGAACATGACCCCATCCAGGCTCTGAGGATCTGACCACCCCAGCAAGCCAGAAACAATCTTATCTCAAAAGGTCTCCAGAAAAATCAACCCCAGGATAAAGAATGAGACAGTTAGGTTGGAGACACAGTAGACAGAGTGAGTATTGGGGTCTGGAGTCGGGAAGACTTGAATTCAAATTCTGCACCAGACACTAGCCATGTGACTCTGGGCAAGTAACAAGCTCTGCCTCAGTTTCCTCATCTGTAAAATGGGGGTGATAATAGCACCTACATCCTAGAGTTGTGAGAATTAAATGAGATATTTTTCTAAAGAAAAGCACTATATTCACTTATTAATATTAGTAGTAGTAGTAGTAATAGTAGTAGTAACAGATAAGCGTCCTTCTTTTCCCCTCTCAATGCATAGGTTTCCCTAGTCTGACTAGGAGTAATGCTTATTCCCCTCTACTTGTGAAGTAGGTAGTACAAATCTTCTCTTCATTTTACAGATAGGGAAACTGAGGCTCAGAGAGGGTCAATGTCACAGCCCGTGAGTGTCAGAGCCAGGACTGGAACCCACAGAGCCCAGACTCCAAGCCCAGAGTTCCTTTCATTGCACCCCATTCATGTGTTAGTTGTTAAAAATTGGCGAGCAGACCAGCCACCCCACCCCCCCTGCCCCGAGTCTGTGCGGTGGTCCCAAGCCCTAGGTCCTCTTGGCACAGCAAGAGTTAAGCAGCCAGCGTCGCGGCTGGTTGTTTTGGGGAGTGGGGGGTGGGGAGCCGTGGTCTATGGGGGGCTTTGTGAGGCATCTTCCAGGGAGGGCAGCAGCTGCTCGCAGAGGCTGCTTCTAGTAGGGAAAGAGGGAGAGGAAGCGTCAGAGGGAGAAGAGGAGGAGGGAGCCCTCTTCTTGCGTGCTGTGGGTGCGGGGTGTGGGGTGCGGGGCGGGCGCTTACTTAGCCCTCGCACACACACACATACTCTCTCTCTCTCTCTCTTCTCTCACTCTCTCTCTCTCTCTCTCTCTCTCTCTCTCACACACACACACACACACACACACACACACACACACACACACACGCACACACACACAAGCTCACACACACGAGCTCAGCAGCGCTGCCATTCCCAGACACTCCTCGCAGGATCTGCAGAGGGGCAGGAGAAGAGTCGGTGGAAGCCTGTGTCTTCCCCGCCCGGGTCCTGGAAGCTGCCCAGCCCCCGGCACAACGCGGTGAGGAGCTCACCTTTCACTGGGGAGGTGGGTGAGGAAGCAAGGCAGAAGCCAGGGACGGAGAGAGGGTCCCAGGCACTAGAGGCTCTGTCGGTGCCCAAAGCTATAGGGGCTTGGTGAGAAATGGGGCCGTTGGGAGCCTGGAGCTGCGGAAAATTGCTTCTCTGTTCTGGAAAGAGAAGCATGCCGCTGCATCTCTGGGACTGTCACATTCGAGTTTTTCCATTCATGATCTATAGCAGTCTGCCTCTTCATCCATCCATCCTCCCATCCATCCATCCATCCATCCATCCATCCATCCATCCATGCATCTCTCCACCCGTGTACCCATCTCTCCATCCATCATTTCATCCGTGCATGCATCCATCCACCCACCCATCCACCTATCCACCCACCCACTGGTCCCTCTGCTATATTTAGCTCCCCGAGACAACTCTTGCCACTTACTTGAAGGGCTTGGCTCAGATTCACTGGGAACAGTAACCAGCCATGCTTTCTGCCCCAAGCCAAAAGAAGCTTGGATCTACTGCAGGTCCTGAAGGTGACTGAAGGTGCATGAAGAGCTACTGAGTGTCCAGAGGCAGGCAGAGATGGAGGGATGGAAGGATGGAAGAGTATAAGATGGAAGGGTGGAGGTATAAAGGATGGAAGGATAGATAAAAGGTAGAGGAATGAGGGTGGAAGAGAGAGGAGTATAGGAATGGAGGAATGAGGGATGGATGGATGAATGGGGAGGGAATAGAGAGGGGTGGAGGGATGGAGGAATGAAGGGTGGAGGGATGGAGGATTAAGGGGTTGAAGGAGGAATGAATGGAGGAGGGATGGAGAGTAAAGGGATGATGGATGGAAGGTGGAGGGATAGGGTATAAGGGATGCAGTGAAGGAGGGATAAGGATTGGAGAGTGGAATATGAAGGAATAAAAGGTGAGTAGAGGTCGGGTCCTGCTCCAGAGGCACAAAGAGGAGTCCTCAGTCTTGTCCCTCCCAAAGCAGTCATCACCAGGGGTTCTTGGGTCTTATCTCCAGCAGTGGTGGTAGTTCTCCTTCCTCTCTGCCATCTCAGGCTGTGTCCTCACCCCACTGCCTCTCTGGGCTGACATCCTAGCTCCAGGTTCCTTGGTTTAGGACCTTGTCTACCCGCCGACCTAGCTGTCTTTGGGCTCAGACAAGGTCTTTCCTGGGAGTAGGAGAGGGCCAGAGCTGGGTCGAGAAACCCATAATGGGAAGTGTCCAATTCAGTAGGAGCCATCCTGTCCCCACCCCCTACCCAACACCCCCAGATGGAGTCTACTGTCACTGCATTCCTGGCTTTGAAGATTGTCTTTGCAGATTTGTGGGGTGGTGTCTGATTCTGCACCCCCAGGGGATACTCGGGAAAAAATAATGAATTTCTTTTGCACTTTAAGATTTCTTAAGTACTTTTTTCTCCCCACAACATTCTTGAAAGGGGAGGAGGGGAATGGCATAAGATATTATTACCCCATTTTGCAGATAAATAAATTGAGGTCTAGAAAAGCTAAATGCCTCATGCAACTTAACCCAGCTTGGAAGCGTCAGAAGCAAGGTTTGAACACCAGTTTCTTGAAAGAGCAATAAGATGTGCTAGAATGAAGCTTTGGAAATCATTAGACCTTCCTGATTTGGTGTCTCAACTCTACTACTTACCTGTATGACCTTGGGCAAGACATTCAATCTTCTAGGGCCTTATTTTACTTAAATGCAAAAAGGGAGAGGGAGCCTAAGGACCCTCTGGGCCCTAAATCCTCTGATCCTAAGATCTGGATTTCAATCCTAGTTATGCTTCTTGCTATTTGTGTGACCTTGAACAAATCTCATGACCTCTCTGGGTCTCAGTTTTTTCCTCTGTAAAATGGGGGTGGGACAGGCTAGATGAGGTCTCAGGTTTCCTACAATTCTAAGTCCTATGAGCTTATGACCCCAAGCCCAAGATTCTGACCATTACACGACATCTCATCAGAAGGGGCTTTTTAAACCTTCAGGGACTGAATTCTTCTCATTAGTATTAGGTGGCAGAGGGAGAAGCTGTCTTTTAGCTAGCCTTCTCCAGGAGGTTGCCTGCTTGCCTGGAGTGGGGTGGTCTTGGTCTTCATAGATGACAGGGAGGAATCAGAGACCAAGACTGCTGCCTTTTGCCCACAGGTCATTGATGAAGGTAAAGCTCCAGGGTGGGGCTGAGGCTGGCAAGATGAGGGGCTGACAGGGCATTCATCCAGCTCAGGTTTGTTCTAGGTCAGCCCTGAGGCTGGGCTCTGAGGCTTGTTCCTTCTCAATGCCAAATGCCCCTTGGGGGCCCTGGGTTCCCTCTGGTATTGCTTCTCCTCTAATGACTTCCCTCCATACCCTAAGACAGCTGGAGACTAGCCCTATCTCAAACACCAGGGTCCTCCTCCCTCAGTGACCCTCTCCTCAGAGGACCCTGTCTTCTACTGATTTGACACAAGGGTAACTCACATTCTCATTGGTAAAAATGAGAGAGGTGAACCAGGTAAACTCTGAGTTCCCTTCCAGATCTATATTCACTCTTCACACTATTCCTCCCCACACTATTTCCCTTTCCTAACGAACCAAAGGTACCTCTGAACCCCAGAGACCCAGGAGAAGGACCCTCCTCTACCTGGACAATGAGCCAACACAATGGGGTCCATTAGGCTAGAGTGGGAAAGGCACAAGATTGGATGTCAAGTGACCTGACCTCAAATCCTGTGTGATCTTCAACAAGTTACTTCTCCTTGCTGGACCTCCAGGATCCTCAGCTATTATTTTTTTTCAAAAAAAGGCAGAAGAGGTAAGGATTAGAGCCAGGAGTGGGGAGCCACATGCAGCCTCAAGGCTGCGGGCTCCCCACCCTTGGCTCATTAGACTGAATAATCTTTGAGGCCCCTTCGTATGATCTTTCCTCCCATGAGCCCAATACAAGAGATTTGTTTCTAATTATCCAGTATTAGAATCTCTCTCCACCATTATATATGTCCTCTTACTTAATGGATCCCTTCTCCTGTCTGATAACTTCCCTCTGACAGTCAGATGTCTCTAGCCTCAGACACTTATTGGCTGTGTGACCTTGGGCAAGTAATTTAACCTCTGCCTCGGTGTTCTCAACTGTAAAATGGGGATAATAATAGCACCCACTCCTGCAAGGTTGTCATGAAGATCAAATAAAGTAATATTTGTAGAGCCCTTAGGACTGGACCTGGCACGTAGCAGGAGCTATATAAATATTTATTCCTTTCCTCTCCTTTCCTTTCTTAAACTGACTTGGTGGATAAATGAATGAATGGACAGACGGAGGGGTGGATGGATGGGTGGGTGGGTGGATGAAATGGGGGTGAGGTAGGGTGTTGCAGTATGGCATACACAAAGATAAGTATGACATGAGGCAGAAGGTGACAGTGCCAAATGAGAGATCCTAATGAAGTGCTCTAAGCCAATTTGAGGAAGATCACAAGAGGATTCTAGGATATAATAGTAAAAGGATTGTTTCTGAATATTTGGAAAGGGAAGCAGTGATCACTAAGAGGCTTCATCAGAAAAAGGTTATCCCAAAATAACCACACCTCCTTTTTTCCCCAGAGATAGAAGAGTGATTGATGAGGGAATTACCCTAGGTAGAGCGTGTGTGGATGTCAATGTCATTTGACAAAACCTCTCATGAGATTTGTGGACAATATGAAGCAGATGGGAAACAGATGACAGTCCAATTAGATGAACTGGAAACTGAGTGAATGACTAGAGTAGACCAAAAGAAATCATAATTAATGGATAACAACTTATGTTCATATCATGCATTAAGGTTAATAAAGTCCTTTCATAAGTCAGAGGGATGTTTCTAATGGAGTGCCCCAGTAATGTGTTCTCTGCCCTGGGTTAATCAATGTTTTTATCAGTGACTTGGATAAAGACATAAATGCCATCCTTATCAAATTTTCAGAGAATATTAAGCTGGGAAGGGTAGCTAACTCACTGGAAGATGACAGACCAGAGATGGCAAGACCAGTGAGCCAAATCTAAGAAGAAACGCATTAGTGACAAATGCAAAGTCCTACCTGTGGGTTAAAAAAATCAACTGCCGAAGTATAGGTTGAAAGAGATGTAGTTAGACAATTCCTGAGAGAAAGATCTGAGGATCCTAGTGTCCTGTATATTCAACAGTGCAACACAGTAGGTAAAATTCGTAATTAAATGCAGCATGCTGAATTAATAGATACATAGTATCCCAGATCAGGGAAATGACAAACCCCTTACCCTCTGCACTAGTCAGACCCCATCAGGAGAATTTATTGTTTTCTCCTTCTTTACCTTTAATATGCGGATAATTTAACTTACGTTATCACTCACAAAGTTGTTGTGGGAAAAGTGCTTTGTAAATCTAAATGCACTAAGGAATTATTATCTCATTGTTATTAGAATGTCAGCTTCCAAAAAGAGAGAGTCTGGTCTTAACATCTCAGTCCTCACTATGTCAGAGCCCAGCATAAGGCCTTGCATGCAACAGGAAATCAGTAAATGTTTGTTGTATGAATACACAATCATACTTCCTCTCCCTACAGTCAGTCAGTCAGTCAATAAGCATTTATTAAGCACCCTCTGTATACTAGGCACCAAGTTAAGTGCTAGGGATATGAAGAAAGGCAAAAGACAGCCCCTGCCTTCTGAGAGTTCACAGTCTAATGGGGAAGACAACATGCAAACAAGATACTCCCCGGGTAATTTGGAGAGAATCCATAGAGGGAAGGCACTAACGTTAAGGGAGGTCAGAAAAGCTTCTTGCAGAAGGTGGGATCTTCTCTGGGATTTGAAGGAAGCCAGGGAAACCAGGGGAAAGGAGAGGAAAGGAGCAGAGATTGGGGAAGCCAGGGTGGGCAGGGAATGGGGAGAAAGGTAGGGACTCCTCCCTCCAGACTTACTGACACTCTTACTGACAGATCCATCACAATCCCCTCACCTTCTCCACCACCACAAGCCTTTTTATCTACTTAGAACAACCCTAGTTCTTGCAACTGACTCTCCCGTGACCTCTTTTCCAGTCCCTTTATCAATGGTGATGTGGTAGAAAGATCACTGGATCTGAAATCCAAGGAGCCAGGTTCAAATTCTGGTTCCTCTTAAATAGCTATGTGATTTGCTCCTTAGAATGCCTTCTGATTCTAAGTATTATCTAAGTGTGATCCATCCTGGTTACCCTCCTCAGAACATGCTTCAGTTGGACAATATCCCTCCAAAAGAAGGACCCCCATATCAAGATGCAAGATGATGAGGATTTGAAATAGTTTGGTGCTGGCTGGAGGAGCAGAGAAGAACGAATGGAGACAAGCAAGCTTGTGGAGGTGGCATCAGGATTAGGGCAGGGATTCTTAAACACTTGGTGGGGCCTAGAAGCCTTGGGCAGTCTGGTGAAGCCTATGGGCCCCTTCTCAGAATCACGTTTTTAAATCATTGAAGGAAATGCTAAATTCTAGTTAGAGGTTTGTGAAAATAAAGATGCAATTTTTTCCCATGAAATCTATCCATGGACCACTTGGGTGTGTCTGGACCCCAAATTATAAACCTATGACAGAGAGGCGACTTGGATGGTGGGAAGGGGAGATATAAAGTTGAGGAGTAAGGCAGAAGTGATGGGGAATCTGCCTGTGACCCCTTAGCCCTGTCCCTCAAGTCAGGGCATACTTTTCATCCCTCTGTTTCTACTGCCCACCAAGGCTGGCCTGCCCCAACCCAAGTCTGGGTGGGAGATGGAGAGCTGGGAAAGCTTGGCCGAGGTGACTATCTGGGGGGACCAGTTAAAAACCTTTCTGTTTTTCAGGGTTCAGATCTCCCCCTCTTCTGTGAATGTCTCACTAATTCCACACCCCAGCTCCCCAAGGTGCTATCTCCCATAGCACAGGGCACCTTTTCTAATCTCTCAGCATATACCAAAAAGGAATAGTTTTGGAAGAGGAAACATCATGAGACCAGCAGGGGAAGGTTCATAGTGTATGTGGAGGATGACAAGGAGGCCAACTTCATTGATCCAGAGGGTTCCTCTCACTCTAGTTGGAGGCAGAGAAAGAGAATCATTCATTAGATTCATTTTACAGGGGAGAAAAACTGAGGCTCTAGCAGTGTCCCAGTCTTGAGCAGCTGGCTCAAGCTTTTTCTAGCATTAAAAAAAAGTCACTCCAATCCTCCTCTGATGCCTCATTATGGTAGGGAGGTGATCCTGGGCTCTCTGGTTCTGCCAGGAGAACCCAAGTCTTGTCAGGTCCTACCAAGCTGGAAAGGCTTTTAGCCTTGGGACTATCCAGCCCCCCAGGAGCAGCCTGACCAGTTTCTGAGAGGTCCATAGACCAAAGGCTGCTCACTGTGGGATTTAGGCAGCTGAATGACACAGTGGATAGAGGACTTGGACCTTGAGTCAGGAAGACTTGAGTTCAAATCCAGCCTCAGACACTTATTAGCTGTGAGACTTTGGGCAAGTCATTGAACCTGTCTCCATTTCCTCATCTGTAAAATGGGAAGCAACTACCTCTCAAGAATTATGTAAGGATCAACTGAAATATCTATAAAGTACAAACCTTAAAGTAATACCTATGTATGTAATCTTAGCTATTATATCATTATTCTTAATTACTGATGCTTCCTTCCACTGTTACTCATGAGGCCCATCTACCAAGGCCTGAGACTGGGGCAGGTAGAGGATGCACACACCAGTAAGATCCTGAACCTCTGGAAGCAGCCAAGTAGGGGAACTGGCAGGAAAGGGGAAGACTGGGGATCAACGAGGAGGGAATCCAGGAACTTCAGAGAGGGAAGGGTCCTTAGGAATCATCTTACTCCCCAACTACCCCTTTTGTTCTTTATCTTTTTTTCTTGGAAGGGGAAAGGCGAGGCAATTGGAGTTAAGTGACTTGCCCAAGGTCACACAGCTAGTTTTCTTTACCTTTTTTACATTTTACTGATGTCTTTTGGTTTTATAGCAGTCATGTCTTCTAGTTATATCCATCTCTTTATCCTTAAAAAAAAAGTTAAATAAAACCATTGGCCATATATGGCACTGTATGACATGCCACACCCATAGATCCCACCTCTCCTTTAAAAAAAATAGAGAAACTGAGTCCTAAAGAGGACAATGACTTGGTCAAGGTCACAGAGTGACTCAGTGGCACTAGGATCAGAATCTCAGAGTTGGAAGGGACCTCAGAGGTGTTTAGTCCAGTCCATTTCTGAGCAGGAGTCTCCTTTCCAACATCCCTGATAAGTCTTCACCTGGCTTTTGCCTGCTGGAGCATCTTAACTGGCCCTGAGGGATGGCTAGGGAATGCCTCCGGTCTAGAAGCACTCCCCATCCCCCTTCCCAGCATGGGTTCACTGATCGGCCAGCAGGCTTTTAGCTCCCACGGCGTGTGTTGGAGCTGGAAATCAGATACCTTGGATCTAAATCTTGGCTCTCTTCCTTCCTAGCTGTACAACCTGGAGGCAAGAGCTTGATAAAGGCAAAAGAGCCATAGAAACCATGTATGTGCATGTGGACATGCATAAATATATTTGTGGGTATATGTACATACATGTATGTGTGTATGTGTGTCTAGAAATACAGGGTGTCCCAAAAGTCTTGGTCCAGCTTTGACTTTTTAAGAGCTTCAGCTCAGGAACACTCTGTATGTATGTGTGTGTGTGTGTTTGTGTGTGTGTGTGTGTGTGTAATGTTATATAATCATACATGTGTGAGTGGGAGATGTGTGTATAATAACACAGTATGCATATGTGTACATGTGCATATGTACATGAGTGTGGTGTATGTGTCTGTGTACAGGGCGGCCTGTGATGATGCCCTGCCCCTCTGTTCTTTCCCCAGCCCCCTGCCAACAGAGGAAGTGGTGGATGCTGGGCATACAGCTGGGTTCTCTGTCACCCTTGTGTCTGTGTGAAGTGTCTTCTGTTGAGGTAAGGCCTGAAGGAGGAGCAGCAGCAGGGATAGAGGTGGGCTATGGGCGGGGGAGGCCAAGGCAAGCCATGGCTCTCCAGGGAGGGGAGGAGGAATCAGGATACAAGAAAACAGTAAATAATTTTATGTCTTAATTCAATTCAGCAAACACTGAGGGCCTGATGTACCAGGAAGAGGGAACAGAGGGATGGGCCAGAAGGGGTGATTGGCCGAGAGGGACAGAGACCACCCAGGAGCAGAGAATGGCCAGGCCGAGGGACAGTCAAGGGGAAAGAGACCAGCCAGGAAGAGGAGCAGACCAGGAGGGAGGGACAGAGATTCCTCAGGAGCAGGGAATGGCCAAGATGGAAAGGGACAATTAAAAAAACCCAGAGATCAGACAGGGGGAGGGATAGATAGGAGGGGAGGGACTGGCCCGGAGGGATAGATATTGGCCTGGAGGAGAACCATCCTGAAGGAAGGGCATCCAGGAGGGACAGAGACAAGTCAGGAGACACTGGCTAGCAGGGAGGACTGCCCAAGAGAAGAGACTAGCCAGGGAAAGGGACAGAGATAAACTAGGAGGAGATAGGAGTCAGGAAGGATGGGTCAGAAGATGTGACTGGCCAGGAAGAAGAATTAACCAAGAATAGGAAGGAGCATCGAGCATCAAGCTGAGACTGGTGAGGAAGGACAGAGAACAGCCAGGGAGGGGAACTGGTCAGAAAGGGGGGGGACTGGAAATCAACAAGGAGGGAATATTGATAAGGAATGATCAGCTGGGAAGAATCATCTGGGGGGAGTTAAGTGGCGCAGTGGATAGAGCACCAGATTCAGGAGGCCCTGAGTTCCAATCCAGCCTCAGACACTTACTAGCTGTGTGACCCTGGGCAAGTCACTTAATCCTGATTGTCTCAAAAACAAACAAACAAAAAAATCCATTGTCTAAGAGGGACCAGACATAAGAAGAGTCTGGCCTAGCTGAGAGATGAATGAAAACTAATGCATTCCGCTTCCCTCTTCTGAAGAGATGGAGGAAGGGACAGAATTAGCCTCCTCCAAAACAGTCATACTGAGAGTTCACATTTATGAGAGGTGGTGTGGTGCATTGGAAAGAACCCTGGACTTGGAGTGAGAAGACCTGAGCCAAGGTGTCATAAGCAAGTCGCTTTCCCTCCGTAGTCTTCATCTGTACAATGAGCACTGCGTGACCTGTAAGCCTCTTCTGGTTCTGACTCAGGGCATCTCGACCTTTTTTGTGTGTTGTGGACCCCTTTGGCAATCAGGTGAAGCCTATGAATCCCTTCTCGGACTAGTGTTTTCAAATGTACAACATAAAATAAACAGCACTACAAAGGAAGCCAAATCTATAGAAACACAGGGATTGGAATCCCTTTTTCTTCAAGTTCACAAACCCCAGGCGAAAGACCCTTGTTCTAGGCGTTCTGTCTATTCACTAGTTTAGTTTTCACAATGGCTCTGTGAGAGAGATCAGGAAGGGATTATTCCTTACATTTTATAGCTGAGGAGGCTGAGTCCCAATGAGAAGATGTGACTTTCCACAAACAGTAAATGGCAGAGGTAGTCCTCAAACTGTCTCCAGGCTACAAGAGAGAAAAAAAATCAAGATTTGGGATTGGCAGCACCTAATATCACAGCAGGCAGGAGTCCAATCCTTTCAGTCTCTAGAGGGGAAATTTCTGAAGCCCAGAGTGGAAGGTCCTGGTCCACAGTCACACAGTGAGTGAGTGGTAGGTCTAGGATTCAAAATCAAACAGAAAGATTTAATAAAAGATTTAATAAAATTTAATAAAAATTTAAATTAGGGCAGAGAACCAAACCTCCATCTGAATGTTAGGAATTTTCTTAATTGGGGGCTCGGAGTTACTGTGATTATAGCAATGACTTTTGGTCTGATAGAAACTGTATAGAATAGAGAGAGGGACCATGGTGGACCTGAGGGCCTTTATGTTGCCTCTAGGCTTAAAAAGCAAGCTAATTGTCATAATTGGGTCTGACTGGTTAAATCTCCAGGGAGAGCAAGGAAGGGAAGGGTAGTCCCAGGAGAAAAGAATCTGAATTAAAATCTGTATTCAGAAACTTATTGACTGCTATTTAACTTGTTTACCTCAGTTTCCTCAACTTTAAAACGGAACTAATAATAGCACCCACCTCCCAGAGTTGTTGTGAGGAGAAAACGAGATGATATCTGGAAAGCCTTTACCACAGTTCCTGGCACATGCTAGTTGTCTAATAAATGTTTCTTTAAAAAAAAAAATCATTCCCCACAAACCACCCTCCAGATAGGAGACAGGAAAGGTCTGTGGGAAGCACACAGCTCTGCACACCCCTGATTCCACAATCCAGTGAGCCCAGTGATCCAACAGTCTGTTGCTTCCTGGAAAGTTAGCCCACCAGCATGAGCAGAGACAGAAGGAAGCCTGACCAGGATTCAAGACATTTCACCTATCATATCTAAATGGGAGCATACAGATGTGGCCAGTTAAGAGGTGGACATATTTCTGTTGCCAGATCTTCTAGTCATTTCATATTGCCAACAGCTCCTGTTACCTGGGCAGATGCACACACAGGTACACACACACACACACACACACACAAACACATACACACACACGCGCGCGCATGCACGCCGCACACACAGCACCTTGCAACTTTCCTATCCATTGTCTCACACCTGAGAGGGAGGCACAGTAACCTAGGTGTTATCATGAGAGGTAGTGATTGTCACGAATACTGATCAACCCTCATTTGTAGTGACTCACCACATCTCAAGGGTGAGGACTGACCATTGACAAAACTCTTTTTCCCACAACAACCTCATAAGATAGAGAGCACAAAGATGACCATCATCCCCCTTGGCGTATGATGCCCAAGTCTTGGGTAGCAGCCCAAGGTTCCCACCACTAAACTGGGCCACCTCTGCGATGCTAGAGAAATGAGGGATGAAGTAGAGCAGAAGCTTCTGGAGGTCAGAGGTGGTTTTTAGAAAAAATTTTCAGTTTAATTCAAATCAATAAGTATTTGTCGTTCTTGCTGTTGGGTCATGTCTGACTCTTTGTGACCCCCTCTGGGCTTTTCTTGGACAGGATACTGGAATGGTTTGCCATTTCCTTTTCCAGTTCATTTTACAGATGAGGAAACTGAGGCAAACAGGGTTAAGTGACTTGCCTAAAATATATGCTAAGTACCTATGAAGAAATTTGGGGTGGGATCAAGAAGAGCCCTGGTGGCCTGTGTTGAGGCTGGGCTTTGAATGGAAGTGAGAAGCCTGAGCCCTCCAAGTATGGAAAAACAGAACGTCGTATGTTGGAAAGAGCAAATAGGCCGAGTTGGCCACCATGATGGAGAGAGAGTGAGGAAGAGTAATGGAAAAGAAATCTAGGAAGATAGGTTGGGGCCAGATGGTGAATGGCTTTAAATACCAAACAAAGGCACATGTGATTCCTTCCTAAAAGTAACAGGGAGCCACAGAAGCTGCTTGATCAGGAGAATGACACGGCCAGGAGCTTGTCTTTATGTCCTTTGTACCTAGAATGGTGCCTTGCACACAGTAGGTGTTAAATAAATGTAGGATTTAATTTAAGATACACAGTGAGATTAGAATCACAGTAGTCCAGCTCTCTCAGTTTACAGATGGGAAATGACTTACCCAAAGTCACACAATGACTGCATCAGTGGCAGAGCTGCCCTAAAACCCAGGTTTCCTACCTTCTTTTTTTTCTTTTTTTTGAGTGGGGAAGGTAAGGTAATTGGGGTCAAGTGACTTGCTCAAGGTCACAGGGCTAGTAAATGCGTCGAATGTCTGAGATAGGATTTGAACTCAGGTCCTCCCTCCTCCAGGGCTGATGCTCTGTTCACTGAGCCTCCTAGCTGCCCCTGGGTTTCCTACCTTTAGAAAGCCCTGCCAGGGCTCTTTTCTGCGGACCAAACTGCTATCCCAGGTCATGAAAGTGCAAGACCAGGTTTAGCACTGATGTGACTCAGAGGACCCAGGAGACTCTTGGAGTAAGGACAGAGAAAGAACAGAGTCCACTTCCTCCAACGCCCTCCCCTCCCCCAGGCCGGGGGCTAGTCCTAGAGACTGAGAACTAGAAGGAAATGCTAAAAGCCCATGGCTGTCACCTTCCTGAGGCCCAGAAGGGCGGGCAGGAGGGAGGCTTTCTCCCAGAATCTCCTTGGCCCTGGCGTCTGAGGGCCCGCAGAAGCTGGCCCAGCCCAGGGGGTCTGAGGGAGAAGGGGCTGGTCAGGCCTCAGTCAGGATCAGAGGCACCATCTCAATTTGGCCAGGAGGAAGTGGGAAGGGAGGTACCAGGAGCTGGGGGGTGGGGAAAGAGCGACAGCCACACAGGAAATGCCCAGAGACTCCCTGGGGCACTCAGCTTCCCTTCCCAGCTGGGCTTGGTCAGGGGGGCAGACACCAGTGGTGGCGGGAGCCACTCCCTCCTCTTCCCAGCACAGCCCCCAGACCAGGTCAGGGCAGGTTGGTTCTTGGGGGACACAGAAGTCCTGGGGGGTGATCCCCAAAGTGCTTGGGCAGGCGGGTACAGGAGGCCAAAACACGTAAGTCAGAGACTTATAGGATTTATCACTGGAAGGGTCTTTATGGGTGTTCTGGTCCAACCCATCCATTTTATAATGGGGAAACCGAGGGCCAAGGAGATTCCAGTGACTCGCCTCAAGTCATTGGCTAGTTTGTAGCAAAGCAGAGATTCAAGTACCAGAGATGGACAGACCTTAGAGATGACCCTGTACAACACTCTTCATTTTACGCACGAGGAAACTGAGTCTGAGGAGAGTTAAGTAATTCCTTATGTTACACAGGAGATCAGGGCACGCCCCAGGACTTAATGAAGACTCTGGCTGTCTTACCATACTGCCTCCCATAGAGCTGTGTCCTTGGTCCTACTGTGATGGAGCAAGTGTGGCTGGGCCTTGAGGGAGTCCTTGGGTGATGCAGCGGAGGAGGAAAAAGGCGGCACCTGCCACACCTGCCATCCCACTCTGTTTTGTTTCTATCCCTCAGGTGTGCTGGCCATGGGCAATCTCATAAAGGTACTGGGCAAAGATTTCGAAAACTGCCCCCATTTTTTCCTGGATTTTGAAAGTAAGTTCCAGAGGTCCTGGGTGACAGGGGGGAGGAGGAGATGCTTTCTTGGCCACGAGAGGAATTCCAGCAGGGCCTGAGGTCCCCCGGGGTGTGGCCTTCCTTTGCTAGGATCAGCTCAGGCCAGGCTGGTCCCTACTTTTGGGGACTCCGTAGGGTTGTTGGGAGGCTTAAGCAAGTTCTTCTATGTAAGGCAGTCTACAACCTTCAAAACACTCTGCCAGTGCTGACTGCCACTCTTATAAACTCATCACCTCCTGAGGAAGTCTTTTGTGGTAGCCCTGGCAGGTTCTAGGATCCTTCATCTAGAGCTGAGGCCATCTAGTCTCAGCACCCCACCCCCATTTTACACAGGAGGAACCCAGAGAGGGGGAGCAATTGGCCCAGGATCCTATAAGTAGTAAGTGGTGGGGCTAAGATTCGAACTCAGGCCCTTTTGGCTCCAAATCCAATGGCCTTTCCATTGTACCATTCTGCCCTGATTGTTTCGTCCTGACGTCGTAGTTAAGTTTCTTTTTCACCTGCTTTCTGTTGTCATTCAATTGAACCATACTGTCCATGGAGCTTTCTTAGCAAAAATACTGGAATGGCTTGCCATTTGCTTTTCCAGTGGTTTAAGGCGAGCAGAGGTCGAGTGACTTGCCCAGAGTCACACAGTAAGTGTCTGAGGCTACACTTGAACTCGGGTCCTCCTGAGCACTGTGCTCTGTGGTGCCACCTAGCTGCCTCCAACCTGTTTTCTATACTGCAGCTAAAACGCTGCCTGTCTTATTTTGAAAAAGGTTGCTGAGGGCTTTTGGGAGAGGGGCTTGGACCCCACCCCTTGAAACCTCAGTCCATCAGGGTCTTTATAATTCTGGCGTGGTCAGAGATGGAGGACTCCAGATGTTTTCTGGAGAAAGAATCCAAGGAACAGAGTCCATGGTCTCCCCGTGTCCATCACCCACTCCCAGGATTATAAGGACGTGAATGCCAGGCCCCTTCTTTCTCCTCTCTCTGGTTCTCTCTTCTCCCCAAACCAGAGGTTAGTCAGAGCCCCTGAGATCCACAGTCCTGTGGGGGGGAAATCAGGAAGGGGACTAAAGTAGGCGGGAGAGAAAGAAGAGGAAGCAAGAGGGGAGGGAGAAGAAGAAAGAGGGAACTGGGACAGAGAAAGCAGCTGACATCGTCCCTGAGTCCTGCAGAGAGGTTTCCAGTACTCTGTCAGCCTGCTCCTTCTTTCCCTCTTGGAGGCCTTGAATGTTAGACTTGGTAGTTCTCAGCATCATGGATTCAGAGATAGACAGAAGAGACTTGAGGTATCACCTAAACCAGGAGCGGGGAACCTGCAGCCTCTAGGCTACATGTGGCCCTCTAAGTCCTCAAGTGCAGCCTTTTGACTGAATCCAAACTTCTCAGAACAGATTTCTTTCATTAAGGGGTCCTTAATTACATAGGTCCTAGATCAAGCCCCTTGCTTAACAGAGGAGGAAACTGAGGCACAGGGAAGGTCATCTGGTCAGAGAGTCTCAGAGGCAGGACTAGAACCTGTGTCTTTGCCCAAGACTCTCCGTATGACCTCCTTTGAAATGCATAGTCTCAGGGGCAGCAAATCTTCATCCTTGAAGGATGGATCTGACATCTGAAAGATTCCAAAACTATCCTAAGTATTTTATTTTATGCATTTAAAAAAATTATTCTGAGAATGGGTCCAACAGACATACAAAAATGGTGAAGAATTCCTGCTATGTCCAACCTTTTCACGAGGCCTCAGGTTTGTTAAAAGGCTGTGTTTTGCTACCACAGCTCTGTTTTTGCTGAATAAAGACAAAGCCTTGGAAACTCTCTCGGGGCCCAAGTGCATCAGGGTTGGATAGCGCCCCAGCTCTGGAAAAGGTCATCTAATCTGACCCCAGCATTGACCAGAGCAGGAAACAGAAGACCAAAGAAGGGAAGGAATTTGCCCAGGACATCACAGAGAACAAAGAGCAGCGCCAAGACCAGAAACCAAGTCTTCCCAGAATCATGGAGGTAGAAGGAACCTTAATCAAGGACCTTCTAATCCAGACCCCTCCTTTAAAGAGTACATTGAGAACCAGAGAAGGCAGGGCACTACCTGCCCAGGGACCTCTGCTGAGTGAGTGGCAGAGCTGGAGCTAGACCCCAGGCATCCCAACTCCTGCCCAGTGCTCTTTCCCTTCCCCCCACTCCAAATGCCTCCCTGAACAGCTTTCCCCCATCTGCTTAGCCCATTCTCAATGGGAAGAGGTCAGAGCATCACAGCCAGGCTTTTAGATCTGGCCCCTCCTGCCTCCTAAGGCCCCACCCAGAAATCACCCCAGGTCCCAAGCGTAGGAGTGAGGGTGGGGAGCCACAGAGACAGGATCCTGGGATGGCTTTCTGCTCCCACTAAGGCAGCAGGGCTATCTGCTGAATCAGGCACATTGCTGTCTAGACATCTTTGACCTCAAGGCCACATGTGACCCCCTAGGTCCTGGGGTGTGGCCTTTTAACTGAGTCTAAGTTTTACAGAACAGACCCTTTTATTAAGGATATTTGTTCTGTGAAGGTTGGATTCAATCGAAGGGCTGCACTTGAGCACCTAGAGGGCCACATGTGGCCTTGAGGATGCAGGTTCTCCAGCCCTGGGAGTGATACCTGTCCCCCAGTCTCTGAATAAAAACAAACAAGCACAGTATCTATTTCTATGGCACTTTTAAGATTTACAAAGCTCTTCTCCTCTTAACAGCACTGTAAGGCAGGGAAGACAAATGTTATCAGCCCCATTTTACAGATGATAAAGCCAAGACCCAGAAGGGGAAGAACTTTACACAGATTTCTTTCTCAAGAGTCAGAAAAGAAGCAGTTCATTAACAGGAGTAACAAGTCCTGTTTCTTTAGCTCTCTTAAAGATTTACAGACGCTTTCCTCACAATAACCCTGTGAGGCAGAAAATGCAGTGGGGTCTGTCCCCATTTTACAGGGTCAGAAACTGAGGTCCGGGGAAGGGAAGCAACTTGGCCAGGCCACCCAGCGAGTCAGTGCCAAGGTCAGAACTCAGGCCTCCTCTAGCCTCCCTCTCCAGGCCGCAGAGCAGAGCCATCCCATTTCCACTGATGGTGGTGGGCGTGGGGTAGGGGTCCACAAGAAGGGGAGGAGGGAGCGAGGGCTGCCCCCTTTGGGGGAGAAATGTGGCTCTCGTTCTTTGTCAGTTCTGCTTTTCATTGTTCCCATCTGCCAATGCTCACGGCTGTCCTGGGGACAGGAAGAGACCGAAGCGCATCAGCCGCCAGACAGATGAACGGGCAGATGTGTGGATGGACAGACTTTGCCACCTCAGGCCTCCTGAGTGTCAGCAATGCCCCACATCCACTCAGTTCAATGCCACTTTCCCGAGAGGCTTCTCAGGGCCACAGGACTGTGCTTTTAGCTGGCTATTTAGGATGGTTGTCCCTCTTTACAATGTTTAAGTTTCAAGCCCCTTATTTCATGGTGATGATTTTTTTTAAGAGTCTCCCAACAACCTTGTGAGTGGGCAGGGACTATTATATCATTTTACAGATGAAGAGACTGAGACCCAGAAAGGGGAAGTGATTGGGTCACTGTGGCCCTATGGCATGTAGCAGGGACTCCCCAATCCCCAGGAAGGATCTCCTCCCTCTTCCTGACTCTAGCGAAGGCTCCAGACCAGTTCAGTCTCTATCCAGCATGAAGCCAAACTCCTAGAATACAGAATGCTAGAACTTGGAGGGACCTTAGACCACAGGATGTCAGAGCTGGGAGGGTCCTTAGAACACAGAATGTCAGAGCTGGGAGGGCCCTTAGAACATAGGATGTTAGGGCTGGAAGAGACCTTAGAACACAGGATGTCAGGGCTGGGAGGGCCCTTAGAACATAGAATATCAGGGCTGGGAGGGACCTTAGAACACACAATGTCAGGGCTGGGAGGGCCCTTAGAACAAAGGATGTCAGAGCCGAAAGAGAGCTTAGAACATAGAAAGTTAAGGGCCTCTAGGTGGCGCAGTGAATAGCATACGAGCCCTGGAGTCAGGAGGACCTGAGTTCAAATGTGGCCTTAGACACTTAACACTTACTAGCTGTGTGACCTTGGGCAAGTCACTTAACCCCAACTGCCCTCCAAAAGGCAAAAAAAGAACACAGAAAGTTAGAACTGAGAAGGACTTAAGAGATCATCATCTACTCTAAGCTCCTTCTTTTTGCAGATAAAGAAATTGAGACCAGGTGAGGAAAAGGTTTGCACAAGACGATAAAGCTTGTCAGAACTGGGGCTAGAGCCCAGGCCTCTAGCCCTCCAGGCAGCACACCTTCTGCTGCTGCCTAGCACTACCACTGAGGAAAACTGGCCAAGGAAGATGCTGTCCTTCAGGAAGGACCACTGAGTTCCTGTGGAGAAGTTCTGAACCCCCTTAATTCTTCATTTACTTCTCCATGTAGGAGCCTCAGGAGGCAAGACATACACAACTCATCTCCTCATGCCTGAAGTCCTGTTCCATAAAACAGAGCCAGGGCTGGACAGGAAGTGAGGGTTTAGGGCAATGCAGGGGGCTGAGGAGGTGGGGTGAGGGGCTCTGGGGTGCTTTGGAGGGAGAGAGATTCAGGGTTCAGGCTCCCACTAGAAGGGGGAGGTGGGAGGGTAGAAGGTTCATCCTAAGCCAATATGTTCCCCAGCCATTTGAGTTCCTTCTGCATGAATCTGTTCAGTTCCATTTATTTTGTTTTTCTTTTTGGAGGGGGGGAGGCAGGGCAATTGAAGTTAAATGACTTGGCCAAGGTCACATGGCTAGTAAGTGTTAAGTGTCTGAGATGGCATTTGAACTCAGATCCTCCTGACTCCAGGGCTGGTGCTCTATTCACTGCCCCATCCATTTATTTTTCAAGTTCTCCTTTCCCATTTTCAGACCACAGGTTGTAGAGATGCTCCAAACAATGACAGGGGAGAGAAGGGATAGAGAGAAGGCCTGCGCAGAGGAGGGGACCTTTGCAGAAATAGCTCACTCAGTTTTAGTAAGGAAGCCTAGGGGAAGGCACTGCCCAGATTCCCAGAGGACAAGGTGGGCTCAGCTCTGGACAGGGTAGGAGCTACCAAGCCACCATTACTGCTCTTCTCAATTATGGGAACCATCTGAAGTCCAGACTTGGGGGGTGAGAGAAGAAAGGGGGTCCTGGGGACCTTGCTGCTGTCTATCACTAACTCCTGAAAAAAAAACTGGCACTAGTGACTGAGCAGCCTAGCCTCCTGGACTCACAGCACCAGACACTGAAGCGGCTCTTTCTGGGTGGTCCTCACAGATGCACAGCCCACAGAAGCGGAGACAGCTGTGTGGAACCAGGTCAGCGCTGTCCTGGAGGAAGCCCAGGGCATCTTGGCAGAACTGCAGTCCTATACCGGAGCTGGCCAGGAGATTCGGGAGGTATGGGTCCTAGGGCTCCCTCCAGTCTGCCCTGGCTCTGGGGTCTGCTGTCTGCAGAGGCCCAAGGCAAGAGGAAAATGGCTTTATCTTGTGCTTGGTGGCTGATAGAGAGGGCCATCAGGGTGCTCACAGAGTGGAAGGGTAGTGACTGGGGAGGTAGAATCTTGGATTTGGACAGGCCTGGCGTCATGGCACCTCAAGTTCCTGTCTTTCTATTCACAGGCTATCCAAAACCCCACTGATCTCCCACTTCAGGAGAAGGCGTGGAATGCAGTGTGCCCGCTCGTGGTCAAGCTCAAACGCTTCTATGAATTCTCCCTTCGATTGGGTGAGGATCCCCCAGCAGCCCATGAGGCTGCATGGAAGACACCATACCCCTCTCAAAGCTGCCCCTGTCCTGGCTTCTGGGCCCTGCCAAGCTCATGAAGCTCATTTCCATCCCTGACACATAGCTAGCAATCAAGAGATGTGCGGAATTGCATTTAGCACTTGTACCATGAGCTCCAACTGTGTGCCGTGCTGTGAGCTGGGGAGGAGGTGGGGAATAAGACTGGGGCTGGGGGTCCGTCAAGGACACAACCACACCAGGAGACCGAATGTGAATGTGACCAGGGTCATGAGAGAGGTGACCCCCAGCAAGAGGTGACCCCCAGCAAGAGGTGTCATGATTCAGTGGCAAGAGAGCTGGCTTTGGAGTCCGAGATCAGGGGCTCATTCACATCCCAGCACTGTCATTGTCTGGCCAAGAGGCTGCCTCTCTCCTCTCCAGCCTCAGTTTCCTCCTCTGTAAGATGAAGGGACTGCTCCTGAGGTCCCTGACAGCTTCTAAAGCTGTGATTCTATGAACCTCAACTTTTAAAGGGAGGGAGCAGAGAGAAAGGTTCCTGGACAATGTGGTATTTGATATGGGCCTCAGTGCATCCATGAGAATTTCTACCAGTATCGATGGGGTGTGGGGAAAGGTCGTTCCTGGTTTAATCTCAGCTAGCATTCGTACGGTACTTTAAGGTTTGCAAAGTGCTCTAAAAACACCATCTCACTGATTCTCACAACCCTCAGAGGCTGATGCTGTTATTATTCCCCATTTTAGCTGAAGAAATTGAGGCAAACAGAACATAAGTGACTTGACCAGAATTATACAGCTAGCAAGGGTCTTGAGGCAGGATTTGAACTCAGCTCTTCCTGACTCCAAGTCCAGGGCTCTGCCCACTGCACCACCGAATTCTTCTGTTTGAAGAACAGAATGAGCAAAGGTTATATGGACCCATGTGTTTTAGAGACCAGTGTGTTGTTCAGTCTGATCTTCTTTTGATGGAAATCTGTTTTTTCTCTAAGGCTATCGCATTCCACCCCGTAAGAGACCACTCCTCCTATCATCACTCCCTTCTCCCACCACTCAAGTCAGGAGGAGAGATTTGGGTACAGTCCTTGCTCCCACAGCCAAATGGCCCGGTCATTTGTCCACTTTCATCCCTCCATCAAACTGTAACCTTTCAAAGCCCATAGTAACCCATTCTAGCTTCTATCATTTACAAGCCTCCAGGTAGCTTTCTCCAACACTCTTTACCCTCTCCTCTGCCATCATACTTGGGACTCCATGATTTGTTTGGACAACCCCCTGAACCACCTGAAATCCCACTCCTCCAACCTCTTTGTACTCCTTCTCTGCCCCATTTTGGCGATATTTTATCAACATGTCTGCCAGCTCTCGGAAACTCCACTCTGACCACAGCCTCCTTTCCTTCTGCCTCTCTCGCTCCCTGTATTACCCTTTGCCCTTGGTAATTTTGCTCTGATTGACCCCTTATGCTCCCATGCCTGCCTGGGCTGCATCAGCTTCCTTCCATACCTGCCTCAGTTCCTCTGGCCTCATTTTTTCTTCTTTTCTTCAGGACCAAGAAACTTTTTCTCTTTCCCCCTTTGGTAATAATATACCCTCCCCAACTTCACAAGCACTTCATTTGTGCTTCTCTGATGCACTTATCACATTTTTTCTTTTTAAAAAATATTATTTATTTTTTACATTCTTCTCTTTTTAAATTTTGAGTTCCAAATCCTCTCCCACCCTCCCACCCCCTTTCACTGAGAAGGCAAGCCATATATCAATTATACAGTGAAATCATGCAAAACATATTTCCGTATTAGTCATACTTTCCCCCAGAAGCAATAAGAATAAAGTGGGAAAGTTGTACTTCAATTTGCAGAGCTCGTTAGTTCTCTTATTTTTCATCACAAATCTTTGGGAATTGTCTCAGATCATTGTCCTGATCAGAGTAGCAAAGTCTTTCACAGTCGATTATCCTTACAACGTTGCTATTACTGCTTTTTTTGGGGGGCGGGGAGGGAGAGGGCAAAGCAATTGGGGTTAAGTGACTTGTCCAGGGTCACACAGCTAGTAAGTGTTAAGTGTCTGAGGCCAGATTTGAACTCAGGTCCTCCTGACTCCAGGGCCAGTGACCTCTTCACTGCACCACCTAGCCGCCTCAACATTGCTATTACTGTGTACAATGATCTCCTGGTTCTTCTCACTTCACTTTGCATCAGTTCATACAGGTATTGCCACATTCTTCTGAAGCCATCCCCAGAATAGTATTCCATCACAATCATATAACACAATTTGTTTAGTCATTCCCCAATTGATGGGCATCTCCTCCATTTCCAATTCTTTGCCACCACAAAAAGAACTACTATAAATATTTTTGTACATATAGGTCCTTTTCCTTCTTCTTTGACCTCTTTGGGATATGGATACAGTAGTGGTATTTCTGGGTTCAAGGGTATGCACAGTTTTATTGCCCTTTGGGAAGAGTTCCAAATTGTTCTCCAGAATGGTTGGACCAGTTCACAACTCTACCAACAGTGCATTAGTGTCCCTATTTCCCCTCATCCCCTCCAGTAGTTGTCATTTCTGAGAGGCGTAAGGGGGTACCTCAGAATTGTTTTAATTTGCCTTTCTTTAATCAGCAGTGATTGAGAGTACATTGTCATATGACTATACATAGCTTTGATTATATCATCTGAAAACTGCCTCTTCATATCCTTTGACCATTTATCAATTGGGGAATGGCTCTTATTTTTATAAATTTGATTCAGTTCTATAGTCAGTATACATTTGAGAAATGAGGCCTTTATCAGAGAAATTTGCTATAAATTTTTTTTATATCACTTCCTTGTCTATGGTACCTTTTAGCAAAATAGTTTCCCTGATTATCCTTTTTAATTAGGCCTATTTCTACTTTTGCTTTGTCTGAGATCACAATTGCCCTCCTACCCTTGCCTTTTTTTAGTTCACATAATGTTACATATTATCATTTTCCATGTATGTGTCATGGGCAGCTAGGTGGCATAGTGGATAGAGTGCCAGGCCTGGATTCAGGAAGACCTGAATTCAAACCCGAACTCACACTTCCTAGCTGTGTGACCCTGCACAAGTCACTTAATTCTGCCTTAGTTCCCTCATCCGTAAGATGAGCTGGAGAAGGAAATGACAAACCACTCCAGTGTCTTTGACAAGAAAACCCCAAATGGGGTCACAGAGAGTCAGACTCAACAGAAATTACTGAATAACAACCACGTGTATTTGTCATCGTCCATCTACCAGGCTCTGAACTCTTGTTGCTGTTCACTTGGCCTGCCATTTCCTTCTCCAGCTCATTTTACAGATGAGGAAACTGAGGCAAACAGGGTGAAGTGACTTGCCCAGGGTCACACAGCTAGTAAATGTCGGAGGCCAGACACGAATACAGATCTTCCTGACTCCAGGGCTGGCGCTCCACCCACGGCACCACCTGGCTGCCCTCTGAACTCTTAAACCAGCTATGCATTTCCTCCTGCCCCTCACTGTGTCTAACATAGTGCTGTATACAGACCCAGAGCAGAGTAGACAATATGCGTTTGTTGCAGTAAAAAGGAGTGCAGGAAATACAGGTGGAAGGTTAAGGTAAGTGAAGATGCATGAGCTGATCGTTCCATCTGACACTGATGCCTGGGGACTAATAATGGCTAACATTTACGTGGTGCTCTATGGTTTGCAAAGTGATAGAGCGCTGGACTTGGAATCAGGAAGACCTGAGTTCAAATCCTACCTCAGACGCCTGATAGCTGGGTGACTCTGGGTAGGCCATTTCATCCCTTTCAGCCTCAGTTTCCTCATCTGTAAAATGGGGCTAATAATAATAATTTCCAGAGTTGTGAAGATCCAATGAGATAATGTATGTAAAGTGTTTTGCAAACCTTAAAGAAATCACAGCGCTTAGAGTGAAAGCCCACGGTCCTAGACCCAGGTTTTGCCCATCCCAGTTAAGGCGGGTGGCCCCTGATGGATCCCTGCTCAGAGGAGGTGGCTGGACCCAGGACCTCCCAGAGCCCTCCCAGAGCCCTCCCAGTTTGAGGATTCCATGACGCTGAGGACTTGGGGAGGGAGGGAGCTGCCATGGCCTGACACAGGCACGTTCTCCCTTCACGCCCAGAGAATGCCCTGAGGAGCCTCCTGGAAGCCCTCACCAGCCCCCCTTATGCCCCGACACAGCACCTCGAGAGAGAGCAGGCCCTCGCCAAGCAGTTTGCGGAAATCCTACACTTCACGCTCAGTTTTGATGAGCTCAAGGTAACCGCTGGGACCCTGGACAGGGGGTAGAAAATGAAGAGAGGGAAGGGCAGAGTCTTCTGGACAATGTTGGGCTCCTGCCCTCAAATAACCCATTATACTTGCCTCTCCAGCCCTTGCTGGGGACACTAAGTCTGTGTATCATTCATCAGAGGGCCCCTGGACTGAAGGGTCAGCGGCATAGTGGAAGGAGTCCTGGCTAAGACCAAAAGACCTGAGTTCTAGTCCAAGCCTCCCCTATTGATTAGGTGTATGACCTCTAAGCTTCCCTGGCAAAATGAAGAAGTTGACCTAGAATTGTTAGTTGATCTTAAAGTGCTCTCCTAACCCTAACTTTCTATATTCTGATGTTCTATCTTAGGGCCTCTCTAGCTCTGATGTTTGGTGACCTAAGGTCCTCTCCAGTGTGGATAGTCTGTGTTCTAAGATCCCCCCTGTCCCTGATATTCTATATACTAAGGCCCCTCCCATCTCAGACATTCTGGGTTCTAAGGTTTTTTTCAGAAACAATCACCTCTGTTTCAAAGTCTGTCCTAGCTCAGATACTAGATGTGACCCTCAAATACAGCCTTGGGGCTCAAAAAGACCTAGCCTTGCCCAAAGGTCTGCTGGACACTCACAATATTTTTTCTTATTTTTCACCTTTAAAAGTGGATCCAAACATGCAGACCTGATGTATGTTATTCACTGCCCCTCTCCACTCTGGTCCCAATCCCGTTGGGTGTTGTTTTATGATCAAACTGGCACTTTGGGAAGGTAGGACTGGGATACCAATGGCCATCAAGGTTTCCTCTTTCTCAGATGACGAACCCTGCCATTCAAAATGACTTCAGTTACTACAGAAGAACCATCAGCCGAAACCGTATTAATAATTTACAGGTGAGACAGTGGGCTGAGGATGGCAGAGAGAAGGATGGCAGGGTTAACTGGGGAAGCGACTCATAGAATGAATCTTCAGAGACCTGCTGAGCTGTTAGGAAACTCAGAGAAAGACCATGATGACCCCGTTCTCAGCTTTCTCGTGGTAAAGTGGACAAGTCCACTTCCCTCCCCAGGCCTGGTTTTCTCATCTGTAAAATGAGAGAATTGGAGATAATCTACAAGGTCTCTTACAGTGCTGATATTCTATGTTCCAAGGGCTCTTCCATCTGGGAAATTCTGTGTTCTAAGGTGTCTTCCATCACTAATATTGTATGTTCTAAGGCCCTTCCTTCCCAGCTCTAACATACTATGTTCTAAGGACCCTCCCAGCTCTAACATTTCACATTCTAAAGACTCTCCCAGTTCTGACATTCTGTGTCCTAAGGCCTCTCTCAGCTCTGATGTTCTGTGGTTCTAAGTCACAAAATGGACCCTGCACTCAGCCCATCTCTCCATTTCAGATGGTTTCTTTCTCAGCTTGGATTGGTTGGACACAGCTTGATTCTTTGCTATGGTGACAGAGTACTCTGAGCCACTGTGGAGGATTGGGGGGTGGGGGCGGAAGAAGTGGATCTGGGTTGTCTGTCATACCCAGACCATTTTCATGGTGTGACCTGCACCTTGCACCATTCCCCTTTTGGGTCTTGCAGCTGGATGCTGAGAGTGAAGTCAACAATGAAATGGCCAACCGAATGTCTCTCTTCTATGCAGAAGCCACCCCCATGCTCAAAACCCTAAGCAATGCAACCACCAAGTTTGTATCTGAGGTAAGAGTTCCACTGGGTCAGGTGGGGGGAAAGTCTGAAATCTTTGAACAAGAAGAAAGTCTATGGAGTAGAGGAAGCCACTGGGGCAAGACTATGGGCCCCGGGGCAGACATGATGGTACCTTGGTGGACTGAGAGATCTTTCCCTGACTGTTCCTTTTTGAATAATGTTCATACACACACACACACACACACACACACATATGTGTCCCCTCGCCACCTTTTATTCCCTTCCAATGAGACATCAACAGACACACCCTTGCAGGGAGGAGTGAGCAGTAAGACTGCCCAGTAAAGGCCGAGAAACAAGATGGCAGAGTCAACAGGTTGGAAATTGTTGGAGGTGGTGGGAAAGCTTCTAGAGAATGAGGCCAAGCCAACAAGGATTTCCTTAAGTGCCTACTATGTGCTGGGCACTGCACTAACCACTGGGGTTACAAAGAAAGGCAAAAACAGGCCCTGTCCTCAGGGTGCTCACAGTCCAGTGGATTAATGGCCTCCCTTCCAAGGAGGGAATGGTTTCCACTGAGTAGGGAACCTACTTTTAGGGTAGACCCAGCCTGGTCAGAGTACGGAGACTGAAGGGGCACAACTGTTTGGTGGGGAACAGGAGAGGGACACAAGTCAGGGGAGTAGCTGGTCCTGTTCTCTTCACCCAGAACAAGACGCTTCCCATTGAGGACACTACAGACTGTCTGAGCACCATGGCCTGTGTCTGCCGGGTGATGTTGGAGACCCCGTGAGTAGAGTCAGCACCCACTCTCCCCACCCCAATCCTCCACCCTCGGTCAGCCTGGCCCTCACAGCCAAGCAGTAGAGAGCCATTCAGTTGATAGAGCCCTCCAGGGCCAACAAGCAGAAAGTCTTGAGCAGAACCCCACCCCCCATACCTGACTCTAAAGTGTCACTGAATTTCCCACTCTCAGAGCTGGATGGGACCTTTGAAGCCAGAATGTTCAAGCTAAAAAAGACTTCAGAATATAGAATGTCAGCACTAGCAGAAACCTTAGATCATTGAATATTAGAGCTAGAAGGAACCTTAGAACTTCGAACAGTTGGTACAGGAAATAAAAACGTTGGATCTGGAGTTAGCAAGATCTGAGTTCAAATCTCGCCTTGAATATTTACTAGCTGTGTGAGACTGGGCAAATCATCCTCAGTCTCCTCTTTTATAAGAAGACAATAATAGTCACCTGCCTCACACAGCTGTGATGGTCCAGTGAGACAGTATGTTTGTTTTGCAAACCTGAAAGCAAGGTGTAAAAGTTATTATTACTACTTATAATTATATAATATAATGTTGTTATTATGACTATTACAACACAGACTGTAAAGATATAGAGTATAGACAATGAGAATATCTTAGAGTATGGAAACATTAGGACACAGGGCATAGAATGTTAGAGACAAAAAGGACTTTCTGGTAGAATATAACAGCTAAGAAATAAGTTGGAAATCTCCAACCCTCTCCTTGTACAGATGGGAAAACTGAGGCCTAGAGAAGAGAAGACAACTGTGGAGGCCCATAGCAAGGGTCAGTGTCAGGCCAGGACTAGGCCCCGGCTTCTTGCTTTCCAAGTCATTTCTTCTCCTCTCTCCCCTGGGACAGGGAGTATAGGAGCCGGTTCACCAACACCGAGACCCTGTTGTTCTGTATGCGTGTCATGGTGGGCGTCATCATCCTCTACGACCACGTGCACCCAGTGGGGGCCTTTGCCAAGACGTCCAAAATTGATGTGAGCTCCCCCTCGGCCTAGGATTCCAAGATGGTGGGCGGCAGGGCCAAAGGGGATGATGCTAGCGGAAGGAGTCCTTAGGGATGTGTGCCACAAACTTGCCTCTGGATTTGTTTGAGGCCTGAGAATTGGGGTGAAACCCTTTGTGCAGGGGGGGTGGCCTTGACTGGGCATCTCCCCCCTCCACTAGGGCCTGACCATGTGATTGCTTACCTCCTCAGATGAAAGGCTGTATTAAAGTTCTAAAGGATCAACCTTCCAACAGCACGGAGGGGCTTCTGAATGCACTTAGGTGAGTCTTGACCAGGCAAGCAGATCCTCTACTCTTGATGGGGATTGGGGAATCAAATTCCCATTGAGCTTCTCGAAAATCATGTCACTTAAGGTACCTCTTCTCCCTTCCCTCCCCTCTCTCCCACCACTTACATGTAAAGTGCCTCAGAGTAGCTACTCTGATTTCAGGTTCTCTATTAGTCCACACGCATGCATTCTAACTGATTCTAACTGACAGGTCCCCATCAGTGAGTTTATTTTTTTAGTCAACTAGAAGACACAATTTGTTCAAAGCAAAGGCATTAAGTGAAATAGTAACGAAGGTTTACAACAGAGTAGTCCATCTCCTCCCATCACTCCTCACGAGGAGAGAATAAAGGTCTGGTGAAGGGAGTAAGGATGTCTGGAGAGGCAATGGGATGAACTCTGGACGAGGAACCAGGACAACAGAGCCCGGTCTTGGCTCTGCCACTGTGTGACTATCGACAAGTTCTCTCACCCTCCAGGGCTGAATTTCCTCTGTCTATAAAAATCAGAGAATCAGACCTTTTAAGGTTCCTCCCAGTTCTAAGATTCTGCAAGTTGTCAGGGCTGACCTCTTCCAACCTAGCAGAGAAGGAAACTGAGGCTGGTATAGAAGGGCTTTGCCCACAGTCCCAACAGGATGAGATGGCAAGGCCAGGCTAGAAACTTCATCCTCTCCTTCCTGGACCATATGGCCTACTAGACTCTTGGAAGAGAAGCTCTAGAGAAAGACCATGATGGAGAGGAGGAGGGTACCCCATGTACTCAAGGATAACTCTCTCCAGGCTTTGGAGTCCAGGGGAAAAAGGAGGAGGGAGGGAATGAGCATTTAGAGAGTACCTGCTATGCACCAAAGACTTTACAAATACTGTCTCATTTGATCCTCACAACAACCCTGTGAGGTAGGTACTATTATGATCCCCATTGTACAGCTGAGGAAACGGAGACAAACAGAGGTTGAGTGACTTGCCCAGGATCACACAGCTAGTAAGTACCTAAAGTCACACTTGAACTCAAATCTTCCTGACTCCCAGGCCTAGCACTGTATCCACCACCTAGATGCCAAGAACTGATCTCAGAGTCCAGGAATTGATGACAGGAGGACACTAGTTCAAATCACAGTTTTGATACTTACTAGTCATATGACCTTGGACAAGCCCCTCTGTCTCTTTGGGCCTCAGTTTCCCCATCTGCAAAATGAGTGGGTTAGACTCAGTGGAATCTCATGTCCCTTCTGATTCTAAATCCTATGATTTTGTGATCTTCCCCCAGGTACACCACCAGGCATCTTAATGATGACACCACCTCCAAACAGGTCCGAGCTCTCCTGCAGTGAGGTGCTTGTGGGAAATGGGCTCCTGACTCCAAAGCTCCAGGCTCAACCTTGAACTTCAGCTGAATTTTAATGTTGCCATAATGTGAATATAAAAAACCATGACCATATTTCTCATTTTATAAAGAAAGGGAAAAGTTTGAAAAAAGCGAACACAAAAACAGTTCCCCGCCACCACCTCCAGCTCCTCTTGACCACCTCCCGTCCTGCCTGTCTTCCCTGGTCCTGATCCCACTGAACTCCAGGGGTGGACAGCCGGCCTCTACCCCTTTTCCCATGAAGATGATATGACTAGTTTATGCCCGCCTTTCCAGGAAACCAAGATAAGGTTGTCTGCCAGCCTCCACTTGGCCTTTCCCAGTTCCTCCTGGACCCATGATGGTGATTCCCATGTTATAGAAAGCCTGGGTACTCTCTCAAATCTGGACTGGCACTGTCCGGGTCCTAGGCAGTGGACCTAGAAGGACTCTGGTCTGGGCTTGAGTTAAAGTGTTTATAGAAGGGAAAAAGCCTTCCTTATTAAGACCACCAGATGTTCCTGTAAATAAGGTAAGGGAGTCCTCAGTGGGGGTCAACCTACAGACGATAAATAACCTTGTCTTTAACAACTCCCACCCAGACTCCAGGGGAAGTGGTTCAGTTACATCTTTTAGATTTTTAATATAAACTATTAAAATCACTCACCTGTTGTTTTGTACATTTTTGTGTGAAATAAAATGACATTTAATCTGTTCCTAGTGGAATGGAGGTAGCCTTTTCAAGCACATTTTCCATCAGGTATGACACACGGAGGGACCTTCTTGTGGGTTGGCTAAGTGTGAAATGGTCCCTTTGGGAGGAGGGGGTTGTTCCCAGAGAGCAACGTGGGATGGTCCTTTGTGTTCTAGTGATTCATTAATGTTGGGGTTGCAAGTCTAGCTCCTGGTTATTAGCTCTACCATACTCATTCGCATATTCCTTTATACATTCAACAAAAATTTATTATACTTTGCCATCAAATGGATACCATCTGATAAACAGTGGTTTACAGTGCTCATAGTAACATTTCTCAAGGTAGCACTTCAAGAATATGATTCATTTGCTTTTTCTTTTCATAAAAAAACCACACCATGAATTCTTTTTTTTTTTTTTTGAGGGCAATTGGAGTTAAGTGACTTGCCCAGAGTCACACGGCTAGTAAGTGTGTCAAGTGTCTGAGGTCGGATTTGAACTCAGGTTCTCCTGACTCCAGGGCTGGTGTTCTATTCACTGCGCCACCTAGCCTCCCCACTGTGAATTCTTAATTAAAATAATAGCATGCCTTGATAAATAATTAAACTTTACTTTTAAATGTTGTCTTTCTAGCCCAAGTTAAAGTAAGATAAAAAGAAATATAAACACTTGGGTACAGACTGGTGTTGATGCAGAAAATGCATTGATCAGTAGCCACTACTTAACTAAATTTGGTTTTCCACTGTGAGGAAAATCCTTACTTTTTTCTCACCTCCAGTGCTTATCCCAGGGGCAATTCATAGTTTCTAGCCACTTACTTGGCTGCTCATCAGTATAAAGATTGTTAATTGCCTTCATTTTAACTGTGAGAGCTTCCTGTCCTATTTATAGCTTTTTCTGCTTTCTATGCACATTTGAAAACACCATTTAAAAAAACAAAAACAATCCTGAACATTATGCAGTGGTTTCCTCCCTGACCACTTTCTTCTTCACCCCTACTTCCCAGTCAGAAATAGTTACAAAGCAGTTGAGTTTAGAGATAGTGGAATGAATGAGATGATGCTGTTTTTCCTCCTCAGGCAGTTATCATTTCTACTAACAATGCTTTCATGGACTTGGCTTCTCCCTATCTCATGTCTTCTTTACCATGGAAGGGAGACAGGACGGATATTAACACCATTTCACAGATCGGTATGTTAAGGCTCAGATAACTGAAGCAGACTGGCCAAAGTGACACAGCCAATCATCGGAGGACCTCTTCCAACTAGACCCAGATTTTGGATTTTGTTTTGTCTGTGAGTTGCAGGGGGAGGGGGAGGGGAATGGTGGTTGTGGTAGATCAGGGAAATAGTACATCATGCTTCACTTGTCTTAAGCCTCATCACCCTCCCCCCCAAATCTAGGAAAAACCTTGACTCCTTGTGTGATGTGGTAGAAAAAATTCCATACTAGGAGTCAAAGGATGTTAGCTCAAGTCTTGACTCTGCCATTAAGTCGCAAGGCTGTGCTTTGACAAATCACTTCTCTCTTGGCTGGTTTCTTCATCTACAAAATCCAGCTGGACTGGATAAATGTAAGGCTCAGTTTCATTCAGCACACATTCATTAAGGGCATACTAAATCAGTCAGTCAGCTGTGTGTCAGTCTGAACTGTACTAAGCCATGGGGATACAAAGGCAGGACAAATTCTGAAGCTCACTCTCCCAACCTCCACTAGTCCTGGAGGTCCAAGTCCCCAGAGGGTGTTTCCACTTTTCCCCCTCAAAATTCAAATATATGCTTAGACAACTAGGGAAATGTCTTTATAATGCTTTGGTTCATAAGCCCCCATGGGTGCCTCTCATATCCATGATATCAATTAGTCAGACTTAATTCACTTTGAAAAAACTATATTTACTAAGACGATATAATTAACAGTTAGTAAAAAACATCCTCCTAACACTCTGTGACTTACTCTTCCACAAGCATACTAAGGGAAAATGGGTTCAAGGTTAAAGGATACTGGGGCAGAGTCAACTCTTAATTCTCCATTGCTGAAAATTCTTTTCTCTACTTTGAAGGGTACTCAAGAAGTTCCCTTAGGTACCATCTAGATTGCTTTTTTGGTTGTTGTTTAAAGTTGAATAGTTTTAGTTTTCTGCCCAACTGCTCTCTAGTTTTCCCAGAAGTTGTCTCTTTAAAAAAAAAAATTAGCACAAAATCTCTCTCTTCCCCCTTGAGAAATTTTTTTTAAAGATTGAAAAAAATTTCAAAGAGAAAGCAAGATAAACAAAGCTTGTCACAAACACATATAATCAAACAAAACAAACTCCCACTCACTCACATTAAAAAAAATTTGCACTATGAATCCATCAGGTCTCTATAAGGAGGTAGGGAATATGTTTCAAGTACTCTGGAACTGTGGTTGGTCATTGTGTCAATCAGAGTTCCCAAGTCTTTCAAAATTATTTTTCTTTACAATATTATTATTGTATAAATTGTATGTCTGGTTCTGCTCATTTCATTTTGCATCAGTTTATACAACTTTTCCTAGGTTTTTCTGAAACCATCCCCTTCATCATTTCTTAATAGCACAATAGTGTTTCATCACACTCATAAAGTTGTTCAGCTGTTCCCCAATTGATAGGAACCCCTTCATTTTCCAATACTTTGCCATCACAAAAAGAGTTGTTCTATGTTTGTACATATTTTTCTTTTTCTTTGACCTGAGGCAGAGCAGACCTAATAGCAGAATCAATAAGCCAAAGGGTACACTTAGTTTAATAGCTTTGGGGACATAATTTCAAATTGCTTTTCAGAATGCCTGAACCAGTTCACAGTTCCACCAACAGGACATTAGTGTACTTGTTTCCCCACATCCCTCCTATGTTTGTCAGCTTTTTGGATCTAATGGGTATGAGATGGTACACAAGGTAGTTTTCTTCTTGGCTCCTTCTAGAGCCCTCAAAGCTGCTTTTTCTTGGTGTGGCTATTTTTTTCTAGGCTTCCAATATACATACTGTAGTTGACTGTTCCAGGGATATTGTTAGGAAGTCCAAAATCATCTGACCTTCTGAAGTTTACAAGGTCATCCTATGGTGGAGGAGAGCAGGGAAGAGACTGAGATTTCCCTTCCTCCCTCCCACTCCAAGTGATTCCCTCTTGGACACTTGCCTGGAATTTCTTTCTCCTGCCTTGCCAGAACTGGTTTGCAAACTAAACATTTTAATTAGTAAAAATCCATTCTTGCTCAAAAGGTCTCTCTCTCTGTCTGTCTGTCTGTCTGTCTCTCTCTCTCTCTCCCTCTCTGTCTCTCTCTCTCACACACACCTACAGCCCCCAAACCCATCCCAAATGAGAAAGAAAAGTAAAACTCCTATAACAAATATGTATCATCAAACACAACAAATTTCTACATTGGTCATGTTAAAAAAAGTCTCATTCTGTACTCTGAGTCCAACTTTCTATCAGGAAGTAGGGAGTGTGAAATCCTTAATTTCATTAATGATGATTCTCTGGAATTATGGCTGGTCATCAAGTTGAACAGAGTTCCTAGGTCTTTCAAAACTGTTTTTAGTCATTTTATACATTGTTCTAATCCTGCTCATTTCATTCTGTATCAGTTCATACAAGTTTTCTCAGGTTTCTCTGAAACCATCCTCTGTGTTTGAACTTCAAAAAAATCCATGCAGCTCTGGTTTTTTCATCAAATATATTTGAAAGTCCTTTATTTCATCAAAGATTTATTTTTCTCCCTCTGGGACTGTATTCAGTTTTGCTAAATAAGTTATTCTTGATTCTAAGTTCATATCCTTTGCCTTTTGGAATGTTGTATTCTAAGCTCTCTCTCACTCACTCTGTAGCAGCTACTAAATTATATCTGATCTTTACTGTGGTTCCTCAATATTTGAATTCTTTCTGTCTGCTTGTAATATTTTTGCTTTGACCTGAAAGCCCTCAATTTTGATTATGATATTCCTGGGAATTTTCATTTAGGGTTTTCTTTCAGGAAATAACCACTGGGTTCTTTCTATTTCCGCCTTGCCCTTGAATTCTAAGAGATCTAGGTAATTTTCTTTAAATATTTCTCAAAATACAATGTCTAGACTTTTTTTTTCCTGATCATGGCTTAAATTTTTTCTCCTTGAACTGTTTTTTGAGTCAGTTGTTTTTGCTATTAGATACCTTAAATTCTTTTTTTCCTCATTTTTTTTTAAACTTTAAAAAATATTTCTTGCTGTCTCATTGAGAAGTCATCGGCTTCTCTTTGTTCCATTCTCATTTTCAGGGAGTTTGTTACTTGGGCAAGGTTGTATACTTCCTATACCAAGCTGTTAATTCTTCTCCCAATTCTTTCTTTTATAATTCTCATTTCTTTTCTGCTTCTTTGTCTTCAAGGATTCTCATTTTATTTACTTAAAAAACAAAACACTTTTAAATTCTTGCTTCATCACTTCAGAGAATTCTGATTGAATATGTGCCTAAGCTGTGTTTTCCTTTGAGGCTTTGCTTGTAGTGTTTTTCTTTTGTTGTTTTTTTTTCCCTGAGTATCCCTGTCACCCTAAGAGTTTTTTATAGAATTATTTTCTCTTTGTTTGCTCATTCTTCCAGCCTCATTCCTGACTTCAGACTTCATGTTAGGACGAGGTTCTGGGGCATTTCCGAAGGAAAGGTCTGGACTGGTCCTGCTAGTGCTTTCTTCCAGGATTGAGTGTTGTGTTATTTTAAGATCTTGGACAGCCCAGGTTAATAACCTGTAAGCTTTCGGTGCTTCCAAAGCTGTCTGTTTTAGGGCAAAGCCTAATCGTTGTTCTCCTGATCTGAGCATTGCAAGTTTCTGCCTTTGGCTATGATGTTCTCACCTGGGTTTGGGTCTAAGCAATAGACCTGTGGGTTTGTCTCATTTCAAGTTCCTGTTGGTTCTCAACCTGCAGGCTGCGACCCCTTTGGGGGTCAAATGACCTTTTCACAAGGGTCACAGGGGTCGCCTAAAGGAACCGAGATAGGGCTTCTCTATCTGTCTCCAGGCAGGTCCACCCACATGCAGATATGCCCACATACAAGTATTAAAGGGTCGTGGCATTAGGAAGGTTGAGAACCACTGCGACTATTGCTAGATTCAGCTGCTGTCAGCCAATTCAATAAGCATTAAGTGCCTACATTATGTGCCAGAGAACTGGCTAAGCAGCCAACCAGAAAGCTCTATTGGTTCAAAGTGATAAAACTGTAAATTTTCCTTTTGTTTGGGATTTCTGCCCTGGTTATATCTCTGTAAACTTCAGCCTGGGCTAGAAGCTGGAACTGAGACTCTGGTCCGCACAGCTGTTGCTTGCTTCGGAACTTTCTCCTTGCTAAATACACATCCCAGGGCCTGGGACTTAACTCTCCTCCCCCTAGACTGCCACCTGTGGCACAGGTCACCCTGGACCTATGTCCCAGAACTAGATAGTGAGCCACAGAGCTGCCAGCTGGCCCCTGGCCCCACACAAGTCTAGGCCTCTCTAGCTGGATGTGGGAACTCTTTTTACAGAGATACATAGTCTCTCTCTCCACTAGAATGCTTCCCACTGTGTGCTCCTGGCTACATCCCACCCCCAATGTCTGCAGACCTCTGTATCTGCTGTATCACTATGTCCCCAGACTTAAAAAGTGACCTGTGATTTTTTTTTTCTTAGATTTTCCAATCAGGATTTGGTTGGGTACATTTTCTAGATCTGTCTGAAGGAGTCTGGCAGTGGCGTAAGGGGAGTTTACTGTACTCCCTGCTTCTGTACCCCTTTGCCTCTGCCCCATGGTCTGCTATTTAATGCAAAATCACAAGGTCTTGGTTTTTTCCCAATCCTAGTGCAACTACATTCCCCATTCTGTGTCACTCCCACCCAGCTGCTTTCAAGGACTTCTTACTCTGAGTCTAATATACTGAATTGGGTTGATCCAACAATGATGTCTAGGCCTTGTTCACACTCAGCTCATGGCTGATTGATTTGTTCAGTGGACCTGCTCTCACCTGATTCTCTAAGTGGATCGGGTGATTGCTTGACTCAATGGACCTTACACAAAGAAAAAACTGTCCCTGTGCACAAGGAGCTGACATTCTAATGTGCCATTAGATGCATACAAGATGCGTGTGTGTGCGCGCATGTGGGGGGAGAGAGACAGCTGAAGCTGAATTTGAACTCAGATCTTCTTGACTCCAAGTCTAGGGCACAATTCACTGAGCTATCCAGCATGAAAAAAGGACAGGAAGATTGTTAAGGTAGGAATTAGTCAGGTTAGGAAGGGCTTTACAAGTCAGAGTATTAAATGAGAGGCATTGCACTAGAAACTGGTGGCTAGGTGGTGCAGTGGATAGAGCACTGGGCCTATAGTCAGGCAGATCCATATTTAAACCCAGCCTCAGACACCAACCAGCTGCATGACCCTGGGCAAGTCACTTAGCCTCTGCTTCTCAGTCTTCTCAACTGTAAAGTGGGGGCAACAGCAGCACCTACCAGGGAGGCTGAGGGTCATAGGAGATATTTGTAAAGTGCTTAACTCCCTGTAGGTGCTCAGTGAAGAGCTGCCTCCTTCCTTCTGGCGAGTTTCCTCCCACTCTAACGTTTTTTCTTATTTAGATATGGGCTGGATGCCAGGCCCCTCTAACTCAGAATCAATTAAGTTCTAAGGCCCCTCCCGCTCTGGCATCCTGTGTTCTAAGGGCCCTCCCAGCTCTGACATCCTGTGTTCTAAGGGCCCTCCCAGCTCTGACATCCTATGTTCTAAGGGCCCTCCCAGCTCTGACATCCTGTGTTCTAAGGGCCCTCCCAGCTCTGACATCCTGTCTTCTAAGGGCCCTCCCCACTCTGACATCCTGTGTTCTAAGGGCCCTCCCAGCTGTGACATTCTCTGTTCTAAGGGCCCTCCCAGCTCTGACATTTTGTGTTCTAAGGGCCCTCCCAGCTCTGACATCCTGTGTTCCAAGGGCCCTCCCAAGTCTGACATCCTGTGTTCTAAGGGCCTTCCCAGCTCTGACTTTCTGTGTTCTAAGGGCCTTCCCAGCTCTGACTTTCTGTGTTCTAAGGGCCCTCCCAGCTCTGACATCCTGTGTTCTAAGGGCCCTCCCAGCTCTGATATCCTGTCTCCTAAGGCCCCTCCCGCTTTACATCTTTTGTTTTTTATTCTGAGCCTACGTTACAGAAGGTGGCTTCTTCCTCCCCTTCTGGGGGCAAAGGCTGACTGGGGAAGCACTGAGTGGAATAGGTTCTTAGGGGAGCTTGGTCCTACCGCCTCCACAGGGGTGACAGAATTTACTGGTGACCATGTGTGTACCTGCATGGGCAGCTCAGGCCCGCCAGGGGGCAGAGCAAGCCTGTGGCTACCAGAGCCCCTCCCGTGTGCCAGGAGTGGTGAGCTCCGTGCAAAGCCCACAGAGCCCGGTGAGCCAGGGATCACCGAGGGCTCTCAGGGGGCCGCGAGTCTTAATGCTTCACAGCACAGATGGGGAAACTGAGGCTCAAAAAGGGGGCGAGAGGGAGGCTGCTCTTCTCACATGACCCTTGTATGAAGAAATTTGTAGTGAGAGCCTCCCCCAGTGGCTCTTCAAAGGGTCATAGATGGAAGGCTGGAAGAGACGTTGGAGGTCACTAAGTCTAACACCATTTTACAGATGAGCCAACTGAGGCCCAGGGAGGTTAGATGATTTGCCCAGAGTTGCACAGCTGTGACTGCACGTCTTGCTCTTTACCCCTCTCTGTTTCTCAGGGTCAGAGATCTAGGGCAGCCAGGCAGTGAATCCCTCAGGGCACCAGGTCTGGAGTCAGGAAGAGTTCAAATCCAGCCTCAGGCACGTATTAGCTGTGTGACTCTGCACAAGTCACTGAAGCCTGGCTGCCTCAGTTTCCTCATCTGTGAAATGGGCTGGAGAAGGAAATGCTGAACCACTCCAGTACCTCTGCCTAGAAAACCCCAAACAGATTCACGTGGAGTCTGACGTGACTGCACAACCCTTCATTTACAAATGAAGGAACTCAGGACCAGGGGAGACTTCATCGATCTGCCCAAGATAGCAACACTTAAACCCAGGTCCTTAGGGAATAAAAGTTAAGAGAGTTCACTTATGTATAGTGTCGTTGTTCACAATTGTCTGACTCTTTGTGACCCCACTGGGGTTTTCTTGGAAAAGATACTAGAGTGCTGTGACAGATAAGGAAACTGAGACAAGCAGGGTTTAAATGGTTTGGCCAGGGTCACACAGCCAGTCGGCGTCTGAACTCGGGTCTTCCTGACCCTAGGCCTGCCACTCTATCCACTGCACCACCTTGCTGTTCCATCTGTACAGTACTTTAAAGATTTCTCACTTCTTGGGGAGAAGGGGGACAAACCACGTGAATTCATCAGTCTGGTGGCCTCCCCCCCCCCAAGCTGCTTCTGCTCCCAGCAAATGCCAGAGGCGGTCGTGGCAAGGTCAAAAAGTGGGGGCTGGCCCAGCATCCCAAGGGTGACTAAGGTAGGTGAGACTGTACTGGGTCTCAGACAGCGATAAGCAATGTCCTGAATATTGGGCCTAAAAACCAGGGATTCCATACCCACCCAAAGTGCCTTCAGTCTGAGGACGTTTGGTCCCCCCTCCCCCTGCCTAGCCTCCTGAACCAGCTCCCCCAAAGGCCCCTGCTTAGGGAGTTTTGGGGCAGGAGCAGCGGTACACGTGATAGCAGTTTTACAGGGGTTTTCTTCACATCAACTGTATAAAGTAGGTAATGCAAGTGTCACTCACATTTTATAGACGAGGGAGCAGGGGCTAGAGAGGTCAGACTTGACCAAGCTCACACAATGAGTCTGGACTGGCACTCAGGTGTGTCTCTTCTCCCAAACCGTTCTGTGGAGACTGGATAGATAAATGTTATTCTCATTCTACAGATGGGGAGACTGAGCCTCAGAGAGGAGAAGGGAAGGAGCCCAGGATTCAGATCCAGGGTCTCTGAATAAAAGTCTTTTCCCTTTACTCCACCATGTGTGTATGTCTAGAATATACAGAAAAACCACACCCAAAGGGTATCTCCCTGGATTAGGAGTTTGCCTGAAGGAGATTTTCCTCCTTTCAGATAAAAAGCAACTACTGGGGTTAGCCTACAGGTAATTCATGTCTCTTCTTGTCTCCATTTTTAAGGCCTTGCTTCCTAACAGCTGCCCAACCAGATGCTACCTCTTAAGGTAATGAGGTCCCTATTACTAAAGGTATTCAAGCAGAGACTGGAAAGCCATCTATCCCACAAATGGCTGGAGGAATTCATAACCTTTTTTGTATCATGGACCCCTGAGTGTTCTGGTGAAACCTATGGACCCCCTTGCAGAATCATGCATAAAATAGGACTATAAATCAATTATACTTAGTTATTAAAATTTTTTTTTACAGTTCTCAGACTCCAGGTTAAGAATCCCCGCTAGATGTATGGTTGTGTGGTCCCTTCCAATGAAAGGAGGCTATCAGTCCGTCAATAAACATTTAGTAAGAACCTATTTGCAAAGTGGCTGGTACATTACTAAGCATCAGAGGAACACAGGATCGGCTCTATTGGGCCCTGGAGAGTTTATGGAGAAGGGTCAGACCTGCACTTTAAGATCACTTTGGAAGGTAAACGGAGGATGGAGTAGGGAGAGACCTGTGGCAGGAAGGCTATTGCAATAGTCCAGGCAGTGGGGGCCAAGGGCCTGCACCAAGGTGGGGGCAGTGTACAAGGAGAAGGGAGCATATACCAGGGAGGTTATCAAAGTAAAATGGACAGATCTTGGCCAAAAACTGGATGGGGGTGTGATGAGAAAGTCTTAGTTGAGGAGGATACCTAGTTGAGAACCCAGGCGACTGGGAATGTGGTGTGACCCTCAACAGTAACAGGGCAGTCTTGAAGAGAAGGAGGCGGTCTGGAGAGCAAGATGAGTTCAGTTTCAGACTAGGCGTGTTTAATATGTCTACAATATATCCAGTTTAAGCTGTCCGGCAAGTAGATGGAGATACAAGACTGGAGGTCGGCAGAGAGGTTAGGGCTAGCTAAGCAGATTTGAGAACCATCAGCACAGAGATGATCACTGAACCCATGGGAGCTCTAACCAAGTGAAACAGCATAGAGGAGAGAAGAGGGCCCAGGACATAGGCCTTCAGGGCACCCACGGTTACCTAGCATGGCCCGGCTGAAGTTCCAGTAGGAGCAGTCAGACAGGTAGGAGGAGAACCAAGAGAGAAAGTATCCTAAACAGGCAGAGAGAGGAGTGTCAAGGAGAGGGTGATCCACAAGGTCAAAGGCTGCCTAGAGGGCAAAGAGGATGCTGACTGACAGAAGGCCTTAGATGAGGAAATTAGGAAATCATCAGGATTGTGCAGGGAGCAGTTCTGGTTGAATGATGAGATTGGAAGTCAGCGCCTAGAATTAAGAGCTGAGGGAAGGCAGGTGAGGCACCTGATGTAGATGGCCTAACACAAGCAGAGCTCCCACAAAAGCAGCTGCCCACTTTCAACAGCATTTTAAGTTTTACAAAGTGCTTTCCTCACAGAGGTAGTGAGAACATCCCTTTTATAGATGAAAAAATAGGCTGCTGATTTTCTAAAAGCCCTGTGGACAGCTAGTAAAGGAGGGGTCTTCTGACTTGTCAGCTCCCCGTACCACACCAGGCTAGGCTGCCCAGAAGGTGCAGGGCCCTGGGGACGGGCACATTTTCCAGGGAAAGGAACCTTTTCCTCATAAAAGTTTAGGCTGCACTCACTAATGGGGGGGAAGAAAGAGAGGCAGTTAGGTACCCTGGAAAGAACAATAGATTTAGTCAGTTGTGGATTCAAATTGTGCCTTTCTTTGTATCCAGTGCTTACTTAGCTCAGTCTCAGGCACATAGTAGGGACTTAACGCTTGCCGTTGATTGATGGGGCAGGTCGTTCAAGTTCTCTGGGTTTGTTTCCTTAGTTGCAAAAATGAGGAGCTTGGATTAGATGACCCCTGAGGTTCATTCAGCTTTAAAATCTACATTCCTGTGAAATCCTAACTCAGACATTCAGAAGCTGTGACCTTGGACAGTCACTGAAGCTCTTGGACCTCAGTTTCCTCATCTGTAAAACAATGCAGTTGCACTAAAGGCCTTTGAAGTCCCTCCAAAGCTCTAACCCTATGCTACGGTGATGCTTTGACTCTGATAAGCTCTGTGACCAGACAGGTCCAGGTCGCTTCACTGTTGCACCTGTCTCTTCATCTGTAAAGTGGGCATAGTACTCCTCCCACCCCCCTTCCTCACAGGGTTGTCCGACAGCTAAGTGCTCTGTAAGCCATGAAATGCAGTAGAAATGTGGTTTGCCATCATTATCCCCTCTCCCTGCCCAGCAGGTTCAGCCCCAGCCTTGGAGCTGAGTGAGGCCCCACCACAGGTCAGGCAGAGGAGCCCCAGGGGAAGGAGAGAGAAGCCAAGGAGTTCTTTTGTTACTGTGGGCTGGGCTTCAAGCCAGGCACCCGCCAGGGAGTGGCCACACTCAGCCACAGAGAGCGAGCCCCTGAAAGCGAGGCTCCCAGTTTGCCGCCAAGCCCTCTGACCTCATGTCCTGGCCAGGGCGAGTTCCCGCGCTTCCTCCTCAGAGCCCGCCAGGAATCAGAAGCTGCTGCCAGCAGGCTCCAGGGAGCTCCCTCTGCCTCTCTGGAGGCCAGCAAGGTTTCGGCCTCATATCCAGCTCTAAAGCCAGCCCAGCAGGCCTGTGTTGAAAGACCACCAGATTTGAAACAAGACCAGTTTGAGTCCTTGGCACACAGCCCCTTCCCGAGTATGCAAACCTGGGTCAGTCTCTTCTGAACCCATTTCCCTATCTATAAGATCAGGGGCTGGAGTGGAATTTTCAGACCCCTGACATCTAATATTCTGTGAATATGTGGGGGCTCTTCCCCATGTCGTGGTGATAGCAGCAGTGGCTCCACTGGATAGCAAATAATTCCCTTCTGGAAGGAAGACTAGGGGTGGGAGCCAGGGACTCCAGACTTGGGATCCTGCCACTCCCTCCACAGCAGGGTAATTCCCTTGTCAAGGCTCGTTTTGGAGTCTATTTCTCTGTCAATCAGAGACAACTACTGCCTTCACTGGGCTGTTGAGAGGATCACATGATGATGGTTGAGAAAGTGCTTGCAAACCATAAATACCACCTCCTCCAGGAAGCCTTCGCTGGTCCTCTCACTCCCCAGTTACCAGACCCTCCAACCTCAGCTCTAATGCACTGTTTATTACAGACTCATAGCCTTAAAACCAACCTCGGAGGGTATCTAGTCATTGAACCCTCATTTTGCAAGGAGGGAACTGAGGTCCAAGTTGATTAAGTCATTTGTCTGAGGTCATGTAGGTGCTGATAGAGCTGGGGCTTGAAGGCAGGCCCCTGGACCCCAAGTCCAGCACTTTTCATGACTCCAGGATGCTATGTAGTAACATGGGTCTTATTCTCCCCCTAAATGTTTTCTTTTCTAGGAGTTGCATAGATGGCCTCCACACAAAGATTACTATTAATCACAACCATCACATGGAGGGAGGAGGGAGGCAGGAACCTGTGGGGAAAGTAAGGGTTCCTTAGGTGGAAGGAGCTAAATTTAATGTTACCTGAGGAGTATTTTTTTAAAAAGCACCACCTTGGTTTTAGAGTGCAAGGACCCAAATTTGAATCCCACCTGGCACTTACTAGCTATGTAAGACCCTACCATAATCTGTTTCTTCTCTGGGGGAAAAGGGTAGCATTCAACTAGGTAATTCCTAAGGCTCCTTCTAGCTTAAATCCCATGATCCTATGACTCTCAGTTCTGTTAGGACGAGAGAGCAAAAGAAAAGGAAGCTCCACCTGTTCCCAAAACCTGGTCACCAATCCAAAGTCCTGTAGCTCTGAAGGCATATGAAGCCATATGGGTACCTGAGTCCATATCCTATAATGGGTGTGGGACTGGGAATGCTCCAGGCCAATGTGTACTGTACCATGTTTACCCTGGTGGGGCTGGCAAACAGCACCCAGAAGGAGTGCCCTTTTCAGGAGGCCCATGGTACATCTTACTGCCACCTAAAGGCACTGCTCCCAAAAGGAAGTCATAGATGAAATTTGCCTATTTACCAGCACCTGCAGATCCAGCTTCCTCCTCCTGGCTGAGCCCCACTAGTAGGGCAAGTCTGAGCAAAGAGAAGTGGGGCTGGGTTCTGTACCTGGAAATGTCTCAGAAAACCCCTCCCAGCAGCTGGATGAGATCCTCACCTGCTACATTTTTTGGCCCTGTCCCCACTGGTTGCTCAGGCCCACCCCAGAGACCTTGTCTCTACCTTCTCCCTCCCCCCACCCCAATTCCATATTGTTAAAACAAACAAGGAAAACAGGGGGTCCCTTTGTTCCTTCCTACCTTTAGGCTCTATTCTACTCTGGTTTTGCTCTGATAAAGTGGAAAGAGCAGCGGATTTGCAGTCAAATGAGCTGGGGTTGAATCCTGACTACTTATTACTTGGGACTTTAGGTAAATCACTTCCACTCTCTGGGTCTGGCTTCCTCACATACAGGACATCTGACCAGTTTAGGACCTCCAGGAATGACCCTCGGAAATCGTTCCCACTCCTGGAAAGCTGTTGAGAAATTCTTTGACATCTAGCCAAGATTCGGGAACTTGGGACCATAGGACTGGAGGAAATGGAGCGTTCATCTGATTAAATCTGTTCAATTTATAGCACCTCATACCAGGTTCTAGCCAGCTCCAAAATCCAACTACACCACTCAGGCTCTGCCATGCTTTCTGAGCCTAAACAGGACAAGTCTATGCCTACTGTCACAGGACAGTACTTGAGGTTTTTGAAGACAGTGAGTGATCATCCCCGAGTCCCCTAGTCCTTTATTATGCTCTGATACTTGTGATTTTATTCGTGTGGGTGTAGTATGTTTTCATCCTGTGTGATGACTCCTACGCTTGTCTGCCCATAAATCCTCGAGGGCTAATCCTCTCCACATACTCTCCTTCCCCTCTCTCTCCTGATGCTGCCCAGGGGTTGCCCCTTAGTTAGCTCTTGCTCTTAGAACATGACCAGTCCCCCTCTTTGTCTGGCCATACCACCTCTGTTGATACCCCTTATACAGACTTTCGTGAGTAATTCTCCCTTGTTAATAAGACACAGCTCACTCAGACCCACTGTGTGCTTCTCTTTGGGCAATCACAACTTCAGCTCTCCAAACACTTCAGTGTTCCATGGCTTGTATCCATACTTCAGCAGTGGAAGAAAACTGATCTTAGAAAGATGAAACTTTATTCCAGAAAAAAGAGTGGGGTCATTAAAAGTATCACATGACTTGAAAAGCAAATTTGGGGAAATTTTTTTTTTTTTTTCAGTTTATTCACCTCTTTCTCTTCAATTCTGGGCTGAGACTGTTGTCCATCTATAGTGACTGCACAAGAACATGTGTACTATTTGACCGGCTTGATGTCTTGTCCAAATGCATTTCTCGTCTGGATAATAGGCATTCTTCATTAACTTAGTTTTTCTTGTATGAACAGTTAGACCAAGCCACTTTATGCGATTACAGACCTTATTCAGGAAGTTCTGCAATGTTCTGGGGCTGGATGCAATTAGCACAAGATCCTCTGCAAACAGGAGGATTTGGAGGACCTCACCATCTATAGGGAAATTCTTTTCATCTGGACACTACACTAGGCATCATCCACAGCAGTGGCAAACAGCCTTGGCAGGTATGCATCTTCCTGATCTATGCCTCATTTAACATTAATAATTAGAGCAAAAAGGTTTCTTTCTCTGCTGTAATATCTTTTAAGGAATATTGCAGGATTTTAACATGCATGGAGATACCTTGCTGGCATAGAGCCTTGTCTATCTTCCAGAAAGGTGGTATTTTGTACTATTGAATCAAAACCCTTTATAGTCAAATGGTCAAAATTTAAAATCTGCTATTTTCTAAACATTTCAGTCATCAACTATGTGACCGCAGAGATATCTATCACTCGCTACTGACAGCCTGTTCCCTTCTCACACATTCACCAACGATGTCCTTTGCTTCCTTTGGTGACATTTCTACTTCCTCATCGGCACAGTGGAGATTGTGATGTTCCAGTGCAATGCCTTCACTGTCACGGACAGGAAGTCTTTTACCATTTTTCATGTTTGTGGCTGTCCTTTCTTTCAGTCAACGCCCCTCTGTACAGTCCTTAGTTTAGATGGTCTTTTTCGCCAAGGTGTTTGTAGATTTCTCATCTCTACCCTTCCCCTCAGTTTTATGAAGCAATACTGCTTATAATTTCCTGCCACCTTACTCTGCAAGATTTTGCCAACAAATTTATATTCTCAATGAGGCTTGCTTGGGGCTGGCAGCTTTCTCCATCTGGGTAAAGAGATGACTGTTTCCAGGCTGGAGTGGCCTCTAGGCTTTTTTGGTCTTCTGGTGATCTATTAAACTTCCTTAAGCAACAGTAACAGTAAGATAGCCTATGTCAATGTTTGTTCTCTTATCCATTTCCCATTTTCTGCCATCAGCAGTTTAACTAATAACTCAGATTGCAGTGGCTTTAGTTGTATACTGTATTTTGACATTTTTGTTTAATTTGCCATTTATACTAATCATTGCTCTAACAAGTTAACTGAACAAAAGCAATTGATTCAGAAATTATTCTAGTAACCTGTCATCTCCTGTTTGTAAAAATATTATGAACTGGGATGGCTAGGTGGTGCAGTGAGTAGAGCACTGGCCCTGGAGTCAGGAGGATCCAAGTTCAAATATGACCTCAGACACTTGACACACTTACTAGCAGTGTGACTTTGGGCAAGTCACTTAACCCCAACTGCCCTCCCAAAAGCAAAAAAAAAATATTATGAATCCCATTTTTAAAAAGTTATTTGGCATTTGCCACATTTGGCACCTCCTGGTTCTCTTCTTGAAGAAGGTAATACAGACATATGGGTTCTACAGAATATGTATGCTGTCACCTTTCATTTTTTACTCCCAAACTATCTTTCCAAAAATAATTTTGCTGGCATCCTCATACTCATCTTTGCATTAAAGTTACTGAGTATGAAAGTATATATGTACTTAATTTGGAGACTCTTCAAGATTTTTACAGAATTCCTCTCTTTGTCTGCAGTAGATGCTGACACATAAATGACAATTATCTTCATGGTGGTCTTTCTGAAAATCAAATGCTCATCAAAAGCACTTGTTATACAAGATTACCAAGTATCCCGTGAAATACTTCTTGCCCCCTTTGTGTTCAGGATAAAATTAGCTTTATCACTTCCTTTATTTGCCATCCTTCAACTTCCTTGCATCTTCCAGTTTCACTTGTAGCAAGGTCAAGATTGGTCAGATTCATTTCTTCTAGTGGAATGTCTACCCTATGGTCACTAGATCCCAACAGCTAAGTTAATTGTCTAAACACAGTATGATTCTTTGCACCCTCTAACCCTTGTTCTTGTTGTAGGGGATGCCACATAACTGAGGGCCGTTTTGTATTTCTCTCTTTTCTGGGCGGCCATAGCCAGCCTACTCTTCATAGTGAGTCTCTATGTACTTAGATGAATGTTGCCAGAACCCTATTCAAAGCATTTTTAGCAGAGTGGAAATTGGGCTTGGCTGGCACTGCTTTCAAGAACCCAGAGTCACCTGTGCAGTACAATGAAGTACCAGTACAGAACTTTGAGGATTCTTATTAACACCATCTCCCTTTTCTGTAGTGTCTTAAAAGGTTACGGACCAAGCTCCTCATAACAATCTTGTGAAGTTGGTAACAAAACAATAGTTATATTCATTTTAGATTAGAAAAAGACTCAGAGTGAGGTTAAAGGAAACCAACCAGGTTTTCTAAGTCCAGTGCACCAGCAGGCAATCTCAGAATCACTCTACACTTCTAGGTATTCCACTCTACGACCCACCTTCCCAGCCTTCGGGGTCTAGTGCTCTCAAAGAATCTCATTCTCATTGAGGTACAACTAGAGAAGCTTAACAGGGATATCTCTCCAAGCAATATTTGCATCTTCACAGCATTCTAACCTAGAAAAGGAAAATAAAACCAATGAGTAGGAAATGTAAGGCTTATTCTGCTTTAAGAAAGAAGGAAACAGTCTGAAGGGATAAGTAATTTGCTTCAGGTCACACCTAGCTATCTAGGTGGAACAGTTCATAGAGAATCTGGCATGCGACACTTGATTCATCTTTCTGAGTTCAAATGTGGCTTCAGACACTTACTAGCCAAATGACCCTGGACAAGTCACTTAAACCTGTTTGCCTCAGTTTCCTCTTTGGTAAAATGAGCTGGAGAAAGAAATGGCAAACTGCTCCAGTATCTTTGCCACAAAAACTCCAAATGGAGTCATAAAGAGCAAGACATGACTGAACAACAACATACAGCCTCTAGCCTCAGCTTTGAATCCAGGTAACCAGATTCCAAGTACAGAGCACCAGCCGATGTAAGTCTCTTTCCAATTAATTAAATCCAACCAACATTTATGAAATGTTCACTAAGTGGGTGGGAGCCAGACATATGAAAGTGAAAAATATCAGTCCTTGCCCTCAAAGGGCTAGAGATCTAACAAGGCTAGCACACACAGAAATATGAAGGTACTATAGAATGCTGTTGCAGTAAAGGATAACCATACCAAACGCTCTAATCTAGGAGTAGGAAGGAGGGATCATTTTCGTCTTGTCAGACATCAAGGAAGGCTTCACTGAAGACAAGAGGGCTCAAGGGGAGCACTGAGGCAACTCCCACACCCCCAGAGACTGTTTTATGAATCTTCTAACAAGACCAGATGTGAAAGGCTCAACAGGGAGATGGCTTCCTTTTGCATCATGCCTTTCAAACCAAAGTAACTAACCCACTTCACTGTGTTTAAGAATAGGGAGGAAAATGTTAGAAACATGCTTACAGTGGTCACATAGACTAAAAGAGGAAAGAGGAATTGGTCACCATCAAGGACAGGACTAGAGACTAACCCTTGAAGGACTTACTAGGGCTGCAGAAAGAACAGCGACCCTGGCATCAGGAGCCCAAAGCCTCTGCTCTGCCATGTATAAAGTGCATGTTCCATCATATACTGTACTTGTTCCTCTGTGTCTGGCACATATGGGCTCATACTTGTTTGGTTATTCGCTAGGTGACCTTGGGCAAGGCTGATCCAACCTCAACATTTTATAATCTGAAGTCAACCGTAAAACTTCATGGCAGGAAGGGGCTTTAGAACCCATTTAATCTAAGGTTCATGTAAAGGAGTGAATGGAGGCCCAGAGGGAGTGGCCTGATGCAAGGACATGGTTACAGGTCCAGGACCTGATACTCCCTAGACAAGTAGGTTACCATCTCCCCAAGTCTGTCTTCATTTTTAAAACTGGGATAAAACAACACCCTCTTCAATGAGCTGTCATAAGCAAGGTGCTTTATAGATTGTAAGGTACCCAAGAAATAAGAGTAGTGATATTATTACTGGCCAAGTTCGCCCAGGAAATGAGCTCAAAGTGAAACCTGGGCTTCCTGATGCCCAACCCACTGTGCTTTCCATCATACCCCACTTCCTCTCTCCGTCTGTAAAATGGGAGTCTGATAAGCAGTCAGCTTCAAAGACCTGGGTTTGAGTTCTGTCTGACACATACTGGCTGTGAAGCCAGGCGAGTCACTATTTAGTGTTGCCAGGCAGCTAAGGCAATAATTGGCACTAAGGTGGCTAATCTGCATTGGTGGTTTTCCTGAGAAGAGTATCCCATGCCAATGAAATCACAGCTTCAGTGGGAAAAAAGGCAGGGTTGTCCCACGGGTAGTGTTTTGCCAACCACAAAAGCAAGACTGGATGATGTATGAGGAAGGCATATTGCCCTCACTCAGGCTGAATCCTCTCTTTCAGGTCACTGAAAATGTGTATCTTGTTTCCCAATGGACTTCTCCAGACAATTAAGTATTCCCTGGGGGCTGCTGTCCCTCACCTGTCAGGACCCACTTTGCTTTTCCCATTTGTGCTCCCAGGGAGCAGCAGATGGAACATCCTGAGGCTTTCAGCTTCCCCATTCCTCACAGCTTCCAAATGCTTCCTGGGTCTCTCTCACCTTCCTTAGGAGGTCACCTTCATGAAGAGTATTAGTGGTAATTTTACAACAAGCTTCCTGGAGCTCTGTCATTAAAAGGCCAACAGCTGTGTTCTTCAACACTTCAAGGGGATTTTATCAACTTGGCCACTCCCTCCACTGAGGCAACTCACAGCCCCCATCTGGAGTTCAGTTTTATAAATGGCCAGAAAAAATTCATCCCCGGGTGTTTCACCCCCTGGTGATGAGAGTCTCTTAAATGAGTCTTGTCTTTAAAAAAAACAAGATAAACAGTTCACCAACAGGCCTGTGCTTTTCAAATTCTTTCAGCCTGGGAAGGCTGGGCTTCACTGGTACAAGCTTTGAGTACCCAGGGCCCTAGCCACACCATCACAAAGCCTAGGAGAATGTCAGTGGAGACCAGTCAAGGTGGAAGAAAGCTCCAAGTCCCCATCCCCTCCCCCACATCCTCAGACACACAACAGCTGAGGCATCTTAATGAAATTCTGACGCTGTGGGAAGGCTCCCAGCATGACACTGGCCCCACCCCAGTTTCCAAAGGCCAAATCCAATCTCAAGACCAAATATTAAGGTTTCAGTTCCCTGACACTAATCCAGAGTAACTCCGGGTTTGTATCTTGCAGCTGCCATGTGTCTTCACACATGTACCCATCACTCGTTGACACGCTATCCTAGCTTGCTGCCTGCTTCATTCAGGGTGGCTAAGCAAGACCAATTCTCACCTTCTGGCTTGGGGATCTCTCTTAGGTGGAAGTTTGAGGATAGCAGTACCACAAGCCAGCTGTTAAACTTAAACGCAAAGGGGTGAGACGGCTGCATTTCTCACATCCACATTTCCCCCTCACCCCAACAGCTACTCCAAAGGGATAGTAGCAACTACTGAAGAGATTCCCTCCCATGTACCATCTTCCCAGGCCCCAGACTCTGTCCTTCCCCAATAATACTTAAAAAAGAAAACTCCATTTCTTTGCTGCTTGCCTAAGAGTATTTTTTTCCTTCTAGGTCAAGGAGTTGTTTTAAAGTCAGGACTAGAATGTTCCTAAGATAAAGATGAGATAGAGAAAGGGTCATAGATTTGAAATCCTAAGAGCCTGGTTCACATGTCAGTTCTGCCACTTGCCAGATACCCTCAAGTCCCTTCCCCTCTCTTAGTCTTAGTTACCTTTTCTGAAAAATGTTTTAGACAATCACTAAGGCTCTTTGCAGCTCTAAAGCCCATAGTTTCTCAGCCCCCTTGCTCCTTCCCTCCCCCCCTTCATTTTAGGCTGAGGTCAAGGGAGCATAAGTGATTACTGCAAGTTTCCCGGAGGTCAGTCCAAGTGCCCCAGCTCTGGGAGCTCTGTTCTCCCACATACCACCCTGAAGCTCAATTAAACTGTTACAAAAGGAGGGAACTGGGCTTTCTTTCCAGAGCCAAAGTATCTGCTACATGTTTAAACAAAGCAGGCTGTCTCCACTTGGAAGGCAGGCTGAGTGTTTGGGATTGTAATTGATGGAGACATGCACAGAGCTGTACTCATAAGGTTTTCTAATTCCATTGTAATTAGTGACCTTCTTCTTGGCCAAAGCCATTTAGATAAAGTGACTGGTGTGATAGGCGCAGAGACTCTAGCAGCCCAGATGGAAGGGCTCCATTTGTCTGGGGATTCATAGACAGATGGTATTAAATGGCATTCTTCATCCTCATTCCACTCTGCAAGAACAGCCCAAAGTTGCTCTCTGAAGGTCTTTTCCAGCTCAAACATTTTATGTTTCTGACTCTTGACAACTTTGCTCCTATTTGGTGAAACTGCTTCCTTTCCCTGTGGCTCCCAGAGCCAGCAGAATCGGCCCTTTGGAGGAAGAACAGAGTTCCAAAGGGATTTTCTATAGAGTAAGACTGAGTCTGGGAAGCCTAGGCAAAGATACTGTCTGCCCCCAAAGCTTCATCTTAAGAGATACAGCTTGATATAGTGGAAGCAGCCTCCTGCAAGTTGGAGTGACCTTGGAAATAAATGACTCCTCATCTTTGAGGCTACAAATTATAACTGGGAATGTTTAGCCTGGTAAAGATTTGGGGGCTAGAGGTCAGAAGTGGGGAAACACAAAGTATCTCTTTAAATATCTGAAAGGCAAAGTTGAAAAATTAGCCTTGCTCTCCTTGGGCACAGAGAGCAAAATGAGTAACAACCTTGGCTGGATGTAACAGTGAGAATGATCCCAAGTGGAATGGATTAAGGTCCCCCCTCACCACAAGTCCTAAAATGACAGATTTAGTGGTGGAAGAGACCTCAGAGGTCCTCTAGTCAGACCCCTTCATTTGACAAATGAGCAAACCAAGACCCAGGGGTCACCAGTAAGTGGCAGAGCCAAGTTTGAAGCAGGTCCTTTACAATTTGTGCTCTGAACTCACACATCCCTTCTGGATCTGAAATGCTGTAGTTTAAGCACAGTCACACAAACGCTATCAGCAATGCAGACTTGAATCCAGGGCCCCTGACTGCCACTGTCTAGTCTAGGACTTCTCACACCTCCCCAAGAAAGCTGACTCTGCACCAATAAACTGCTGCTAAAGGCTTTCCAGCCCCAAAGACCTGAGGGTTTGGGTTTGAGAAAGGATTATTAAAACTAGTCTTTCCAGTTCTTCCACTAAAATACATTTTAAAAAGAGCTCCAAAAGACATTAGCAACTCAATGTGGAGGCAGTGAGAGATAGCAGGCAGTTTGAATGGCACCTACGTTTGGTCAAGGACCCAAGTCACTCCTAAAAGCTGGGTGACCCTGGACAAGTCTCATTAGTAAACCATGTGGGCTGACCTAGCCGAACACTAACAGGCTCCGTGAGATGACGGCAGCATTCCAGGCAGGAGATAACATTAGCGGGTAAAATGGAGAGCCTGGATGATAGTGTGGAAGGAGGAGGAGGAAATGCCTTGACCTTATTCTACAGCCTGGCTCCCAGACAGAGACAAAGACCTGATGTGGTAGTGAAGTGGAAACTAGGAGGATGCCCATCATCTGGGGAATGATTGAACAAGTTAGGGTACAAGAATGTGATGGAATAGGATTGTGTTATAAGAAATGATGAAGGTTTCAGAGACACTGGAAAGACTCACACGAAACGATCCAGAGCTGATGTGAATATATCCAGAACAATTTGCATCGTAACAATATTGTATAAATGAATACAACTTTGAGAGTTTCGGTAACTGATCGACACAATGATCAAGCCCAATTCCAATGAACGCATGGATAAAGCGTGCTACCCAACTCTAGACGGAGAGCTGACAAGCCAAGAGAGCAACTGAAACGTCTTTTCTTTTCATTCTTTTGGGGGGGGGGGGATGAGAGAGGGCAGTGGCAGAACACAGCCAAAACCATATTTGTAATGAGTTTGTTTTCTCTCGTCTTCTCAATGGGTGGAAGGAGTGAATTTGCAATGGAAAATAAAATCAAAAAAGAATTAAAAAAAAAGAAACCTGCTAGATCTGAAGTCAAAAGTTCTGAGTTCAAATCTAGATTTTATAATTTAACCATTGTGCGGGCTAGGGTAATCATTTCATTGGAGAGGCACATTTTCCCTCTCTATAAAACAGGGAGATTAATTCCAATATTGACCAATACTGACTTCTGAGAGGATCAAAAGAGAAAATGTATAGAAGGCACTTGGTACAATAAAAGCTAAACTGCTTAGTATCAGCAATGTGAGAGGATAGGGGGCCTTACACAGGAACCCTTGGAGATTCCCAAGTTAAATTCATAGTACGATATAACATAAATACTTAATAGGTATCAAATTTTAAAATTTTTTTCTTGATCTCTAGAGCAAGACTGTGAGGTATTATGTATAAAATAAACTACCTCCCCCACCAAATAATAAGACAGAAGGCACAAAAATGAAAACTCTTCTGGTGATAAGGCAGAATTTTAAATAAATCACTGCATTTTGTAGAAGAAGAAACCCAGAATTTTACTTTCAATCTTCACTAACTAAGAGGGAGGTCCCAGAAACTATAAATTGTACCTCACAGGGTTATTGTGAGGAAGCCTTTAAGCACCAAAGGAATCAGAAAAATTACTTTTCTTACTGTTCACCCCAAAGCAAGAGATAAGGGAGCATGCCCAGAGCCACCTGCCCAGTCCCAAAGGGCTCTTCTCCATAAGTGTGGTAAAATCCACGGGCCGGCAGTCACGATTTCACCTGACGTAATGGTCATGGTTTGGGAATCCTGAAATATTTACCAAACTGGTTAGGAAAATCTAGTCAGTTTCTAACATGAAGAAAAAGATAGCGTTGATCCACTGATAAACTCTCCCCTCTCTCACAGAGCACAGGCTTGCCTTGTCCCTGACATTTAAACCTCCCACTGGAGAAACCTAGCCTGGAGGCTAAGATGCAGAGCTGCTTGGAAGGCTGAAAACAAGTGTCCCTGCTCAATACCTGGCTTCTTTATGCTAGCACAATTTCTCAAAAACCAAGGTGGATAAATTACTGAAAACTTCTATCAGCCTGGCCCAATTTTCTTTTTCAGTATCTCAACAGGCAACATACTGCACTATTCTTCCTCTCCTCTTCCCCCTTCAACAATCCTTTATTTAGCACCCACTCAATGCTAAAACACCATGCTGGGCCCTAGCACAAAAAGACTCAGCCCGTCCATGCTCTCTACCCACCCTATGTCTTTGCACAAACTATTTCTTATGCCCTTATGACAACACATTGCATTTCCCAAATGTACTCAAGATGGGGAAAAGTCCTGAAAGAGGTTTTAACTGGATATAAGCCAAACCCCAGGTTCTCCTTTGCTTAAAACAAATCACAACCCCCCCCTCCCGACCCCCCTGATCCTAGCATTCAAGATCCTACTGTACTACCCAGTGGGTCCCATTCAAATCTAGCCCTCTCTCATCTCTGTGGCGTTGCTCACATCACTCCCACATCTGAAATAAACTCCATTCTCCTAGACTCCATCAACTGGCATCCTCCTTTCCTTCAAGGCCCAACTCAGGTGCCATCTCTTCCAGGAAGCCTTCCTTCATGCAGCACCCACTGTGCTGCTCACAGCCCTCTGCCCGGATCTGCCCTCTGCATGTGCTTCCTTGTCCCTCTCCAGCAGACCTTGTTAAGGACAGGCTCTGTGCCCTACAGATTAGTGTGTATTCTCTAGTGCAGGGCTTTGCACACAACAGATGCTTATTAAATGTGTGCAGGATGAATAAGGCTCCCAACTTCTGCACAAGAGACAGTCCAGTGACAATAGCTAATTTTATTCCTAAACAGACACAAATATCATATCAACCACCAACAGTTCATGACAGCTATGGAAATAATCCTATGTCTGAACAAAGCAGAGGATCTGGCATTATGTGCAGCACTTCCTTTATTCAAACTGTGGAGCCAGGCTCTCAGCAGGATGATGGGACAACATCTCACAGCATGAATATTCCTATGTCCACTTTTTAGAGTCAAGGACCTGGGTTCTTCCCATCTAGGTAACGAAACAACTTTTAGTAGGCAAAGTCTGATTAATACAAATATCCCTATTTCCTGGCCTTTATTCACATTTTCTTGATTGTCTGATTCCAGCCTGATTTCTAGAACCATGGTCAAATGTTCCCAGCTGAAATACTAGAAACTAGTTTGGATGACTCTATCATTGATGGTAAGACACTTGGATATACATAGTAGCCACTCAAATGTTTGTTGAATGAATGAATGAACGAATGCTTCAACACTCCGGATTAGGAAGCCTGGGTGCCCCAATCACCATCCTGGACAAACCTTTGCTTTAGAGGCATGTAGTCTTTGTACTAATTGTACTACTGCCCCTCTGCCCCCAACCCTCAGCCCTTTATTACCAGCCCCCTGTGGAGGGACCGAAATGAACAGCCAGGGCTACGAAGACAGTCCACTTTGAAGCCCTTCAGCCGAGAAGGTCCCATCCCATCAGTTCTGGATGGGTCAGCTCTTCACTCTCTTCCCTCCTCCCTCTCCCATGCTAAGCACTGCTTTCTGGCCACTGAGGTCAGTCAGCCTGTGACCTGACTGGCCACCTGCTTCACAAATGGGAAATGTAATCCCTTGATTCCTCTGCCCTGGGGAACCCCTCTCATGGAGTTTTTTCATCAGGTTCAGGGAAATGGCTTTGACTTTGTGAGGTGGTAACAGCATCAGGATCCAATTTTCTTCTTTTCTTCAGCTGGTACAGGTGTGACTTGGACTTTGTATGTGCTGGGGGCAAAAACAGAAAAAAAGACAAAAGGCCTTCAGTAAGATTTTTCTAAAGTGGCTAAAACATCCCCATCCCCTTTCTCCTCTAGCAGCAATGGGCCTGGGGGGTTTGGGAGGGTTCTGGACTCCTCACTCAAGAGGAACAAGAAAACAAGCCTGATGTCTTTATTTGTCATTCTGCTTTCACATGGCTTCATCATGCCCCTTCTCAGAGAGCGAGGGCTCTGCTCCTCCTTCCTCTTATAGGGACATTTCAACCCTCCAGAAGGCAGGACTGAAAATTGTGGCAACCAAAAGTAGCACTTTTCAACAATCTGTTGATTCTGATTCTGATTAACAGATTCAAAAATCTGTTAGTGCTGGGAAGACTTCAGATGTCTTTTCCAGCCAGCCATCCTGGAACTCTCTGGCCATGTTACGGCGAGCTGTGCTGCCCCTATGGCTCTGCCACTCCTCCCCCTTCATCCCCATTTCTAGTTCAGGCTAGCAAGAGCCAAAAGCATAGTCCCTCTCCCTGTGCCCAACAAGCTGATCATCTAGGGCTAGAGTTCTCCTAATAGGCAGCACCCCTGAACAGATGACAAGTATGAATCTTTTTCCAGGGAGAAAACAGACAGCAGAGATTTGACATCCTACTAAAAGCTGCGAGTGCAGAAGGCCAAGTTACCTGGTCTGATCTTAGGTCTCAATTCTGAGACAATCTCCAACCTAGAATTAGTTTAAGGAGACACATTTTTAACAGGCTGTGCATTATCAAAGAAAGATTGTCTAGGAAGGCATGAAGACATATGTTCCAGTTATCAATTTTCCTGTGTAGGTACTACAAACTGATCATCATTAATAGTTTGAAAGAAATCCATAGTGTAAAAAAGATTAGCAAATGCAGTTAGCATCATTCTCAGTCCAAGCCCTATGGCAAAGCACAGGGTTCCAGCTTCTCTTTCCACTGGCAGTAAGAGAATAAAGAAGGGGGTCGACAGATGGTGCTATAGAATGTCTTACACAACCCACTCTCACAAAGGCTCCCAAGTGCTCTCCTCTAAGAGGAATGGAGACAATCCCAGAAACACTTTCTGCAGGTGGTACAATTGAGTTTCTCTCTATCAGTCATATTCTCCTATCTTCCCTCACCTCCCAATTTGGCTTGTGTAAAACCTGAATATGGCCTGTAATCGGTGACATTTTAAAGTGTAAATGTTCAGATTTGGAGCTGTCCCTTTCAAAGGGCAGTCTGTATTCAGGAGCTACCTCTATTAGCATCAATATGGTATTCTCTCTTCCCCTATGAACACCACAGACCAATTACAACTGGGACTGCTATTGGCACTAGAATACCCTGCTAGACAGTAGAGGGTCTGACCCCATATGGCAATTCCTATGTTCTGACAATGGAGACTAATTTATTAAATTAGCACTTAAGAGAACAAGTCAACATGGGCAAAACAGAGCCTAAATTTCTCTATTCTCGCATTTTAAAAGTGGCTGTACAAGGATGTCCTACCCCAAAACCTTCCAGTAACTCTACCTATCGAAGTGTTTTCTAACAGAAACAGCAGTGAACCTGGAAGACGAGTTCAAGCCTTAGCTCTGTCTGCTACTTCTGAGCTGTGTGAACTCTGGTAATGGATAGAATGTGTATAACTGGAAGGGTTCATCTATTCCAATCCTCTTAATTTACAGGAGGTCAAATGGCTCTCCCATAGTGTAGGATAGCAAGAAGACCGCTAGTAACTTTAAATGACTTTTAAGTCTTCTTTCTGTGCTAGAAAGCTGATAAACTTGGGGTATTAGCTAGTCACAGTATCTGTGCTAGAAGATGCCTTCAAAGGGGGATCTAGTCCAAAGAGCATCTTCTACCTAGACAGGGATCCTCTCTAAAACAAGCTTTGACTACTCAGACTCCAAGTGAATATTGAAATAGTGGAGAATTCATAACTCATTACCTCTCTCTGGTATTCATTTTCTCCAAATGTAAATGAGGTGTCTGAACTAACTTATGTCCTCTGGCTCTGACACCCTGTCACTATAACTTCATTAAACTTAAAAGTTCATCTTCTTACAGAAAGATGGAGCTTGAAGTGTATATGTACATTCTGGTTTGCCAAACTTCAATATGGATTACTGTGGGTTTACAAAGAGAATAGAATTAACTGTCCAATGAGTCCCTGTGCTCCTGTCCAGAACTTTTTCATGAAATGATGGGCAGGACATTACTAAAGGAAGCTGCTCTCTCTAGAATATCTGCCTTCAGCTCAAACTGGAAGGGACTCTGAGTTTTCTGAAATTCCAGATGAATGAGCAGCTCTTCCAAGACAGTCTCCTTTTAATCTAATCAGTTTTCATTAGAACAAACTACCATTTTCAGAAATGATTTCAATGAGCAGAAGCTACTGTTCCACAAAAAAGTCTGAAAAATACCCAAGCCAAGAACTCCTGCCCATCTCTTCCCAATTCCTTTATTCTTTTACCTGCCCATTCGCGGTCCCCAATGATGATTCGGTCACACAGTTGACACCTGTGATGACTCCGTTTATTCTCGGTGACATCACACTGCAATCTTATGGGCGTGGCTACAGGCTGCTTACCCTGGGGAGAGGAAATCAATAACAAAGCATCCGACTGAGAGATTTCCATTTTATTTTCAGTGATCTGAGCTAACAGTTCTGACAGCTAGAGTGCTTCCCAGCCTACAGAGCACCTTTCTCACAACAAGCCTGTCAAAGGTGTGCCATGCAGAGCGAGTAGAAGAGAAAGGACACCACGTTTTGAGTCAGCAGACTAATACATTACTGTACATTAATAATAATAATGCATTATTCTCTCTCTCCCCCCTCCCTCTAATCTGTATAATGGGGATAATATTACGCTATGCTGCCTTGTTCTGAACAAAGCATTTTGTCAGCTTTTGAAACAAAGTTACTACTAACTCTTCAACCTTTACAAGTCTATCCAAAGCAAAGACAGGAAGCTCCAAAGTAATGTTCTGTTTCATTCTTAGATAAGAGACTGATTGATATGATCATAAATAATAAAATTATATTATATAATTGGAGATTAGTGGAGGATTATATAAATTTTAAAAACTTTTCAACAAACAAAAGTGACACAGCTTTAATAAGAGAAATGACCAATTAGGACAGAGAAGCTCAGCACATATATCTGGTAAAATACAAATACAGAAGAAAAACGATATCCAACGACATTGGATGATATCCAAATAACAAGTGGTCAAAGGATATGAACCAACAAGTTTTCAAAAGAGAAATGCCAGGTATCAAACAAAGCAGTGCTCTAAAATATTAAGGAGAGAAAGCAAATGAAGACAACTTTGAGATTTCTCCTCAGAATAACCAGATTCATAAAGAAGACAAAAGATAGAGACGACCCAATTGAGAGGGGCTCATGGAAGACAATCTAGGATAATCAACCTTCACTGCTGGAGCTACAAAGGAGTTAAAATGTTCTGAAAAACAATTTGGGACTATAGTAGAAAAATAACTGACTATCCATAGCCTTTGATGCAGTGACACCACTAGTGCACACAACTCCAGAGAGAGGTCAAAGATGGAAACAAGAATCCAATATATACCAAAATATTCACAGCAGCTCCTTCTTGTGTTAGCAAAAAAAACTAGAAGCAAAGTGGGTTCCCATCCTGTGGGAAAAAGCTGAACAAACTGTGGTACAGCAAGAGAAAATTAGGGCACTGTAAGAAAACAATGAACATGAAGAACGTAGAAAAATTTGGGAATACCTTTATGAACAGATGCAGAGTGAAGTAAGCAAAACCAAAGGAACAATTTATGCAGTGACCACAACAATGTAAAGAAAAAACTATCTTGAATTCTGATTAATGCAATGACTAATCTTGATGACAAAGTACTGAATATGAAACATACCTTCCCTCCATGATGGATGTAAAATGCTAAATAACGCATACATATTCTGAACATGGCCAATATTTAAGAATTTGCTGCTTGATTGTATATATTTTTATGAGGGTTTTATTTATCTTTTTTATCCTTCCATTTGGGGTTGGGGGAAAAAATTGAGAGGGAAAGGAAATAAGTACTTGTTGATGTTAAAAACGAATTTAAATTTCCCTTCCCCCTGTCCACACAAAAAAAGGTTTTGTCAGAAGACTTTTAAATATAAAGACCTTCTTTGTCTCACTGAAAAATTATGCTTCTTTTTATTTTAAATTAAAAAGAAAATAAATCTTATGATCCTACCTTAGCGAAAAAAAGATACATACTTCCCCCTGCCTCCTCCAAGCCGAGAAATGATGGATCACAGATACAGAATGAGACACAGTCAACGTATATTTTAACACTATACTTCTCGGTTATGAGAAAAGGTTCAGAAAGACCTCGGAAAGGGAAGACTAAAGAAAGCACAGAGAAAGCACTAGAAACAAGTTAACAAAGCTTGGTACCTCTGAGGCAGGTTCAAACCAACAAAGGTGTTTAGAGCCCTACCCAGACAGCACTGCACCAGGAAGGTACCTGGATGAAGCTTCCCACAATCTGCAGAGCAGGTCCCAGAACTGACTCCTCCCATTTTAAGGCATCAGTTACCTCCAAACCATAAATCGGGGGCACATTGGGTCCCGGGCCTGACAAAAAAGAGAAACTATTAGTTGACAAGAGTTCAAACCCAAACTAATCTTACTCCAAATGTTCTGTGGCTTGATAATACTAAAATTTCTGACACAAACATTAACTGTTCAGAATCCAATTCACACCTGAAGATAAACATGGTACCTTATCTCTAGGCCAAAAAAGAATAGTCCCAAGAGTCTTTCGTTCACTTTGGGTATCTTAACATCGATACCAATGACTATCTAAAGTACAAGACAATCTGACTGACAGTAGCCACAGCTACCTAACTCCTAAGAGGCATCAAAGTAAAAGCTCTCTGAAAATTGACCAAGAAATGGGCAATGACACTTCTCAAGAAATCTGTGACTAAATATATGCACACACAGGAGGAACTGCCAACTCACCACAGCAGGAAATATACCATCAGCTTCATTTGCCAAACACAATGTATGGCAGAGGAAGAAACACCAGATTAAGAGTGAGAAGACCTGGTTTGAATTCTGGATCCATCACTGACTACACGCCTGACTCTCTGTGCCAGTCACTTCCCTTTGATTTGTCTTGTTTATCTCACAAAGGCTATTAAGGAGTCAATGAGATAACGTACGTAAAAATGCCATATCAACGTGAGCTATTACGATAAAATAGACGTTTCTCACATAGCCCTAAACCAGAGCATATATGAGAATCAGTCCTTAGAAAATACTTCTGAATGCCTTCCTAGTACCACCTCTAAGCCACATGACTCCCAAATGTAAATCTCTAGTCCTGAAGTCTCTTCCAAGTTCCAGAGGTGAATAATTTAGTTGCCGACAGGATGCTTCTGCCTCACTGGCACCTCAAATTCATGATATCCCTAACCTACTTATTATTCATTCTCCTAAACTTATTCCCCTTTCAGACACCATTTTGTCTGTGGCACCACCAATGACCCTCTTTCCCCTGGGGTTATCCTTGACTCTTCTTCCTCTCTCAACAATTGCCAGTAAGTCCTACTGATTCCACCTTAGCAATCTCTTGCATAAATTGTAGCTGCTCTCTCTACCTTGGTAGAAAGGCATTCATCACCATCTACTCGGATGACTGAAAAAAAAAACCCTTCAAGTGGCAGAAAGCACACCTCCATCATCACATTAAAGACACATCTGCCCTCAGGCAAACAACCTTAAAGGATCTTACTGTCTCTAATGTAAGACCCTTCCAAATTTCCTTCATACCTTTGTTGGGAGTAAACTTTTGCACAGATCTAGTCGTATCACACTTCTGGTCAAAAATTTTTTGTCATTTCCCACTGCCCATGGAGCAAAGTTCATACTCCCTCTGATATCCCCCCCAGAATCTGGCACAACCCGATCTTTCTAACCTCAGCTCATATCATTCTCTCTATATACTTTTAGGTACCAGCCAGAATGGACCACCAATCTCCCTGTGTATCTCGAGTTTTCTTTTATTAACGTCTTCTTACTCCCATTTACCCCAGTGCCTGACACATCGTTTGTTGTTGTTCAGGTGTTTCCAACTCTTCCTGACCCCATCCATTTTAGGCTTTTCTTGGCAGAGATGCTGGAGTGGTTTGCCATTTCCTTCACCTCATTTTGAAGACAAAGAAACTGAGGCCAACAGGGATAAGTGACTTGCCCAGGGTCACACAGCTAGTACGTGTCTGAGGCCAGATTTAAACTCAGGAAGATGAGTCTTTCCTGATCTAGGCCTAGCCCTCTAGCCCCCATAGTTGGTGCTTAATAAATACTCACTGAGCGACTGTCTTTTTGCTCAGGTACTCCCCTAGGCCTGGAATGTCCTCCCTCCTTCTCTCTCTCTCTTCCTCTATTAAATCCACACCAGTCCTTTAAATCCTAAGCCAAGTAATACCTGCTCTACAAAGTCTTCAATGTCAACATTAACATGTCCTCAAAGACCTCACAGGCCACTGTTTATACCTCTCTACTGCACTTACCGCTTATCTCTAACTCCTTAGCCTTCTACTACCTTGTAATTCTCATATAGGCAAGGGTCTATGAATATCCCATTGCACCTGGCAGAGAGCTATGCACAGAGCAGGCACTTAATAAAAAGCAGTTGGAGTGGCAGAAAGCATGTCTCCATCTTTATGATGTTAAAAACACCCATGGCCCAAAGACTAAGGAAGGTCTACTGCTAATGGACACTGAGGCGCCTGCCATCAGGAGAGGTGGAGGCAGGCATCCTGGCATGATGCAGTTGCAGACAGGCAAAGAGCATTGAGACCTGGACAAAAACATCAAAGGCCACAGAGTGCCAACGGCTGGCAGGTGCCCACCACAAATGAGTTTCTTCAGAGAGAAGCCTGAGCTGCACCTGCCCTTCCAAGGAAAGGTGAGACTGGGAGGTGCGGGCAGTATCCACAGGCCACCTGGCTCAGGGTAAGCTCTGCACCTGTTTCAGGGCCACTCTACTCTCTCCTCTCCTCCAAGGCCTTTGTTAGGCTTCTGTGTCTGCCCTCAGCCCCTTTCCAGAAGTGCTCAGCTCCCAGCTGCTGTCAATGGCTCTGATCCAAGGCTGAGCTCGACTGGGGAAGTCCCTCTGGCTTCCTGCCAAAGTGATGTCTCCCCAGCAGAAGAGGCCCAAGCCAATAGGATGGGCTCCTGATCTGGAAAGCGGCTGTACCTTTCACTCCAGCACTGCATGTGTTTGTGCGCAGGAGAAACAGACATACGACATGCTATGCCATCAAGTCCATATGCTTCTAGAGTGTGAGGGCAGGCCCAAAATTCTACGGCTTTTCAAGATTACAAAGTTCCAACATCAAAAAGTGGCGTCTGTCAAAAAATACTTATTTCAGGAAGTGAAGGGGATTGGTAGAAGAGAAGTTACATCAGGAGTTTGTCGTATACCAAGTATTTATCTTGATTAACAATCAAGTTTTTCCCATCTAACTGGACAAGCAGTGAAAAGAGAAAAAGAGTAGGTCCAGTGTGCCTCTAAGCTAGAAAGTCATCGGTAACTATCAAAGGCCAAATGACAGCCTATGCATGGATGAAATCACTGAATTAAGCAGGTCCAAAGAATGCCTAAGAGCCCAAGGCACATGTGCTCAAAGGGAGAGAAGATACAATGGGCGCCACAACATATGTAGCCCAAAATAATACCTCAAATAAAACTAATGTTTATTAAGGTTGGTGACTCAAATACAGATGGATTTAGGCCCTGTGCTAGGGATAAGGATGAAAAATGGCATAGCCCTTGTACTCTAGACCCTATGATTTAATGGAGGGATTTGCGGAGAGATAGGGCAACTACAAATAGGTATGGTATGAGGTAGGAAATAACAGGGCAAAGAAAATCCAGGCAGGCCGTTCCAAGAAAATCCATGGAGAGAAAATTAATGAACGCAATAGCTCCTGGGCTGGGCCTATAAGGAAAAGAGACTGTAATAGAGCTAGGAGGAAAGTTGACTGCACTTGGATTGATGAAAATGGATTCCCTCATCTATAAAAGAAAACACAGTGCCCAAAGCCAAAGAGCATGCTAGAGGTTATTTATTCAGAAGCTACCCTGGCACACCCACCCACAGGTTGTAAGGTGGTTTCTAACAAGCTAAGCTTCTTTCGGCCTACAGCCATGTCACTTACTCCTTCTGACACCATGCTGATGTTGTTCAGGTAACTGAGTGGTTGGCAGGGACAGAACTACAATTTGCTACCTAAACAACGCCAGACAGACTCAGAAGGCGAAACCTACATACAGGAGATGCCAAAGGTTGGATAGTTTAAATTTTTGTAATCTTACTAAGGACTGTTTACTCTTGACTTTGGAAAGGAATTCCTTGGCAAAGATGAAATGTTATAGGGTAAGAGTTCTTAATTTGGGAGTTTGGGAACTTGTTTTCTAAAAAACATTTTGATAACTGTATTTCAACATAACTGATACCCTTTGTAATAATTTATTTTATGCATTTAAAAATATTCTGAAAAGTTTCCTTTCACCAGATAGCCAAGGGGTCCAGGACATAAAAGGTTAAGAACTCTTATTCTAGGGTAATAAACCTTTTTAAAGCTTAAATTGTGATTACATGAAATTAAAATTTTTTTGCACTAATAAAATTAATTGGACCTAGGATAAGAAGGAAAGGTACTGACTGGAAAAAAAAATATTTTTAACAAACATTTCTGATAAGGGTCTGATATGAGACCAAGATTTTACCCCCACAGGATATGAACAAAGAGCTCTCAAAAGACAAACCATAAACTATTAACAACAATTTAAAAGATTGTGCCAAATCATTAATAATAAAAATGTAAATTAAAAATCAACACTGAGGTGTCAAGCCACACCTAGCAAGTTGGCAAAGATGACAGAAGATGGGAATGGTCAATGTTGTAGGGCTTGTAGAAAAAAGCAATAATATACTCTTGGCAGAGCTGGGAACTGGCACAACAATTCTAGAAAGCCACGTGGAATCTTACTAAGAAATTAACTAAAACACGTATCCCCTTTGAACCAGAGATTCTACTATTAAGTATATATCCCCAAAGAGATGCTAGAAGGTAGATCTATAATTTCATTGATACAGAAAACAGCTGGGTAAGAAAACCTGTCCTACCAATGCAAGGTGACATGTTCTCTGTAAATTCCTGTCTTGAGAAAGGCTTGGAGAACAGACAGGTTAAGGGTCTTGACCAGAGTCACAGGGCCTACATCTGGCAGAAGCCAGGTCCTCCTGACTTGTGGGTCAGTTCTCTAGCATCCCTAGATGTCCACAAAGGCACCCACCTATCTGTAACAGCTCTTTCAAAATAAAGAAATGGAAACAAAACAATGCCTACAGGTGTGGCACACAAACACAATAGAATATTACTGCTTCGTAATAAATGAATATGAAGAATTCAGAAGAATTATAGAAACTAAGGCAAAATGAAGCAGAACCAGGAAAACAACATACATAATGACAATAACATAAATGGAAAAAAATTACAGCAACCCCCAAATCCCATAATACTGAACACAATATAATAATAACCAAGCTCTTAACCTTGAAGAGAAGATAAGAAAATGCACCTCCCTTCTTTGAAGAGACGAGGGACCAGACTACATGGATATGGAAGCTTCTCTACACTGCCACATTTGGTTGACATATTAATTTTACTACTTTTCCCCTGCTCTTTCCTTTTTATTCTCTGTTTTAAGCTCACTGGCTGGGAAGAAAGGACACATCTGGAAATAACAGTGATGTAAAAACAATTATGTAACGAATTTTCTTTTTAAAGCTTAAATTGATACCAGGTACACAGGTCCCATATCTTTCTGCAGAATGCCCATCGATAAATGATGAAGAGGCAGACTTTACTTGTGAGATATTTTTTCTAAAAGTAACAAAGGGTGAAGAAATCCAAAGAATGAAAATATTTCTCACGTGTATACATTGTCTCACTTGATCCTCAGGTATCATGCCCATTTGACAGTTGACGACACAGTCTCAGAGAGGTAAAGGAACTAGAGCAAGGTGACATGGCTAGTAAGCAGCATCTCAGGTGAGTCTAACTGCCTCGGGCCTAGGCCCCTCATCTATGCAATGAGAGGATTTGACTAGGTAGCTGTTAAAGTCCCTTCCAGTTCTAGATCTACAATTTTATGACCTGAACACAGTTCTTCTGACTCCAAATGATATCCATTTGTCTTTTAAGTATTTCAACAATGGTTCTCCCATCTACCTCAGAAGACGCTGTGGTACACTGGAATGGAACAAATGAAGGATTTGGAATCATTCCCCACCCCTCCATTCTCCTGCCCCAAAGTTCCAGTCAAATACCAACCACCTCTCCAATGTACCCTCTGGAATGCTTGTTCCACTGGCAATAAACTTCCCTGCATCCTCAAATCTTTTTCTTCCCCATGCCTTAAATCTCCTACAGTTACTGAAACCTAGTTCCCTCCTGATGACAAAGCCTCACTATCCACCTTTCCAGTACAGGCTGCACCTTCAGTCACTCCCCTTACCTCACTGGTCAAGGAATACTCCTAGTTGCCCACTGCCATTTCCAGGTTCTCTCCCTACCTCCATCACTCAGTAACCTCACATCTCCTCTGAGGTCGACACAATTCATTTCTACCACCCAATCAAAATCTTCACTTGAACCTTTCATTCTTGATAACTATCATCCTGTATGTCTTCTACCTTTTGTTGCTAAACTCCTTGGAAAGACCATCTACAAAAAGTAACTCCACTTTCTTTTCTCTCTCTCTCTTCTTACAATCTGGCTTCTGACTCATTATTCCACCAAAACTGCTTCCCAAAAGTATTGATCTATTAGTTGTCAAACCTAAAAGCCTCTTTCTCAATCTTCATCATCCTCAAACTCTCTGCAGCCTATGCCAATGATGATCACCCTCTTCTTCTTGGTCCTCTCTTCTCTAGGTTTTTGGGATAGTTTTCTCCTCCCACCTAACTGCTCCTTTTCTGTATCCTCCTCCAGATCATGCCCTCTAGCCACGGGTATCCTATACAGGGTTCTGTCCTGGGCCCTTTTCTATTCTCCCTCTATATAAGTCAGTGAGCTCATCAGCAACCACAGATTTAATTACTATCTCTAAGCCGATGATTCTCAAATCTACCCATCTCGATCCCATCTTTCTGCTGACCAATTTCACGTGGTCCTTTCAGAAATGTCAAGTGAGACATTTAGTGGACATCCTAAACTCAACATGTCCAAAGCAGACATTATCCCCACCCTCCCTTACTCCCCCTCCCAATTCATGCCCGGACTATTGTAATAGCTGCTGGTGGATCTGCTTGCCTCAAGCCTCTCTCCACTCCAATACATCTTCCATTCAGCCACCAAAGAGATGTTCCTAAAGTACAGGTCTAATCATGCCCTCCTTTCCCCTCCCCCTCAATAAACTTTGCAGTCTATCGAATCCAGAATCAAAAGCAAAATACTCTGTTTGACCACGAAAATTTTTTATAACCTAACTTTGCTCCTACCTTTCCAGACTTCCCATACCTTGCTCCCCACCATGTATTCTGTTTCCAGTGACACTGACTTTAGCTCTGGGCGGTTTCACTTGCAGTCTCCCATGCCTGGAATGCTTTCTCTCCCCTTTGTCCACCTACCGACCTCTCTGACTTCAAGCTCCAACTAAAATCCCATCTTTTACATGAGATCTCTCCCACGCCCTCTTAATTCTAGTGCCATCCCCTCTTTTAATTATCTATTTGTGCTGTATATAGCTTGCTTTGTACACATTTGCTGGCTTGCTATCTCCTCCACTACACTTTAAGTTCCTTGGGGGGAAGGGCTCTATTTTGCCTCTTTTTGTGTCTCTAGAACTTAGTACTATGCCTAGAACACAGAAGGCACTCAATAAATGTTTACTGAATGACTGACCAAATCAGGAAATTTGAGATTTAAGTTCAAATCCCAGCTTTAACACTTAGTAGCTGTTGACCACAGTAAATCACTATCTCTCTGAGTCTCAGTTTTATCATCAATAAAATGGGAATGGTATTTACCATATGTCTACATATGTGATACACACACACACACACACACACACACACACACACACACACGCCATCTCACAAGATTATTGTGAGGAAAACACATAAACCTTTAGAAGTGCTTTAGAAGTCAGTTATTATATTTTATGGAAGACTGTATAAATCAAATTTCATTTACTAGGGCCTGCTAAAAGTAGAGATAGTAGTAACTCTTTTTCAGTATGAAAGATTAATTGGTAGGCTAGTACAAGGAACTTACGGCTTAAGAAGCGGTTTTTAACCCATTTGTTTTGTTTCCGAGCATATCTCTTGGTCACTTGTTTTAGAGCCTCAATACCTAAAAGCAAAGAAGACAGAATATGTCAAGTAACCAGCGTCAACGACCTTAGGGCCTGCTAAACAAAGCCTCAGAACTTGGGATCAGAGAGCAGATAGTCCTTGGACAGCAAGGAGGCACCTCTGAGCTCTGCTGTACTAAGGCTCAGGGAGACCTCATTCCTAAGAACCTTCAGGTCCAAGGATGTGACTACTGTGACAGACTGGAGAAATGTCAAAGGCAAGGGATGGAGTCAGAGACTTGGAGGAAAGGACTTTGTTCAAAACACCAAAGAGGAGGGAATTAGTGCTATTAACTTCTTCTCACCCTGTACTATCACACTTGTATTTGTATTATTAATCTTGACCCAAGATTCCCTAGGATTAAACAAGAAATGTCATACCTTTTGTAAGGAGGAGGTTACTGGTTTCTGGACTGCACTGGTCATCACTGATCAGATATTCGTGGAACTCCTTGAAGCCAATGGACTGAAAGATGCCATGTTGGTAGTTCTGACTGGGAAAAGAAAAGCAAAAGACGGACCATCTATTTTTCTGTACTGAGGTCTTCCCTGCCATTCCCTAAAAAACATTCCTTAGAATCTCTTGGAGCGGAGTGAAGATGGTGGCACAGAAGCAAGAGAACTCCATGAGCTCCCCCCACAACCACCTCAAATAGCTATAAGATATGACTCTAAACAAATTTTAGAGCTCCAGAACCCACAAAATGACAGAGAAACAAAGCTCCCACTGAAGGCAGCCTAGCAGGTGGACAGGAAGGGTTCATTGCAGCACACTGGGAGCCGAGAGCAGTCCCACATGAACGCACGGCAGCCAGGAAAAGCCACAGCTGGAGCACTCAGGAAAGTGGATCACCAGCAGCTGTGGCAGTTTCAAGAATTATCAACCCAGAGGAGCTGAAGACAAAGTGAAAGGTCAGTGGAACTTGGCTAAATTTGGGGGAGAGGAGTGGGTCCGGCTCCTGCCCCTAGAGCTAGAAGTGGCCAAGGTGTGGCAGCCCTGCAGCTGCCTCCACATGGCTGCTTCAGAGATCCTCGCCTGCAGATTGCAGAGGGGCCAAATGACCATTCAGAGGCTAAGTGCTCTTGCCTTAACCTGCCTGGATCAGGATCGCAGTCCTGGGTGGTGGTCCTGAGATGTGTGACTAGTAAGCCAAAGCTGGTGGGGACTGCAGAAACGGCAGCTTCCTAATAGCTTCGGCAGCTGCAAAAACCCCAGCGATTTGGGACAAAGCACTCCCCTCTGAAAGCAGAGTTCCACTGAGTCCAAAAGTCAAGTAATTGACTGGCAACATGAGCAGGCAAAGGAAGCAAAGCAAGGACAGCCATCCAATTTTAGATTCCTTTTTTGGGGACAAAAAGGATCAAAGCATGGAACAGGAGGAAGACAACACAGTCAGAACTCCCGCACCAAAAGCTTCCAAAAAAATGTAAACTGGATATAGGCCATAGAGGAGCTTAAGACAGATTCTAAAAACCAAATAAGAGAAGTGGAAGAAAAATTGGGAAGAGAAGTAAGAACGATGCAAGAAAATCATGAAAAGAGAGTCAACATCCTGACTAAAGAAAATAACACCTTAAAAAATAGATTAACTCAAATGGCAAAAGAGGCCCAAAAAGCCAATGAGGAGAAGAATGCCTTAAAAAGTTGAATTTGCCAGATGGAAAAAGAATCTCAAAAGCTTTCTGAAGAGAATAATTCCTTCAGAATTAGAGTGGAGCAAATGGAAGCAAATGACTTTATGAGAAATGAAGATACTATTAAACAGATCCAAACAAATGAAAAAATAGAAGGCAATGTGAAATATCTCCTTGAAAAAAACCACTGACCTGGAAAATAGATCGAGGAGAGACAATTTAAAAATTATTGGACTACCTGAAAGCCATGATCAAAAAAGAGAACCTAGAAATCATCCTTCAAGAAGTTCTCAAGGAAAATTGCCCTGATATTTTAAAACCAGAGGTCAAAATGGAACTTGAAAGAATTCACTGATCACCTCTTGAAAAAGATCCCCAAAAGAAAACTCCTAAGAATGTTATAGCCAAGTCCAGGAGTTCCCAGATCAAGGAGAAAATATTACAAACTGCCAAGAAGAAACAATTTGAATACTGTGGAA
>CM053588.1:69970775-70048853 GCA_028646515.1 Pseudochirops corinnae | reverse complement strand
TGTGAGGTTTTGGTTTGGGGCTCACTTTGAGAAGAGTTGTGTGATTTGGCCAGAAGAGACTCTGGGCAGCTGTTGAGCTCCCCGGCTGTGAAAAACCCAGATGTTGGTGCTTCCCTCTCTGGTAACTGACTAGGTAACTGATGTAAGGGTCAGACGCTGGAAGCCGTCTGCTGATCTGTTTTTCTGTTTGTTTGTAACTTCTGTTTGTATTCTCTGAAGTTCAGGGTGCTGACTTTTCCCCCTGAACTAGGTAAATGATATGTTTGATTAAAGTAAAATTGTTAACCCATTTTGAGTTGCCTTCCTTTACAAAAGCAGATCTAAGAACCTGTGCTAGTAGCCGCCCTAGGTATGCTAGGGTGCTTGCTATTACAAATGTCTAAAAAGGAAGTTGGAGATTTGAGACTGGAGGTTAGGGTTGAACAAGCAGATCTGAAGGTCATCTGCATAAAGATGATAGTTAAATACATGAGAGCTAATGAAATCACCAAGTGAAATGGGATAAAGAGAGAAGAGAGGAGCCCAGGGGGACACTCACGGGTATCAGGCATGACTTGGATAAGATGCAGCAAAGGAAACTAAGGAGGGTTCAGATAGGTAGGAGAACCAGGAAAGAGAAGTGTCACTAAAATCCAAGGGAAAAGAAGATAATCAACAGTGTCAAAGGCTGAAAAGAGGTCAAGGATTAGGCAGTAGGGTTATAATTAAAGGGCTGGAATGTGGAGTCAGAAGACTTGGTTTTCAATACCTACTGTGGTACTTATTGCCCAAAAGACCTTGAACAAGTAACTTCCCTTGTACTGGCCTCAGTCTCCTCATCTGTAAAATGGTGAGAGGGGAAGGTTGGATTAAAGAAGTCCTGCTGGGTCTAAATCATACAATCACATTAAGAATGGTCAATGCATAGATGCAGTATCTGATCTGTAACTACCTTATATCCTGTTCTTCCCAATACAGACCATATCCCTAAAATTAAATCCCCTTGGGGGGGGGGGGGGGGCGGAGGGAGAACCAACTCTGTAGGCAGCTTTTATAAACCAGATTTGGAAGAAAAAGTATGGCTTATATTCCAACTAATACATCTGTAGCCTCAAATAACCCTGGCACCATCAGTAACTTTTGTTGAACTCTGTAAAAGTGGTCTGAGAGTAAGTGCAGCTGTTCTGTGAACCTCCAAGAAGTCTAGGAGATAAGGGGGAAGGCTCTGTTCCCAAGGTCATAAACTGAAAGCAAGGCCCCACTTAGGTGGTGGCTGAGCTCAAAGCAAACTATGGGCTTATTTTCATTTTCATCTCATCAAAAGATTCCAAACTTCAGACTACCTCAAATCCTCTAAGACTTACTAACTTTCTAGTTCCATTTCCCCTTAGCCTTGAGCTAAGAATAATTTTCTACATTTTAAAATACAACAAAAATGTAAAATGTAAATGTAAATGTAAAAACCTTCCTCAACTCAACAGCCAGTACAAAACCAGGTGGCAGTGAAGTTTGTTGAAAGGAAAATACTCTTTACAACATCCCAGAAAAATCATCATCCAATAATCCAACTGAAGATCTCCAATGATAGGGAACTCATCATCCCAGAAACATGACCCCCTCCACTTTTGGACAGCTCTGATTATTGGAAAGTTTTTCACAACAGAGAGCAGTAACTTGCCTCTCTGCAATTTAGAACCTCAAAGAATTTTATATTCATTCATTCATAGTCATTCTCTCTCTCCTCCCTCCCCCAACCTTCTCATATTATATATTAATTCTAGTTCTGCCTTCTAACGCCAAGCAGAATAAGTTTACAATCTTTCCCATGATGATCCTTTCAGATGCCAGGAAGCAGCGAACAATCTTCTTCAAGAAAAACACTCCTAGATATCTACATTCAGAGAAAGATCTAGAAAGACTAGAGTTGAAATGGAGACTGAAGCAATCTACATGCTATCATTCTTTTTCATGTTTGGTTTTGCTTCTTTTTTCCCAGTGTTCACTCATTGGTTACAACCCTTCTATACAACCAGACTACTGTACAATGTGAAAGTATTTGCAGATCTTATACATGATTGCACGCCACCATGGGGAGGGGAGAAAATCTGAAACTCAAGGAATTGTGGAACTGAATCTTGTAAACTAAAAGTAAAGAAAAAAAGAAAAAAAAAAAAGAAAAACATTCCTAGTTCTTTCACTCAATCCTCCTACAACATGGTTTCAGGCCCTGCTAGCCAGCTTCTGGACCCCGTCCAATTTGTCAAGGTCTTTCCTAAAACACAACACTCAGATCTCTACACAATATTTCTAGATATAGACCAACCATGACAGAGAACAAAAGGATCACTACCTCCCTGATTTTGGACACTATATTTCTATTAAAGCAGTCTAAGATCAGGCCTTAGTTTCCAAACCCTCTGAAAAATGAGAGGTTAAGACTGGACAGTCTGTCTGATCTTATGATTCCACCACTGCCAAGTCTCAAAGATACTCTTCCTGCCTACACAGAATAGATCAAACCAAATCAGGTTGGATTTCACTTCAGCACATATAGAATCCCATGTGCAAATTTACAGGCACCTAAAATAAACAGGACACAACCAATCCTAGATCCAAATATTCTGTCTCCCAAACACTGCTGCCACTTCTACCCTTTGCGGTGCCAGCCTCAACACAGAATGTTCATCCTTAGAAATGTAAATCTAGAAACTCTTTCTAAACACCTTCTGCTTTGCCCTTCTGGCCAATGGTCACTTCCCTTCCAAACAAACTTGAGTTTGTCCCCAAACCTCTTCCTTCAAGACACTACAGCAAAGTCACAAAATGCACCTCATCCCACACAATCCTCCTGGAGCTATAGAGTTGACACAAATACACTTCACACGGCAGAACGGGCCAAGGGGCCCAGGAATACAGTTTAAGATTAGATGAGTCAAATATGTTGACTATTCTCTCACTATGTCAAGTTACTAAAAACTCAAGTTCTCTGAAAAAATATAATCTGTCTCTACCACCGATAGCCTTGACCCCATCATACTGGAGATGACAAGGGTCCTCATTCACATAATTTCACACTCCCTTTCCCCTTCCTGGAGCAGAATAAGACAGGTCTGTCTCTGGTACAAAATGCTGCTTCTAGAGGATGAATCCAAGCAGAAAGAAAACCTAGCTTCATGGATGTATTCATGATACCCTGTCTGCCAGTCAGATTGTAATGAGTAGTGTGAGTAGTGCCCGACTTATCTGATGCTCTCTCCAATACTTTACTCTAACACAAAGGGGACTATGCCCCACTGCAGGATGGGTTATAATAGAGATGCTTCCTCTCTCCAGAAATTACAATGCTACACTTGTTTGTTTTCCTTAACTTACAGTTGGGGAGTCTGTAATATTAGACCGTCTTTGTATGTCTTTTGCCAAATGTCTTCAAGTTTCTCAGTACAGTACTTCATCTAGTTACTGAGGACTAGAACATGCAGAGAACAAGCTCAGCATTCTTCATGAAATACCGCAGGCTTTACAAATGATCCTGAAAACCTGCTTTAGTTCCCAGCTCTGCCACTTGCTCAACCATACAATCTCTAATTTTCCTGTGCCTCAGTTTTTCCATATGGAAAAAAAGGAGGACATTAACTGCTTACTTCAGAAATATCAGGATGAATAAGCACATCCATGATTCAATGCTTTAATGTGAAGCATTTGGGGTTTGAGAAAAAAAATTAAAGCAAAGCAACAATAGTACAATAGAAACACCAATGTTTCCCGTGCGAAGCTTTGAGAACAGATTAGAGGGCCCTTACATTTGCCCTGTCAGCTGTGCAGGAATCCACAGCTCAGCCTTGCAGGGGACCATCTGTCTTCACCCGAAAATGAGCAATGCCTCATAGACAGAGGATGTCAACTCCCCATAGAGACTGCTTATGCTGAACAAGCAGGAGACTGAAAGCCTAAATCAGAATAATTGGGTATCTGAGCCACAGTGGGGAGGGTTAGTCCAGTACCCTCTGGGCTCTGTGGCTCTAGTGCTTAGCTACAGAAGTATTCTATTAATAAAGGGGTCACTGTGTACCAGGCTTCATGCCTACATTATCACAACAGGTGGTCTCTGGAACCCCCTTTACCCCCACATACTCCCCACCCCACCCCACCATGACTTCTACTCCAACAGCTGCCCAAACACTGCCAGCATTTGTCTGATGTTTGCAAAACCAGGACCAGGCATTTCCCATGAATGGACAGAGGGTTGGAACTTAGCCTCTGTCAAATGGTACAGAATGATAAGCTGACAGGGCAAATTGTAAGGGTATTATACTCTATAAACAGTCACAGAATCATGGGATAGCAGAACGGGGAGGGACCTTCCAGTCCTCATTTAGACCAATCTCCTCATTTTACAAAGGAGGAAATTAGGACCCCAAGAAAAGGCACTAGCCCAAGGTCAAACCACTAGCATAGACAACACAAAAACCCAAGTCTCCTGACTCAATCCCAGTATCCTTGGTCTTGTGCTAAGAAGCACACCATCCCCAACCTGCCTCTTAAAATACTGGTGGGAGAAAAAAGGACAACAAATCTCTGCAGACGTACTGCACAGCATTAATATGAATGTGATTAATTTGAGTGTTGTCTTAATAAAGGGAAAGGAACATTGAGAAAAGAGGAAACCAGGCTTTTAATCCTTAAAATTATTAAAATGAGTAAAAATTCCTTGAGGCCAGGGATTGTGTCACTTTCATCTCTATCCCTAACACTCACCAATAAATTGAAAATAGTCAACTCTGGGGACTGTACAACTGATAGATTTCATAGTTCTGCTCTACAGTTTTCTAGGATCAGCTCAATGTCAGAGAGAGTTAGCACGGGATTCGTAGTGACCTGAGTCTGAATCCTGCCTTGGACCAATCACTTAGCCATATGCAATATCAGTTTCCTCATCTGTAAAATGAAGTTAGTAATAGCACCTACTTCACATGGGTGTTGTGATGATCAAATGAGAGAACATGAAGTGTTTTACAAACCTTAAAGCACTGTATGAAATATTAGTTATTATTGTTATTATTCTGAGTAAGACTACAACAAATCAAATGCCAGTGAATACAAGTATTAAATAAGTACACATTGGGAGACTTTTACCCTGAGATTTCTGGATCACCTCCATTCAAAGCTGAACTTCACCGAACCATAGGCAAGACCCAAAAACAAGGAAAAAAAAGAAAAGAAACAAGCCTTTAATGAATAAATGTCACAAAGTACAAACACTAAGACTGTACTCCCAGAAGAGAATTTAATTCATAGGGGACCCTCTAAATTCTTATAAGCCAGCTTATTCTTACTTTACATATATTCCTAATAGACTTCATTAATAAAATCAGCAACAAGATTATAAGCAATAGAGGGGAATGAGGGGGAGGAAGACTCAAAGTTTCCCGGGTACAGTTGAGAGAACATTGCAATCTTTAACAATATAGCAGTTAGAGAAAAGGCCTAGTTGGGGTAAGAGGGTGTATAGTGAGCAGTAGAAGAGTTAAGTTTGTAATACAAAAGGAGGTTCGAGAGCCATTAGCATACAGGTAATAACTGAAGTGAGTAAAAAAGGATGAACAGTACTAACTGAAGTTATGTGAGTGGACAAGACCTAAAAGAGGGGAAGAACAAGAAGAGCTTAAAGAAGGGAGGAGTCTTGGAGGACATCCACATAAAGGGGGTGGAAAGGAAAGGAGCCAGTGAAGGAAATCAGGACCAGTCAGAGAAGAGAAATAACCAAGAAAGAACAGCATTTTAGAAGTCAAAGAAGGAGAGAATAACAGTAAGAGTGTGTTTCCCAAATAACTAAATTTCATACCTCTACCTGGCCTTTAACTCAAGAATCTAAATACACTTTAATCATAACTACAGTAACTCACCAAACATAGAATTCACAAATGGAGGGAGGAAGGGGGGAAGAGGATGAGGGGGATCAATGCATGTCCACAGTACACGGCCTACAAGTATGCCGAAGTTATTTTGTTAAAGACGATTAGCATAAACTACTAGTCATTATTTGTAAACATTCCTAGCCACAGCTAGGAACAAATGGAACAATAATTATTCCACTATATTAGCATATTCTTTTATTCTGGATTCAGTATTAAAGGTAAAGCGTGGCACAATGCAAAAAAAGCTGGATTCGGAGTCAAGACATAGATTAGAATCCTGGCTCTACCCTTTATTACCCTGTATGACCTTAGACAAGTCACTTAACATCTCTGGGCCTCAGTTTCCTCATCTGTAAAATGAAAAGGTTTGGACTAGATGACCTCTGGAGTCCCTTCCAGTTTTATATCTATGATCCTATAATCAGTCACACTTGATACAGAAAATACAAACATGCCAAGATATAACCATATTATGAAGAGTTGAAGGAGGAGCAAAGTTGGCCACTAGGAAGGTCCAAGAGGGGTCCACTATGACAGGGAAAAAACTGCACCTTAACTTCTAACTGAAATTTACTATTCCCTTCAGTCAGAAGCACAGACAAAACCAAAAGCACTGACAGTAACTGTGATGTCCCAAGAGAAATCGAATACTCTTATCACATTACATTGGCTGCAAGCGGCTCAAAAGGTTTATATTCATCAGCACTTCCGAATTACCGTACTTGAGACCTACCCCAGAAGGCACGTCTTCTGTGTTTCAATACAACTGGTTTCCTGTGTAAACCACCAATTTGATTTTAAGCATTTAAAAAACAATCGGAGAAGCGGTTCATGGACTACAGCAAAATATCCAAGGGGTCCGTGGCAAAAAAAAGTTAAGAAACTTCTGTCTAAAGCAAAGATAGGCAAATTAAGAACGGTTTTTAAATTTCTGAATAAAGTTCTATTGTATTCACATAAATATAAACACACACACATCCATTCTTAACTCACAGAGCCATACAAAATTTACATTCGGTACGCTGTAGCTTGCAGATCCCTGCTCCAAAAGATTCAGGGCCTGATGCTCTTTTTAAAATCCCTAAGCAGAGACAAGTTGGTGGCCCAATGGATAGAGAGCTCTGGGCCAGGAGTCAGGGGGACCTGAATTCAAATCCGGCCTCTGACCCTTCCTGTGTCTCTTCTCTGGTCAGTCACTTAACTTCTCTCCATCTCAGTTTCCTCAAATGTAAAATGGGGACACCTAACTCCCCGAGTTGTTGTAAGAATCAAACGGCGTAATATTTGTAAAGTGCAGCACCAGGCACACAGGAGAAGTTTAACAGACGCTTATTTCATTCTCTTCCTCTTCTCTTCTTTTGACAGATTTAAGCAACGGTGAGGGGAACTGGGTTCCGCAGTCAAGAAAAAGAGAGTGAAAAGAGAAAAAAAGTTGTTAGCAGGGCAGCAAGGTGGTGCAGTGAATAGAGCACCAGCACTGGAGTCAGGAGCACCTGAGCTCAAATCTGACCACAGACACTTACTAGCCTTGTGACCTCAGGCAAGTCACTTAACCCCAATTGCCCTCCCTTCCCCTATCTAAAAAGAAAAAAAAAAATAACAAAAAGTTGTTAGCTTTCAATTCTATAGCTCTCCCTACTAACAACAATAGCTGATATTTATACATTGTACTTTAAGGTTTGCAGAGCACTTTACATAAACTATCTCATTTAAGCCTCTCAACAAGCCTCTAACTTAGGGAATTAAGGCTTTACTGTCTCCACTTTACAGAGGAGAAAACTTAGATTCAGAAAGGTTAAATAAAGAGTTGTGATTACAGAACTTTTTAAAAAAATAATATTTTCCCCAAAATTGTATTTATATATATCTATGTACATATATATTGTATGTATATGTATATCTATTGTATATATATTGTATTTATATGTATATAAATGCAATATACAAACAAATACATGTAAAAACAATTTTTTAACATTTTTTATCTTTTTTTAAAGTTCTGAGTTCTAAATTCTATGCCTCCCTCCCCTCCCCCTTCCCTGAGAGGGTAAGCAATCTGACATAGGTTGCAATCATGTAAACCATTTCCCTATTAGTCGTTTTGTGCAAGAAGATTAAAACAAAAGAAAGAAAAATAGTATGCTTCAGTCTGTATTCAGACCACATCAGTTATTTCTCTGGAGAAAGATACCATTTTTCATTATGAGTCCCTTGGGATTCTCTTGGGTCATTGTATTGCTGAGAACAGTTAAGTCATTCATAGCTGTCTGTCATATGATATCGCTATTCTGCTGGTTATGGTTCTGCTCACTTCACTTTGAATCAGTTCATATACATCTTCCTAGGTTTTTCCAAAATCATCCTGCTTGTCATTTCTTTTAGCACAATAATATTCCATTATAATCATATACCACAACTTGTTCAGCTATTCCCCAATTTATGGATATCCCCTCCATTTCCAATTCTTATCTATCACAAAAAAAATCTGCTATAAACATTTTTATACAAATTTGTTTTCCCCCTTTTTAAAAATCTCTTTCGAATACAGATCTTGCAGAGAGAGGGAGAGAGACAGAGAGGGAGAGAGAGAGAGAGAGAAGAAGAGGGAGAGGGAGAGGATCAGTCACTGGGGGATTGGGAGATATAACTTTATCCATTCAATAAGCATTTAATAACTTACTATGTGTCAGGCAGTTGGTCTATGAGCTGAAAGTCCTAAAGATGAGGCTACAAAGAACAGAGCAGGAAAGACAGTGGCAGTGTGTCCCAAAGGCAAACATCAAACATATAATATGTTTTAAGGTTTAAGAAAGAAGTGCTTCATGCACCAGAGGTATAAAATGAGACAAAAGGTTTTGGGGCATGGACAATGCAGGAATTTGTTTTGTCTGACTATCCCTATTTGTCACAAAGGTTTTGTTTGTTTTTTTTAATGAAGAGGTGGGAGAAAATAAAATAATTTTCTGTAATTGAATAAAATTAAATTAAAAAATATTTCCCTTAAATCCAAAGTGTTTTGCAGACCACAGTTGATGTGGACAATAGTTTCATGAGGCAGGCAGCACAAGTGTTATTACCCACATTTTACAGATGAGGAAAGAGGTGAAGTGACTTGCCATAGTTACAGCTTATAAATGGAAAGAGAATTTGAATCTGGGCTTTTTCTGACTCTAAATGCAGGGTTCTGTCCATTATACCACATTGCCTCTCAAATTCTAGAACTGTTCAATTAGCTTAATCCAACAGTTGTTGAGCTGTTTTTCAGTTCTGTCTGATTCTTCATGACCCCACTTGGGGTTTTCTTGGCAAAAACACTGGAGCGGGCTGCCATTTCCTTCTCCAGCTCATTTTGCAGACGAAGATACTGAAGCAAAAGGGGTTAAGAGACTTGTCCAGGATCAAACAGTCGGTAAACTTCTGAGGTCACATTTGAACTCATGAAGATGAAGTCTTTCTGACTCCAGGGCAAGCACTCTATCCACAGTAAAGCCAAACTGCTTAATCCACTAATTCCAGTTAATTTTCATTCAAATTTACCAAACAGTATGGAAACTAGGGAGAATAGTAATCTTTTTGACCATCTAAATGCCATTTTGGTTTCAAATTACATTTAACAGAATACTTGCAGAAAGAGTTAAGAATTAAAAGTATGTGCATGTGGTCTAAAATAAGACAGACGAACACGAGACGAAGTTCATAAAGTAGAAGTATAAAACAGCAGAGCCCCATGTGCTAGATGGCCACTATGAATCAGACTAAGCCATTTTCACTGTCCAAGTTGAGAAATTACACAGAAACTGAAGGTATTATTAAAAGTAAATGCCAACTAGCAAGTCCAAGAAGGTTAATAATCTTTAAAGAACTTATTAATCTCCATGACTCTGGCATAGGAAACAAACCTAACTTCACTTTCCAAGATTTCTGTTCATAATTTCCTTATACTATAAATATTATCACTCATTTCTTAAAAACCCTTACTTAAACTCTAGCTATCTCCCTATATCTTTCCTCTTTTTTAGTTAAATTCCTAGAAGTTTAGCCTCCACTCCTCACACCTCTCAAATCTTTGCAATTTGACTTGCTTCATCATCCAACTGAAACTACTCTCTCCAAAGTTATAAATGATTTCTTAACTCCCAGATCTGATGGCCTTTTCTCAATCTTCTTCTTTCTTGACCTCTCTGCAGCATCTCACACCGCTAATCACCCTCTCTAGATCACCCTCCTCTTGGGTTTTCCTTTCTGCCTTACTGCTCTCTCAGTCTCCCTTTGCCAGATCTTCATCTATAATAATAATAATATTAAATTGCATTTACATTGCAATTTCAGTTATGCAAAGTGCTTTACATATATTATCTCATTTGGTCTACAGCTCAGTCCTAGGCCCCATTTTCTCTTCCCTCTCTCTTGAAGGTTTCATCAGCTCACATGGGCTTAATTATCTTCTTTAAGCAGATTACCTCCAGATCTAGATATCTAGCCAGTCTTTCTCCAAGCTCCAGGTCCACATTACCAACTGCCAATTAGACAAAACAGATGTACTACAGAGATTTCAAATCCAATATGGTCAAACCAGAGCTCAGCATCTTACTCCCAAGATGAAATTCCCTCTCTTGAGGACATCATCATAATTCCAGTCACCCAAGTTCCTTGCATATCTCCCTCCTCTTCCCACTATCCCTCAGACTAAATACATAGCTAATCAGCTATCAAGTCTTGTTGAAGATCTCCTAACAGAGATGGATTCAATATTGCAAATAAGCTATAAAATTTTAATTGACGATACTTAAATTTGTTTTGCTTGACTTATGCATATATGTTAAAATGGTTTTCTTTCTTTTCAAACTGAAAACGAAATCATTTTTTTAAGTCTTGTTCACACGGCAGAAAAAACATTCCTCAAATCTGTCCCCTTCCCTCTAACTCACAGAGCCATCATTCTGGTTCAAGCCCTCATTATCTCTCACCTAGACTACCATATTAGTCTCCTAGTTTGTTTCTCTACTAATATTGCTTATTCCAACCTACTCTCTACATCTCTCCCACAATGCTCAATCAGTGGCTCCCTACTGCACGTAGGCTCAAATACAAATTTCTCTATTTGGCCTCTATTTTACCTCAACCAGCCCTAAGCTCCCTTTCTTTCATATACTCTGTAATATAATCAAACTGCCCCTCTTGTTGTTCTTCCCATACAACACTCTCACGTCTCATCCTTTTGCCTTTGCACCAGCAACTCCTTATGGTTGGAATGCACTTTCCATACCTCCACCAACAAAGATGTCCTATTTTCCTTCAAAACCAAATGCAAATGAATTTACTTCAAAACTTAGTGCAAAGCTTCTTCTGCATGAAGCATTTCCTGCTTCCTGGCTACTAGTTCTTCTCCCCCTAAAATCTCCTATTTCTTTCTTTATTACATATTTTGTCTGAACTTATATAGGTACTATCTCCCAGGACAGTAAATTCAAGTTCCTCGGGGGCAGGGCAGAAGACTATTTCTCTGTATGGACATTATTACTAATAATATAATAATGGAGTCTATAACATTAATGTAAATGGATTCTAAATATCACTGCAGTATTTGAACAAAGCCTCCAGGATCACAAGGTACACACCACTCCTTTCACTTCACCTCTAGTTTGTTAGCTTTTCCCGATGACCACAGACTTTGTGGTCAGCTACCTCAATCCTCCCTGGATGAACTCCCATGACCCCTGCTGTACCAATCCCCAGAGGCACATCACTCCCAGTGGATCTCTTCTCTTCTCCTAGGTTAAATCGCACAGGTGAAGGAAAACATAGAATTTTCCCTAACAGACAAATGGTAAAAGCATAAGAACAGGCAATTTCCAAAGCAATCCAAGCTATCAACAATAGTAACAATAGCTAACACACACCATTTAGTATGTGCCAGGGCCTGTGGTAAGTGCTTTACAATCATTATCTCTTTGATCCTCCTGAGAGGTCGGCACTATTATTACAGATCGAGATCCCATTTTACAGACTCCAAGTCCTGAGCTCTATGCACTGAAACACCTAGCTGTCACATGACAAGTGAAAATTAAAGCAATTCTGGGAATCTACCTTAAATCCATCAGACTGTCAAAATGATGAAAAAGGAAAATGACAAATGTTGCAAAGGGCTTCCAGGAAACAATCACACTGATGCACTCTTGATAAGGCTATCAATTGGCCCACATATTCTGCAAAATAATTTGGAACCACGAATAAAAATGCACGAAACCACGCATACCCTTTAACCCAACACAAAACTATTTATAGCTTCTTCTTTTTTTTTTTTGTTTTTTGGAGGGGGGAAGGCAGGGCAATTGGGGTTAAGTGACTTGTCCAAGGTCACACAGCTTGTTAAGTGTTATGTGTCTGAGGCCAGATTTGAACTCAGGTCCTCCTGACTCCAGTGCCTGTGCTCTATTCACTGTGCCACCCAGCGGCCCTTAGCTTCTCCTTTTGAAGTGGCAGAAAACTGGAAACAAAGAGGGCACACATTGATTGGGAAAGAGCTGAACAATTTGTACATATGAATGTAAAAGAATTATTAAAGCTCCATAAATAATGATGGGATGGACAGTTTCAGAGAAACCTAGGAAGACTTACATAAAATGATAAAGTATAGTGAATTGAATGAGAACAATTTATACTTGAAAGACTTAAGAATTCTGATGCTACCCCTTTCCAGAGAGATGATAGAATAAAGAAGCAAAAAAAGCCAGAAATTTTTGGACTTGATTAATGTGGGGATGTGTTTTGCTTGACTATGCCATTTACAATACAAGTGTTTTGGTTTTCTTTCTTCCATTTTTTTTTAATGAAGGGAGAATATAGGAGGTAAAGGGGAGGGTAGGATTAGGTTCCTCCCTCCCCTAAATGAGAAGGGAACAAAGGAAAGGGGAAGGTCAGAAGTAACAACGCCTGGCACACAGTAGGCTTTTAATAAATGCTTGCTGCCTTAATTTGGCAGACAAGTAGGCCAGCTTTGAAAATTACATATTGAATTTATTATAGAGTTAAAAAGAAAAAAGCAAGTGCTACCTAACAGATTTGCAGTTTCATGCACAATCTTCTTCTGTCACTCCATGTATATGGAAATGATCATTTTATTTGGTGTTTAAAGCAACTATGGGATTGCATTCCAACCATAAGTTTAAGTTCAGAATTACTATATACAAGTGGCCTATTACAATTTCGTCCTGGCCAACTTTAGGCAAGCCCTTACCACTAGGTAACAATATTTTCATTTGTCTCTTGTTCATTTCCTAAGATATACAGGTCTCTATTGCTTTAAAAAAGAAAAAAGAAAGAAATTCTTATTTCAGACTACAGCCTCCTTTTTCTAAAGTTCAATTTTCCTCAACCCTTTCAAGGGAAAATTTCTATTACATGTATTTTACAACTAAGTTTCACATCTCTGCTACCTCCTAGTTACTTATCAGAAATAAAAATGTTCTTTTCAAAGGCCTTTATTATCATATGTGATGATTCATTTATCTTTTCTCAGGACGAGTTCTTCTTGGCTTCCATGCTCCATGTGATACTGTTAATCAGTCCCATTTTTCAATAATATTTTCTTCTAGTCTTCCCTAATACATCCTTGCTTTTCCAGATGCCTCTTTAATCACCACTGCTGTGTTGCTCATTTTTGCCAGGGATTCATTCTCCTCTTACTTCCCAGCTATGAATGTTCTCTAAAGTGTAGACCTTGAACTCCTTTTCTTCTTTACATTCTCTCCCCTGAAAAGCTCATCTAATCTTTTCTATGATGAATGACTTCCAAATCTTTATTATCATACCTACTAACCAAAATCTAGTCTGTACCTTCAAATAATAATGATGTATTTCTACTACCTACAGTTTTCTAAAACTAGGTCTCCCTCTTTTGATTCCCCTATGTATATCAATTTGATTCAAATTCAATAGACATTTATATTAAGCATTTATTCTGTATAAAACATCATACTGGCTGCTGGGAGAGATGAAAAGTTTGGATAAAGACATACATCTCATCCTTCATGGAGTTTACAGTCTAGATGAGAGATAAGACAAAAACATGGATACATACCAAAAAATATCACATAGGACAAGCATGCCTGAAACTATTTAAAGTGCTTTTTGAGGTACAATGGGAAGATAATTACTAAAAGAAAGAGATCATGGAGGGCTTCATGTAATAAATCTCTTCTGAGTTGGGCTTTAAAGGATAGCTAGGAATTAAGTAGACTAGATCTATTAAACCTCAGGGGAACGTGTGGAAAGGGACCACTGATCAAAGATCACTTCCTTTAAAAAAAGTCAAAAGGAAAACTCCCAGATATGTCTTAGCCAAAACCAGAGGTCCTACATCAAAGAAAAAATACAGTAAGCATCCAGAAAGAAGCAGTTCAAGCATCTAAAAATCACAGATCATCAGGATCACATTAAGACCTGGCATCTCCTACTAAAAAAGAAAGCTCTTGAAATACAGTATTTCATAAGACAAAAGATATAGAGGCTTATGACCAAGAAGAACTTACTGAGTATAAAATACTGCATAAAAGTATAAAAGCTGAGTATAATTCTGATGGGGAAAATAATATCTCTTAATGGTACAGAGAACTTTCAATTAATTCTGATGGAAAGTCCACAGGTGAGTGGCAACTATGAGAAGCAAACCCAAGAGTTAAGAGAAATCTATAAAGGTAACCTTATTTGAGCAAGGAACGGTCTCTATGATGATGGTGTGCTAATATTCTAAGAAGGGTTAAACAAATATGTAACCTTCAGAATCCTAAAGTCTTCAAAGGGTATTGAGGGAATTAACTAAGAAAAACAGGCCTTAGGGATAGATTGGTTCTGTTCTGAGGTTATGGGAGAAGAAAGAGAAGGCAGGACAAAATGAATTATAGACTAGGGCAGAAAGGAGAAAGCACAGAATTAGAGGTTTTGAAAGTAAGGTGTGGAATATACTTTTTTTTTTTTAACAAAAGCAAGCACATGAAATGTAGATTCAGTTTCTTCAGTTTCAAGCAATTCTATTTTTATGTTCTGTATAAAAGGAAATGCTCTTTGGAAGATATTTTTAAGTTCAGAATTCTTTTAAAAATTTAAAAATGTTCAGGCAAAAGGAACAGCAGGAGCAAAAGATAAGTACAGGGGCAGAGAAAAGCTGTTTGGTTGGAACCCAGAGCACTTGGAAAAGACCAAAATGAGATAAAACTGGAAAAGGAAAAGTAGCAGCAGACAATCAAGTGCCTTGAATGCCAGCGTAAGAAATCTGAATCTTACTTGCCAAGGCCATAAGAAGCAACTGAAGATCACCTTAGAGATAGATGACATGTCTAGATCAAAACACAAGGAAAATTAATCCAATGAAACTGTTGTGATAGGAACTGGGGATGCAAGGATGAAAATGAAAAAGCCCCTGCCTTAAAAGAACTTGCATTCTAAAGGAGGAGATAACATGTACATAAATAGTACAGAATAATTTGGGGGATGAATACATTACTACCTAGGGCTATTGGAAAAGCTTCCTGTACAGCAGCGGTTCTCAACCTGTGGGTTATGTTCAATTTGTAACAATGAAAATACATCCTGCATATCAGACAGATTCATAACAGTAGCAAAATTATAGTTACGAAGTAGCAACAAAAATAATTTTATGGTTGGGGGTCACCACGACATGAGGAACTATATTAAAGGGTCATGGCATTAGGAGTGCTGAGAACTACTGCTGTAGAAGAAATTCCTGATCATTGAGCTGAGTCCTGAAGGAAATGACAGATTCTAAGAAATGTCACGTAAGAAGAAAAGTAAGAAAGCCAATTTGGCTGAACCACAGAATACATCAAGGGAAGTAATATGTAGTAAAGGTAGGCTGCAGCCAGGCAGAAAAAGGCTTTAAAGAATAAACAGAGAAGGAGTCACCAGAGCAAGGTTCTTAACCTTCTTTGCATCACAGCTCCCTTTGGAAGTCTGATGAAGCCTATGAACTCTGGCTCTGAATGTTTTTAAATGCATAAAATGACACACCTCTGATTATAAAAGAAATCAATCATAGTGAAATACAATTATCACTCCCAAATGAAAACTCTCAAGAACATCACAGCCCAAACCCATAGCTTCCTGGTCAAAGAAAAAAAAGCCAGAAAGAAAGAATTCAAGTACCAAGGAGTCATAGTCAGGATCACACATGAATTAGCAATCACCACTTCAAAGGAATGGAGAAGTTGGAATATGATACTGCAAAAGGTAAAAGATAGAGGCCTACAGCCAAGATTAACTTACCTAGCAAAACTGAGTATAATCCTACAGAGGAAAAAATTGACCTTTAATGAAATGGAGAACTTCCAAGCATTCCTCATGAAAACACCAGAGTTGCATAGATGCTTCCTTGTTCAAACAGGAATTAAGAGAAACATAAGAATATACAATCACAAGGAGTAAACAAGAATACAATATTTACATTCAAATATAAGATGATATATGTGTCCCTTCTCAACCCTATCATCAACTGGGGACATAAAGAAAGTCTAATTATACAAGGTCTGGGAGTATTTCTATTATATCTTGATGATCTTAAGAGAAAAATGGAATGAGAAGGGAAGAGGAATACTCTAGGATTAAAGGGAAAGGAAGGTTAGGGAAAATTATCCCATATAAGCAGGATGAAGTAAACATCTATACAAATAAGGAAGAAGGGGGTAAGGGGAAATGGCTGAAACTTGGACCTCACTCTCATTTGAAATGGTCAAAGAAGGTAAACACACACAAATACAAAAACACACATATACACACACGCACACACATCCTCCAACGGAAAATAAGAAGAAAGAGATGGGAGAAGGGGGTAGTTAGAGAGAGGGGAGATTAAGGGATAGATTAGTCCTAAGCAAAACAAGCTCTTAACTAAGATCATACAAAAATATTTATAGCTCTTTTTATGGCAAAGGTTCAGAATCTGAGAAGGGTATCCATAAATTGGGGAATGGATGAACAACATATGGTATACATGATGGAATGCTACTGTGCTGTAAGAAATAATGGGAGGAATGGTTTCAGAGACCTCTGGTAAGATTTTGTATGAACTGATGCAGAACCAGAAAAACAACTTAAACTTAAACAAAGACAACAAAATGATAAAGACAAACAACTTCAAAAGAATTAGGGACTCTGATCATTGTTATGATCAACCACAATTCCAAAGGACTAATGATAAAACATGCTACCCATCTCCCAATAGAAGTGAAGGACTCAGGAATGCAGAATGAGACATTTTTTTTTAATATGGCCAAGGTAAAAAATTTATTTTGCTTAACTATACATGTCTGCATCAGAGGTTTGGGGATTTTTTTCATTGTAAACAAAGGAGAAAGGGCTAGGATGAGAGGAAGAGGCGGATTTTTGATGACTGAAAAAATAAAACAATTTTTTAAAAAGATATAAGCAGGTCAAAGGATATCATCAGGCAGTTTTCAGATGAAATCAAGACAATTTATAGTCATATGAAAAATTAAATAAACACTGATTAGAGAAATGCAAATTAAAACAACCTTGAGATATCCTTTTATAGCTATAAGACTAGCTAACATGATTGAAAGAGAAAGCAATAAATGTTGGCAGGGATATTGAGAAATTCAGACACTAATTCATTATTGGTGGACTTGTAAACTGAGCCAATCATTTTGGAGAGCAATTTGCAATTATGCCCAAAGAGTTATTAAACTGCCTAAACCCTTCAACTCAGCAATACCACTAGTAGGTCTATTTCCAAAGATGATTAGAGAAAAAGGAAAAGAATCTATATGTTTTGAAACGTTTATGACAGCTGTCCTTGTGGTGACAAAGAACTGGAAATTGCAAGAACATCCGTCAATTACGGAATGGCTGAATAAGTTGTGGTATGCAGTTGTGATGGAATACTACTGTATTATGAGAAATGATAAGCTCGTTGGTGTTAGAATATGTATAAACTTGCATAAAATAAAAAAGAGAGAAACGAGCATTGTATAGAGTAACAGAAATATTGTTTTAAGAACAACTTTGAGTGACTAAGTCATTTTAACTATTATAAATAAATACCCAAATTAACGAAAAAGGACATATGAAAGAAGACATTATCTGAACCCAGAGAAAGAACTGACAAATAAAAATACGTACAGAATGAGATGTGTGTATAAACACACACACAGAGTTGTATCTAATGGTAGTAATTGGGGGGAGAGAAGAAAAAAAATTGTATATTTATATATTTAAAAGGAATAGCAAGTCATACATAATAAAGTTATAGTTTCATATGTAATGATCTTTTTTATTATACTAAGTTATAGAAATGCTTGTTTTATTTCATAGGTTAAAAATAAATATATGACACATTATCCAAAAGAAAATTTTAAGTTCATAGATTCCAGGTTAAAAACCTAGAGTTTATCAAGTAGAGGAGTAACATAGTCAAACTGGCACTTTAAGACAGAACAGTGAATCGAAGAGACCTGAATCAGAAAGACCAATCAGGAGACTATTACACAATCCAGGCAAAACATAACCTGTGGTGGTATCTATGTAAGAGGGGGAGACTGAATCCTCTGAAATTCATTTTCTCAAAATCTAAGGAATCTGTTTGGATATGAAGAGTGATGGTACTATAAGAATAAAAATAATGATCTCAAACATAGGAAACTAGGTGAATAGTAACTGTCACAGTTAAAAAGAGGGCAGTCAATGGTAAAAACAGATTTAGGAGGAAAGATATAATATGCTTCTGTTTTAGATAGGTTGAGTTTGAGATGTCAGATAAGACATTCAAGTCTCGTTGGATGTCAGGAAAGTAATGGAATTGTAGGTCTGGAGCTCAAAAGGTGGATTGAGACTGGAGATACAGTTTTGGAAGTCATCTGCATAGAGGGGGTAGTTAAATACTGCCTTTGAAGACACCAAGATCTGGGTTTCAATCTAGGCTCTGCCACTATCTACCTATGCCCTTGGGCAAATCAGCTTACTTCCCTAGATATGTTTCCTTACCTACAGACATGGAGTGAGCTGGCCCACAAAAGTCTCTTCCAGCTCTAGGTCTATGAACTTATGATCAAACCTAAGGTATATACTGTGTGTTGCAGTTTAAGAGGAAAGGAAAAGGCTTAGGACAGAGATAATCAACAAGAGCAGAAGGGCTGATGATCAGCAGCAAAGGTCTGGTTGAGGTTCTGGACCATCAATTTGTAGTGGGTAAAATCAGCTCAATTTCTTGACTTTCTCCAGCAACACTCTGCAGCCCAGAAGTAAGAAATAGAAAAATCATATAGTATCATTTAACCAGAGATGAGGTTTACCTGGAACATTAAAAAATGTAGAGGTCAAGTACGAGACTCTAGTGTGGTGATCAGTAAAATACTAAAATGGCAGACCACGAAATCAAAGCTGAGAGCAAAAGAAAAAGTAAACCGGGATAAATACATCTAATACAATAAGGTAGGTCAAAAGCCCTGACATAGTGACAAGGGCAAAGAGTACATTTAGCATAAGTTAGAGAATGGAAGAGAGAAAAGCAAATCAGTCTGTGGTTGGAGAATGAAATTTCCTTAGAATCTTGGATGTATGATTTCATATTTGTAATGGGTTTTTTATATTTCTTGCCTTCTCAATGGGTAGGGGAAGGGAGAGGGGGGAAAAGAATTTGGAACTGAAAAAAAATACAACTTAAAAAAAATAATCTTGGACATAGTGAAACCACAAGAAGTCTAAGTCATAACCATAACATGCTGATGTAGGGTTGAGAAGATCACCGCAATCAAAACATTATGTGGTCAGGTTGTTAGAGAAGTCTGAACTGTGAAATCCCTGAGGATGACAGCAAGAAATTGGGACAGGTATTGAAGTCACTGAGAAAAGAGGAGAAAGTCATCTGGAAACTGCTTGTCAACAACATGGATGGGGAGAAGGTAACTCAGACAGATTGTATGGACCTGAAAAAAGAAGTCATGCAAGTATGGAAGTAGAACAATTTGGAAGTAGCAGAGGAAGAAGAGGGAAAAGATCTGAAATACACCAACTCTACCTCCTATCTTTATGAATCCAAGCAGTAGGAAAAACAGTCCCTAGCAGAATGTGTTAGTTATGTTCTCAGGAGAAAAGGTTTCACCTTCCTGCTCTAAGTCAGTCAATATGCATTTATTAAGCACCTACTATGTTTCAGGCACTGAAGAGTTGGGGATACAAAGAAGGGCAAAAGATAGTCCCTATTCTCAAAAAGGTTACAGTCTACTGGAGGAGACCACAAGCAAACAACTATGTACCAACAAGCTATCTACAGTACAAACTGGAAATCATCAACAGAGGGAAGGAGTTAGAATTAAGGGGGATCAAACCTTTCTACCAAAGTTTTTCAGAACTCAGCCCTTGAAATCTACCATAGGGGTAAAAATGTTCTAAATCTCTCTATACATAAAATGATTTTGTCCTGCTCCTTCCAAAATAAAGCCTCCTTTCTATTCACTCAAACATTTCATGCTCATCTTTTTCTTAAAGCCTTTGCTCCCCTCCCCATAATCTCTACACCCTTCCCCCCTCCCACGGCCTTTCCCATTTCTGTCTATTCTAATAGTACAACCCAAGTACCACCTCCCATAGGAAGTCATCCTTCATTTACTTTCCTCTTCTCTGAACTTGGACAGCACTTGGTTTGTCCCTTAAAATTCAGAGCATAATTCTGAACTCTTATATTGGTGAGTATCATTTGTTTTGTCTCCCAGTTAATGGTCTTTTTGAGGCTCAGGACCATAGTTTATATTTCTTCTCTAATCCACAGTTTGGCACTGGGCATATCCCTGCACTCAAATGTCAACAGATTACTTCAAAATCTATATTTTACTTTCATTCTCTCATCATTTCTCACTTTCAAAAGAACAGAACACTCAAGAAAATTCTCCCCTAAGAAAAGCAATCTAAATAATCCTCCATATTCCACCTGATCTAAGGGAGGAGAGGACAGGCCCAAGGTACACTCCTGCCCTCTGAAAAAGAAATTTAAATCTGTTCCCTGAAAGGAAGAGAAGATCTAAAAAATACAGGTCTATTCGTCCATTCCCTTCCTGCCCCAACACTCACACCTAACATACACTGGATACAAAGTAGTCATTTAATATTTACCGAATGCTTCCCGAATCCCCTCTCTATACTCCTAAATATGCACCAGGACCCAACATTCCTAACTGAGCATGGCATCCTAAAGAGAAGATCCTCAATAGGAAGAAGAAAGGAGTATAAATTCCTATGATCCTAGGAAAGGGGGAGAGAAGTAGAGAAGGTCAAGGAGAGAAAAGAATAACAGATTTAGAGCTGGAAAGGATCTTAGTAAACATATAGTCCAACTCCTTCAATATAGATAGCTCAGCAAATACCTACTATATGTAAGATACTATGCTTATGTGCTAGAGATAAAAAGACAGGAATAAATGTGCCCCTGACCTCAAAAGGAGAATAAGGCCACATGGCTGGTCCGAGGTCACACAGGTAATAAGGAGAGGCCAGCAATTTAACTCGGGTCCTTCTACCATTCTTTGCAATGTATCACCATCTTGGATGAAACAGGGAAGACTAGAGAGAACACGGTGGGGAGAAAAAGAAAGGAAGGGAAGTAAGTGGGAAGAGAAGGAAGGCCATGGAGAAGAAAAACACAAAAGGGAGAAGTAGAAAAGAAAGGAAAGACAAGAAAAGGGGGGAGGTGAGAAAAGAGGCGAAAGAGGCAAATGAAGGGGAGAGGAAGAGGGAAAAGAAAGGGGAACGGGGAAGAAAAGAGAAGGAAAAGAGAAGAGGAGAAAGGGGAGGGGGAGGAGAGAGGGAAGAGAAGACAGGGAAGGAGGGAGAAGAAAAGAGGAAGGGGAAAGAGAGGAGAGAGGGAGAAGGGGGGATGGAAGAAGGGAAATGGGAAGGAGAGGAAGAAGGGGGAGAGAAGAGGGAAGGGGGAAGGAAGAACGGGACGAGGAAGGGGCAGGAGGGAAGGGAAGAAGGGAAGAGGAAAGGAGAAAGAGGAGGTAGGGAAAGGGGGAGAGAAAGAGGAAAGGAGGAGGGCGAAAGGGGAAAAAAGGGGAAGGGGAATGGAGGCCAGAGCGTGGCCGGGGAAGGGCTGGGGGCAACCTGGCACGAGGGAGAGGCTGGGGAGCGGGGGCCGTCTCGTCTGTGCGAGGTGCCCTGTCTGGACACCTCGGTCGGGGCCACGCGCAAGAGGCCTCTCCCTCCTCTCTCCCCACTGTCCTCCTCCCGCCTCCCGCCATCCCGGGCCCCTCATCCCCGGCCCGGCCCGGGACGCGTTACCTGCATGGAGTCGGCGCTGACTATCTCACCGCCGAGCCGCTGGCCCAGCTGCAGCGCCAGCTTGGACTTGCCCGTACCCGTGGCCCCGAGGATCACCACGAGCGGCAGGGACCCTCGCAGGGCCCGGGCCCTGGGCCCAGCCCGCGCCGCGTTAGCAGCCGCCATGACCACGGCCGCCATCCACACCGGAACCACCGCCGCGGCCGCGGAGGGAGAAGACCCGCCGGAAGCATCGCGAGAGCACTCCCAGTGAATGCAGCGTGAGTCTACGTCACGCCCCGCCTGCTGTAAGCCATCCCCATGGTAACCGCGGCAGGGAGGGGGAGGAGCAGGGGGGAGGGAACGAGACCTAGCAACCCCGGGGCCTGGGGCGGGGTCAAGGCGACCCAGATTGTGCAAGGCAAAGATAGGGAGGAGTAGCTACGGGAGGGGCAGGTAAAAGAGGAGAGAGGACCCAGAGAATGACAGAAAGTCAGAGCTGGAAGGGCCTCTACAGATACTTCAGTGGGAAAGGGAAGGAAACAAGTGTTTATTAAGCGCCTACTGTGTGCCAGGCACTGTGCTAAACACTTGACAATCATTATCTCATTTGATTCTGGCAACGATCCTGGGGGGAGGGGGGGGGGAGGGCGAGCTCTTTAAATTATCCCCATTTCACAGATAAGAAAACTGAGGCAAACAGGTGAAGTGACTTACCCAGGATCACACAGCTAAGATATGTCTCAGGCCGTATTTGAACCCAGTTCTTCTAGACTTCAGGCTCATAGCTCCCATTCACTGCTCCTTCTAGTCTTCTCCCACTTGGCAGATAAGAAGAGGGATTTCTTAATGATCCCCAACTAATAAGCTACTGACCCACCAATCTCTACCCAAAATCTTCTGACATCCTCCCAGAGGCTTTCTCCCCCTGTAGATTGGCTGCCTGGGAGAAATTACACAATATTGCCAAAGGTCGATAAGGTCTGAGTTCATTGACCTTAGACAAGTCTGTCTTTGGGCCTCACCTTCCTGATCTGTGAAGTGGGGATGATGACTGAGGTCCCACTAACAATACAGCCTTGTAGTAAAGGTCTGTATCAAATGAGAGAATATTTGTAAAGCACTTAGAACTGTGCCTGGCACACAGTAGGCTCTTAATAAATGCTTGTCTCCTTCCAGTACCCTGTAGAATCACTGAGCACCACACTAGAAACAAGAGGGCATTGTCATCATCCCTTAATTTCTGATGAGAAAAAACACTTCTTCAGGACCAGAGCTGTCCAGCAGATTGCCTCTGTACATAGGTCTTCACGGCAGATATTATAACATTCACAAGATACAGATACCCATCTGGGAAAGACCTCAGAAGCCATCTAATCTAAACTCCTTGCGTTCTAGTTGAGGAAACGGACCCTCAGTCACTTTTAACCTGGCTTCTGGAGACTTCCACCATCAACCAGGCTTCCAGTAGACCCCTACCCAGCCCCACAACTGTCCCCTGTCCTATGTTGGCTCACACAAGGGATCAGAGAAAATAGCATTCACCAATAGCAGTATCACATCATTCAACAATAATGGCTCCATCCTAAGGAGGAAAGAGATGAGCACCACAAAAAAATGGTGTCCTGCAAGTATTGCCCCAGGGGCTCATCTCTAGGTGTTTAGCTGGATTAGGCTAAGAATGAATTGCTGGGCCCCAGAGACTGGTTGGCCCTGCTCACCTTTGATGTAACCAAAAGTAAAAGTAGGATCTTGGAACTTGAGGGGACTAACTGATCCAATATCTTTATTTTACAGATAAGAAAACTGAGACCCAAGGAGGAGAAAGGATTTGCCCTAGGTCAAGCAATCAGTTAGTGGCAGAACCTCATTTACCTATGAAAAAATATTTAATTCTATAGAGCCTTGAGCTGAGGGATCTTAGTGGACTTTGTCCTAGCATAACCCGTTCCTACCTGTTTCATTGATGTCCATGGCCAACCTGCTAGTTATATGACTCTCCAAACTTAGCTAGGCTAGTCCTTGGACAACTGACACGTTTGGTTGTCTCAGCTGTGCAGGAAAGCCTTTCCTGGTTGGTCAGAGCTTGTGCCCCACTGGGCATAACCTCCCAGAACCCTGAGTCACTTTTAATACTATGTTTTGGCATCAGTAGATGTTGGTCAACCCAATTCAGGCTAAACATACCACCTTCTTTAAGAAGCCTTTCCCAATCCTCATTAATGCTAGAGCCTTCTCTCTGTTGGTTAAATTCAAGTTATCCTGTCTCTATCTTTTGTTTAAGTACTTGTTTGCATGTTATCTCCTACCCTTGCTCTACATATCCATTAGACTGTGAGCTTTTTGAAGGTAAGGACTGTCTTTTATCTTTCTTTGGATTCTCACCTAACATAGTGTCTGGCACATAGTGAGCATTTATTGAATGCTGTTTGACTCTCTGGAGCAGGAATACACTCTTGGTAAAGCTGTCAATGAAGGCAGCTAGGTGGTGCACTGGATAGAAGATTGGGTTTGGAGTCAGGAAGATCTGAGTTCAAATCCAGCCTCAGAAACCTACTAGCTGTGTGACCCTGGGCAAGTCACTTAATCCCTATTTGCCTCAGTTACTTATCTGTAAAATGGGAACACACTGGAAAGGGAAATGGAAAACCACTCCAGTTGACTGACTGATAGACAGATTGCCCTGGACTAGGCAGGAGCCCTCAGGGGCAGGGACTTGTGCTTTCTCTCCTGGAGCTCATTCTTGGTATTGTCTATGTAGGTATTCCCTACAAGAGGAAAATTCCAAGCTACCCACACCTTATCCTATGGTATTGCCCATATCCTCCCACAGATCATTCATTGAGGAGTTTGGAAACCTTCCTTTAGTCCAGAGGTTCTTAGCTATTTTTGTATTGACCTTTTAGCAACCTATCTGGCAAAGCTTATGGAATGTTTCTCAGAATAATGCTCTTAGTTGCATGAAATAAATTATACATTATCAAGAATGAACTTAATTTACTGAAATTAGGTTATCAAAACATGTTTTTAAAAAAAAACCACACATCCCATTGTTTCAGAAAAACCTAGGAAATCATATATCAACTGATGTAAAGTGAAGTGAGGATAACCAGAACATTGTACACTGTGACCACAATATTGTATGATGATCAACTATGAACGACTTAGCTATTCTGATCAAGCAATTCCAAAAGAACCATGATGAAAAATGCTATCCATCTCTAGAGAGAGAATGGGTGAATACAGATCAAAGCATTCTTTTCTCACTTTCTTCTTCTTTTTCTTTTTTGTATCTGTGTTTTCTTTTGCAACATAGCATGTAACTGCATTCCACGCAATATTGAAATGTTTTGCATTCCTTACCATGAATAATCAATAGCATATCACTTGCCTTCTTAAGGGCAAGGGGAGGGGCAGAAGGGAGGGAGAAAATTTGGAATTCAAAATTTTTTAAATGAATGTTAACAAAAAACAATTCAAATACTACAGAGCCACAATTGCATGAGACCTAGCAGTGGCTATGCTAAAAGACTGCAGGTCTTGGAACACTATATATCAAAGGGGAAAAGAACTGGGATTGCAGTCAAAAATATGCCCAGTAAAGTTAAGTATAATCCTGAATGAAAAAAAAAATGGATATTCAATGAATTGATAGACTTTCAGGATTTTGTTGGAAAGAGATCAGAACTTAATAGAATATTTGACATGCAAAATCCAGGAGAAATATAAGGTAAACATCACAGACCAATTATAAGAGACTCAATAAAGACAAATTGTTTACTTTTTAAACATGGAAAATATAAACCATATGTCTAAAATTGTCATTAGTAATTGCGTAGTTTGAAAGAAAGATTGGGTTAGAGCTGAGTATGATGTGATCCTGAAAAGCAAAATTAAGTAGGAAAAGCTAAAAAGAGTACTTATATCATACAATTGAGGAGAGAGAGGAAGACCTGATATGGAAGAATCAGATGGGGGAGGAGGGCTGGTAGTGCTGGAACTCTACTTACATGAGATCTAGATTAGAAGAGAACAACATAGACATTTAGAAGGGTATAAAAAGTCTTCTAAATTTGTAAAGAAATAAGAGAGTGAAGGAACAGGATGGAGGAGGTATAGAAGGGTGTGTAGATTAAGATTTAGGAGAGGAGTGAGAAGAAGAGGATAAGGAAGGGACTCTTAGAGAGGTGGGTAGTTTAAGGAATAGGGGGGCAAGGTAGTAAGTAGAAGTAAAGAAGAAGAGGGAGGAGGAATAGGGTAAATAGGGTGAGAAGCATAATGAGGAAAAATAGGAAGAAAATATGCAACAATAATAGCTTAGAATGTGAATGGGCCAAATTAACTGATAAAATGCAAATTAATAACATTAAAAATTTGAATGCAACAATATGTTGCTTTCAGGAAACATTATAAAAATGAGAGATACACACAAAGATAAAATAAAGGGTAGGAATAGAATTTAGTATGAAAAAAAGTGGGATAGTAATTATGATCTCAGACAAAGTTAAAGTTAAAATAGATTGAATCAAAAGTGAAAAACAGAGAACTACACTATGTATCAGCAATATTATTCAATATTATTTTGGACCTTGGACCATTAAAAATACCTAGACAGTATAAAATAGCTGAGCATATACCTGCCAAAACAAACATAGGAACTACATAAACATAAACATAAAATACTTTTTATACAAATAAACCCACGTCAAATAATTGAAGTAATATTTATTGTTCATGGGTAGATAAAGCGAGTATCATTTTTAAAATGACAAGTTTACCTAACTAATCTATTTATTCAATGTCATCCCTTAATTAAATTACTAAAAAAAATTTTTACTGAGTTAGAAAAAAAATAATAACAGTTCATTTGGAAGAACAAAAGATCAGGAACTCCAAAGAAACCAGAGAAAAAAAGATGTAAAGGAAGTAGATTCAGCAGTTTCAGACCTTAAATTATATTATATGACGAGAGCATTGTTGCAGTATAAAAAGGATAATATCAATTATTTTAAATTAATATTTTCTTATATAAATAAAGCCTATGAAACCAAAGTAGAAGGAATATAGAAAATCAAGGGGAAAACTCTCATAGACAATCTCTCAGATAGGATGTGATTGGATTGGAATATAGCTATGGTGTAGAAAATGATGAGCTGGTTGGTTTAGAAAAACATGGAAAGACTTGGACATATGAAGGAAGATGTTATCCACCTTTAGAGATGCAGATAATAGGAGGAAATATGCACATTACAGTCTTAGATACATGTGTATGAGTATATATGTGTATATAGACATCTATGTATATCCATTTGAATTGTCTTAGGAAGATTCTGAAGATTACCTGTCAGGATAAGATATCAGACTCTGAGGTCTTTTCTCCAACAAAAGTGCCAATCATATAAAGAGCTTCAGAGAGCGCAACTCCGATGGGCTGGCCATGATGTTAGAAGGCCAGACTTATGCTTGCCTAAAAGACTATTTTATGGAGAATTCACACAGGGTAAGCACTCCTGTGGAGGTCAGAAGAAGCGATACAATGACACTCTCAAGGTCTTTCTTAAGAACTTTGGAATAGATTATGTGACATGGGAGACACTGGCACATTTCTTCCTCAGCATGGCATGCCTTCATCAAGGAAGGTGCTATGCTCTGTGAGCAAAGCAGAATTGAAGTAGCTCAAAAGAAACACAAGATGTACAGATTTAGAGAATCCACCCCAAATGTTCACATGGACTATTTGTGCCTGACCTGCGGTGGAGCATTCTGAGCTCACACTGGTCTGATCAATCACAGACACACTGTAACTTGACTCTAACATAGTGATGTTATTTTGGTCTTCTTTGAGAATGAAGGACAACAAACACTGCGTGTGTGTGTGTGTGTGTGTGTGTGTGTGTGTATTAATGCTTAATTGTAGCCTTCTTTGGGTGGTGGGGGAAGGGAGGGTAAAAAAATAAAGTAAAAAGTGCACAGCAGAGAACAAAGAAAATCAACAAGAAAGCAAAGAAAAGCTGGGCAGCTTTGAAAACAATGTGGAGATTTATTATAGAGGTTTTCTTGAAATGGAAATGTATTGTTTTATATTGAATCCTCTCTTATGGTCTGCTGTGTACATGGCAATGTTTTTTTAAAATTTTCTCATTTTGCATTTAAGTTTAAAATTTTTTTTTAATTACCAAAAATATGAATGTTAACTATTACAATTGCTTACAGCCTCAGGGATGGGGGAGAAAAGGAAGGAATAGAGAGAATATCAAACTCTGAATTTTTAAAAATGAATGATAAGAGTTATTTTCACATGCAATTGGGAAAAATAAATTAATATTTTAAAAAATGAATGTTAAATTTTTAATGTAATTGGGAAATATTTAATTAAATAAATGTATATCATATATAATATATATAATGTATAATATAAATAAAATTAATAAAGTAAATAATTTTTAAAAAGAACTCAGATGATAAAAAACACACATACACATGCATCCTAGGTTAAAAACCCTTGTTCTGAGTCACACATTTTGTGGGAAGCATTGCTGCACTGGAGTTATCCATGTGGAGTTACCCCTTACTCTCATGTGAGTGGCCCACCTTCTTTTCTGATCTCCTCCTGCTAAGTGGTTTGGTCCTGCCTTGGTCAATGCTACCTCCCTCAGTCTCTTTGGTGAGCCAACACAATGCAACGGACAGAGATCTGGGTGGGCTACATGGAGCTGACAATGGAAGGAGGTAGCGATAAGTTCATATTTATCATGCCTCTATGATACACCCACTTACTCAATTTCATTACATTAATGACCCACTTTTTTTTTTTTAATCATCCATTTCCAGACTGGTCATTTTTATAATAGGTCCTCCTTTGCCAAAATACTATTCAAATGTTTCGTTATAGAGGTTCCTGAGGACTGTGCCAGGGAAGCATGGGCTTTGGAAGGTTATTTCATGCTGGCAGGCTTCATGTGGAATCCCAAAGATGGACAGTGTCTTTTTCCTGATGACAAGTAGGTTAATTATGGAGAGGTTCATCACCAATAAGTTGGTCATTTGGCCATGGCAACTTATGAAACAAAGACAAATAAAAACAAATACTCCTATGTGGCTCTGCCTCCACTCCTGCGATATCAATGGTAAAGTCGAAAAAAGGGGCAGAAGGGGCTAAAACTGAGTTGCTTTTATTTTTTTTCTTTTAAGTTTATTTACTTTTAGTTTACAACAAGTTTTTGAGTTCCAAATTTTCTCCCCCCCCTCACTTCTCCCTCTTCCCCCATTGGTGGCATGCAGTCCAATACAAGTTCTACATATACCATCACGTTAAACATTAGTCAAGTTATAAAGAAAAATTATAACCAATGGAATGAACAACAAGAAGGAAGAAACAAAACAAAACAAAAAAGAAGGAGAGCAAGTAGTTTGCTCCAATCTGCATTCAGACTCCATAATTCTTTCTCTGGATGTGTGTGGATAGCCTTTTCCATTGTGAGCCTTTTGGTGTTGTCTTATAACCTTGAGCTGCTGAGAAGAGCTCCAGTCTGTCAAAGTTAGTCATCACAGATACAATGTGTCTGTAATTGTGTACAATGTTCTCCTGGTTCTGCTCCCCTCACTCAGCATCAGTTTATATATGTCTCTCTAGTCCAGGTTTATTATGAAGTCGGTGTGCTCCTCATTTCTTATAGCACAATAGTACTCCATTGTATTCATATACCAGAAATTGTTTAGCCATTCCCCAATTGAAGGGCATCCCCTTGATTTCTAATTCTTTGCCACCACAAAAAGCTGCTACAAATATTTTTGTACATATGGGTCCTCCTCCCACTTGTATGATGTCTTTGGGATACAGCCCTAGAAGTGGTATAGCTGGGTCGAAGGGTATGAACACTGTTAGAGCCCTTTGGGCATAGTTCCAAATTGCTCTCCAAAATGGTTGAATAAGTTCACAACTCTACCAACAATGCATTAGTGTTCCAATTTTCCCACATCTTCTCCAGCATTTATCATTTTCCTATTTTGTCATATTAACCAATCTGACCAGTGAGATGTGGTACCTGAGAGTTGTTTTGATTTGCATTTCTCTAATCAATAGTGATTTAGAGCATTTTTTCATATGATTATAGATATCTTTAATTTCTTCCTCTGAAAACTGCCTGTTCATATCCTTTGACCATTTATCAATTGGGGAGTGAATTGTATTCTTATAAACTTGACTCAGTGTTTTGTATATTTTAGAAATGAGACCTGAGTTGCTTTTAGAACAATTATTTAACTCTTGGTATTCTGAATGTGAGAGCCTTTTCCAATGACCAAAGAGTATATGTATTCATTGAAGAAGTAAACTTATCACTCTTGACCATTTTGCCAAAAATGAAAGCAGAATATAAAAATAAGTTGCAGTACAATTGAAGGACAGTTCAAAGGTTCTCCTTAGGAAGACAATTAAAGGAGTTGGCAGAGTTAGTTTTATTAGGCATCCAAAATAAAACATCATTCCCATAATCAACATTAATTATAAGGAAATCCTATTGAGAACTGAATAAGACAGTCCAGATTAAACAAACATATTCATTAATGTCCAGTGACTTAAGCACAAAGGTGGACATAGGGGAAGATAATGAAAAATACATTGGGGAAAAACATTCAAGATTAGGAGGCCAACAATCAACAGTTCTCCTTCCATGGTTATGCTAAGATCATACAAGATTCCTTGATTATTTCAAATCCAACCTCAGACACTTGACACTTAATAGCTATGTGACCTTGGGCAAGTCACTTAACACCAATTGCCCTGCCTTCTCCTCTCCAAAAAGACAAAAAAATAATTCCTTGATTAAAACAACAGAAATCATTTTGTTTAATAACCTCTGATGATATCAAGTGAGGCTTAAAACAGTGTTTGCCACTGTGATAGTGGATATATAATACAGGGTTCAGATGGAAGAAGAATCTGTTATAGGTGGTGACATACTCCAGATTTCGTCTGTTTGTGGATGATGTTGCATTGATTGCATAAAGCTCTAGAGTGAGGTGAAGCCTCCTAAATGAGATTTACAGCCAGTTAGAAGAGATCAGCCTCACAATCCATACAGGAAGAACCAAATGGATGAAGAATGCTTGTTATCCAGAATGGAATATTCAAATGTATAGACTAGTTTCATTGAGCCCACACCCTCTACCCTTGGACAAATATTGCAAACGGACTGTGAGCTAAGCCCAGAATTAAATGTGAGGAAGATAGAAGGCTAGGTTGCATTTGGGGAAACGTGCAGATCTTTTTACAACTCTGATCTCCTCCTTGAACAAAGCTCCATCTTTTTAATGCCAGTATTTTTTTTTCTGGTTATGATATAAGACAGCAAATCATAGAATAGTACAATCTCTCAAGGAGGTGGGGGAAGGGAGATATACATATATATATGTATGTGTGTATACAATCTATATATGTGTGTATATATATACATATGTATCTTTATCTATCTATATCTATATATTTACATCTATATCTATATCTACTTATGGACTAGGTCTGTGGGCTGACTACCCAACTGAATGTCCTAGTTTGACGATAACCATTCTTCATTTGGTTTTTCTACCACGGAAAGTTAAGTTGAACTCTTTTGATGCATAGTACATCATATTAAGGAAACTCTAGTATTTTAGGGCTAGATGTAATCAACACAATACCATTTGCAAATAGGAGACTATATAGAACTTCACCAATAGAGAATTACTCCTCCATTTGGACTCTGTGCCTAATTATTAAGCAATCAGAAAATCTCAGATTTGAAAGGGAACTCAGGATTAGTCATTTATTAAGTGCCTACTGCATGCCTAAGCACTGAAGATACAAAGAAAGGTAAAAGACAGTCCTTATTCTCAAGGAGTTCACAGTCTAATGGGAGAGACATCATCCCAATACCTATGTATACAGGATAAATTGAGTACAGGGAGGGAGGTCTAGAAAAGGTTTTGGGTCTTTAACTGAGACTTGAAGGAAGCCAGGAAAACCAAGAGACAGAGATGAGGAGGGAGAGTGCTCCAGATCTGGGGGAGATTCAGTGAAAATGCTCCAGGTTGAGAGATGGAGTGTTTCGTGTGAAGGATTGTAAGGAGCCCAGTGTCACTGGCCTGCAGAGCATATGGAGGGCAGGAAGGTGGAAGAAGACTGGGAAGGGGATGGGGCAGATTATGTAGGGCTTTAAAAACCAAACAGAGTATTTTATATTTGATTCTGGAAGCAAAGGAGAGACACTGGAGATTATTGAATGGAGGAATGATTTGACCTCTGAGTGGAGGATTGATTGACTGAGTAGGAAGGACTTGAGGCAGAGTATCAACCAGCAGCCTATTTCAATAATTAAAACATAAGAGAGTAAGATCCTGTACCAGAGTGGTTATAGGATCCAAGGAGAAATGAAGGCATTTAATCTTCCTTATGTCTGACTAGTAGTTGGGAGGATGGGGGGTGGGGTGGGGAGGTGATATTTGTAAGCAAAAGTATCCCTAATGTCCAGTCTCTACTTGAAGACCCCTAGTAAGAGAGATTCTCCTACCTCCCAGAGCAGCCCGTTTCACTTTGGGACATCCGCTATGGTTTAGATGTTTTTCTAGACAAAAAGCCAAGATACACATTTCTGTACCTGCCACTCCTTCTCCTAGTTCTGTTGTTTGACCAGAACAAAACAAACCTAATCTCTTTCCCCCATCACAGCACTTCAGATAACTAAGCTCTTCCCACTTTTATTTTTCTCGAATTTAAACCTCCCCAGTTCCTTCAACCAATCTTCCTATAGTGTGGTCTCCAGTGTCCTTCATATTCTGATCCCCGGACCACCACTGTACATTCTCCATTTTGTCAATGCCATTCCTAAAATGTGGGACCTCTGAACTGAACACAATACTCTGGAGATGGTCTGACAAAAGAGGAGCGTGGAAGGCCTCCCATCACTTTCCTGGCTCTGGATGCTGTGCCCCAATCTGTGCGGCCTTAGATCGTGCTACCTTCTGGGGCCACCAAGGATACAAGAGGACTTAGAGGAACAGGGGTGGGGGAGGAAGAGTGCCTGGATGGATGGATTTCCAAGACCACAGGCAGAATCATAGACATTCAGAGATGAATGAGATCCTTTCCAAGCCACTTTGATGAACACTGGAGTAATGGCCCTAATTAACACTTAGGGACTCAGCCTAAGGCATCCTGCTGCCTGTCTCCACTTGCATTGAAAAGCATTATTTGGAGAACAGACGTTTCACTGGCCCCTTGTCCCTTCAGCATCTCTTCCCTCGCTACAGTTCTTCCCACAAGCTTCTATCCAGCCACAATTTCTCATGTTAGTGGCACATGCCTGGGGCTGAATTTAAAATGGAGACCTGAACTTTTCTGAGGGTATTGTCACTATGACAACCGCTCAGGAAGACAGAAGGGCCTGAGGAAATAATGCAGATGGGGAGAATGGGGGACAAGGGGAGCTATTTTCATAATGACAATTTGACCAGGACAACAGAGGACCCTCCTTTGTGGAAGGGAGGGGGAGGAGAAAAACTAGAGATGGAAAGGGATTGCCCAGGCAACAGAGCAGGTGACTGTTGCCATAGGAACCAGAGGGGAGGGGGGCAGAGAAAGGATGGGAAAACTGTTACCACCAAGCCTGGGAGAGGGAGAGGATGGTTACCAAGGCAACTAGGGAAGAAGGAATGCAAAAGGGGGACTCCTACCACAGCAACAGAAACAGAAGTTGCTTTTACCCAGGCAACACAAGACTGTTGCTATAGCAACAGAGAGAGCTCAGATCCTAGAGACCATGGGGAGAATTTATCACTGACTGCTTAGCAGTGAGACTCTGCAATCAGCACAGAGCATGTGGTTCAAGGGATGTTGTACACAAACCAGGAGAATAGAGGCAGACATCAGAGGTTTTGTTGTTTTTTTTTTTCACTCATCCTTCCAAAATGTAGTGTAATAGAGAACTAAGGTCAGGGTCAGGAGACCTGGATTCAAATTCTGGAGCTATCTGTCATTAATCAGCTATTCATCTTCCCCTCTCTGGCTTCAATTTCTTTATCTTTAAAATGATGGGGTTGGATTTGATGGACTCTAAGACTTCTTCAGCCAATGTTTTTTTAAGGTTCCTCCCACCACCAACATTCTGTATTCTAAGACCCCTCCCAGCTCTGACATTCTGTGTTGTAAGGTCTTTCCTGGCTCTGACAGTCTCTGCTCTAAGGGTCCTCTCTGTTCTGATATTCTGTGTTCTAAAGGTCCCTCCCAGCTCTGACATGCTATGCTCTAAGGCCCTTCTCTGCTTTGACATTCTGTGTTCTAAGGCACCTCCCAGATCTGACATTCTGTGTTCTAAGGTCCCTCCCAACTCTGACATTTTGTGTTCTAAGGCCCCTCCCAGCTCTGACATTCTGTGTTCTAAGGTCCTTTCTTAGTCTATGTTGACAGTTTATGTTCAAATATCCCTCCTAGCTCTGACATTCTATGTTATGCCTTTCCTCTCAGCTCTGACATTCTGTATTCTGACTTCCCTTATAGTTCTGACATTCTGTGAAAAGGAACAAGATGTTCTGAGAAAAATCACTTGGAGCAGTTCAACCTGTATCCTCAGTTTTATACATTACCCTTAAGAGGCCTTCTGGGAATTATACAATCTAACTTTGAGTTACATAGAAGATAAATTTGTAAATACTAAGACCTTGAAATAGTGTAACTGGGGGTATTGTTTATGGAAAATTGGGGAATAGGGACATCTGGTCCATCTTTGGCAATTTTTTTAAAATTAAAACCCAAACCATTTAAACCCAAAATTCTAGAAAGTAAGTCTTGATCCTTTGTTTTCCAAGGACTCTACAGGAGATGGGAGATGGCAGAAAGGAAAGGGAAAATCAGGCTTCCATGTCTCTATCTCTTCCTGCAAGAGTGAATCAAGTCGGAACACCCCTTCGAGTTCCAATCCTATGGACCCATGCTTCTCTCTTTAGGAAAATGAAGACCACAGCGGGGGGGAGGGGGGGGGGAAGGGGGAAAAAGAGTTACACAGGAATTGGATTTGAATCCTGGACCTTACCATTTCTAACACTATGTGAACCTGGACACATCACTTCCCATGTCTGCGCCTCAGTCTCCACAGCTATGAAATGAGGGAGTTAGATCCTTTCTAAAGTCCATTTGAGAAATAAATCCCATGACCCTAAGGCAGGGTGAGAGATGAAGGAAGGAGAAGGAGGTGTTGGGAAAGAGATCAATAGGAATGATAATTTGCAGTTACCCAGCAGGCTAAGGTTTATAAAGCACTTTACAGAACTCATCTCATTTGATCTTCACAATTCTATGAGCTAGTTATTGTTTCCATTTTGTAGATGAGGGAACTGAGGCTTAGAGGGGCCAAGTGACTTGGATCACACACTAATAAGTAACTGAGATGGGATATGAACCCAGATCTTTCTGATTCCAAGTCCAGCATTCTACCTGTTAGACTAGTTGCTGAGGTCCTGGCCTGGCATTCTCTCCTATAAGCATTCTATAAATGGAAAGTGGATTGGGTTCAACCTCATCTTTGGGTATCAATCATTTTACATTTACTATAAACAGACAACAATATTACCTGGGTCTGAGGATATAGCTAAGAGAATGGAAGGGGTGTTTGGGGATGAGGAAGGGACAGTTTAAGGTTTAAGGGCACTTTCTCCACCAGTAACAATCACAACTAATTTATACGATTCTTATCCCTGCCTTCCATCAAGCCTCCACAGAAGACCCACCCAACCAGCTGTTGTGTCCCTCTGGCTTGTTGACTATTGCATGGAAACCAGTGTGGCAATCTGGCCAGCCTTCTGTTCCCTTTCTCTTCCAATAGTAGTATCCCATCATCCTTTTTCCAAGGGTACCTGTGCTTTGAAGATGTCCTTTATGCTACCCCTTGTGAAATAACAGAACCTCAGAGCTGGGAGGAAGCTCAGAGAGCATCCAGTCCTGTACACGTCTGAATAGGAGAGCCCTGTGTTCACAACAGCCATAAACCACCCCATTCTAGGACTATTTCTTATTGTCAGGAAGTTTTTCCCTCACACCAAGCCCAAATCTGTACCCATTACTCCTCATGCTACCTTTGGGATCCAAACAGAAGTCTGTCTGATTTGGGGGTTCTAAACCAGTTTGTGTGTCCTGGACTTGTCTGGCAGTCTGGGGAAGCCTAAGAACCCCTTCCATGAAAAGATTTTTAATGCCTAAAATAAGATGCATAGGATTACAAAGGAAAACACTTATGTAGAAGTAGGTATCAGGTTTTTTTTTTTTTAATTCACAGATCTCTAGTTAATAACCCTTGGCCTAATCCCTCTTCTACAGGGCAGCTCTTAAAACACTTTAGTGACAGTTATCATATCTTCCCTACATTTTCTGTTTGTGAGGACAAGCAACCCCAGTCCCTTCAGCCAATCCTCATGTGATATGCTGTCTCAGTATCCTGCTTGCCTTGCTCTGGATTCTCTTTAGTTCATTAATGTCCTTTCTAAAAAACATGGAAGAACTGAGTACAGCATTTGAAATGTGGTCCTAATATAGTAAGACTAGCACTTCCCAAGTCCTGGGCAGAGGACAGTATAAGGCTTGACATCTCCCTAGTCTTGGGCAGAGGATAGTATAAGACTTGCCACCTTCCTAGTCCTAGGAAAAGCACAGAGATTTATTTTGTTGATTGTCTAAACTTAAGAGTCAGTTGTTAAAAAATTCACCCAGGCACTCCTGCCCTTAAGACTTGACCCTTAGCCCAGTTAACTCATTTTACTAGACTTGACCCAGGGATCTAGCCTGCCAAGATCTTTTTGAATTCTAATTCTGGCATCCACAGAATGGCTCATCCCAGTTTGGGGTAATCTACAAATTGGATTAGAATATAAAACTCAGTTCAAATACAATGAACTATGTTAGTACCAAATCATTATAGTTAAAATACTTGGCTTTCCTTTCCTTTCTCAAATAGTTGTTGTTTGTCTTTCATTTTTCAAAGAGGACCAATGACATCATAGGGTGATATTTTGACTTGTTCATGAAGTACATTTAAGTGAGACAGAGTTGTACAAAGTCATCAGCCCAACTCTCTCTTCCAGAGTCATTGAGAAATCTAGTGGCAAGACAAAAGTCAAGATGACTGGTGATAGCCTGGGATGCAGTGGAGGGCCTTGGCTTCTTCAATGTCTGACCAAGCTCTAAGCTTGGCACAGTGGCACAGTGCCTGTTAAAGCTGCCTTCATGGCAATTGGAACAAATTGTACTCATCCACTCATTTACATGCTTGGGGCAGACACCTCCCCGATTCACCTATGGATTAGAGACATATTGGTTATCCTCAACCTGGTTTAGTGCATCTGCCAACCGTTTACTAAGGTGTGGTTGCTGCACATGCTACAGCTTTTTGGAGCTACACATGAGAGTTGAGTGCCAGATAGACACCCCTCATATAGTAAGATATTAATCTATATTAGCCTAAATATGTAGTATTTTTAAAAATTAGAAAGTATAATGTACTACAATCAAAATCACTCTATTATGCAGTTTTACTCAATTGTTCTAGGGTAATGTTCTTTGTTTTTACTGTTTCTTGGGAAAGAATGTGTTTTCAAAATAAAATGTATTGATACATTTTTAAAATGTACTTTCCTTTGCAGAGGTGAGGGACTAAGGGTACAGAATATTGCAGAAACAACTGATGCGTTAGTTGATTTCGTGGAATGTCTTTCCTTTCTTAATCTTTGTTCCAAGTAATGGCTGATGGATAGAATGAGAAGAGATACATTTAGAAGTCAGTAATAGCAATGGTAGATAAAGACAATATAAAATCAAAGGACACCCACACAGATAAGATTTTTTAAGATAAATAATAAAGTTGTTTTTTTTTTTTTAAGTCACTTTCTGTTGAACAGAAGATATTGTTAAATTACTTGCCTGTACTGGTACAATATGTTTTTAATATAACTGAGCATACTTTCACACACGAAAAAAACCCCAACAAAACTTCAGTAAGCATACCATCTATCCCTTTATCCAAGTCACTGATAAATTTTCGAGCTAGCACAAGGCCAGGCACAGATCCCTGGGGAACTCCACTAGAGATTTGTTTACCTTGAACCCATAACGATTGCTGGGGGTCTGGGGAAAGGGAAGCAGTTGGCTAGTCAACTAATTGTTAATCCACTTCAGTACATTGTTGCCTTCCTCAGGTCTACTTCTTGTCTACAAGAATAGCATACAAGAGGTTTTGTCAGTGGCTTCATCAAAATCTGTACTTTGGCACTCTTCTTCCTCCCACTGGAACTCCAACTCCCCCTCCTGGGACCTTGGACTCTGAGAGCTGGATTTTCCATTTATTTCTCCTAGAATCAGGCCACCATGCCAGTGCCCAGACATCTCCAAACCATGCAGCTCTCCACTGGTCAGATTTCCAGCACTAGTTCCCTATATATCCCTAATCAGAATGTAAACCCCTCAGGGAGTTTGTAGCAATGGGCAGTTCTTGCCACATAGTAAATGCTTACTGAATGGTTATTTTTTGTTCATTTATTCATTCATTCATGAAAAATATATCTACAGCCTGTCCCTGGCTGCCTCAGTCTAGCCCTTGAGTCCAGAAAAATGAAACGGGGATAGACTGATGTGAGTTGTTCTTGATGAAAGCATATGGTATCTTGTGAGCACTTTCCTCTTCCTTTCCTACATAATCATTTTCTACTAACCATCCCTTTCTTTTACTTCCTTTTTTTTTTTTTGGTTTTTGGAGGGGGGAGGGCAGGACAATTGGGGTTAAGTGACTTGCCCAAGGTCACACAGCTAGTAAGTGTTAAATGTCTGAGGCTGGATTTGAACTCAGGTCCTCCTGACTCCAGGGCTGGTGTTCTATTCACTGTGCCACCTAGCCGCCCCTCTAACCATCTTTTTCATAATAAATGCTAGAATTTTACCAGGGCCAGGAATTGAAGTCAAGGGTACTGGCCTACAGTTTTCAGATCACACTTTCTTCCCTTTTTTGAAAACCAGGACACCACCTGTATTTCTACAGGCCTGTGGATGGCACCTCTCCCATTCTCTAAGATCTTTCCATGATTACTGACAGTGGCTCAGTAATCACATCCTCTAGCTTTTTCAGCACCTGAGATACAATTCATCTGGGCCTGGTGACTTGAATTTATCCTGGGCAGCTAGGTGTTCTCTTACTGTCTCCCTACTTAACTTGAATTTCAACCTCCTATTAACTATTTTTATACTGTTCTTTCCAGTAAGAAACAGAAACAGACTATGAGTTCATTGGTTGTGCCTTCTCTGCCATCCATCCTAGCCGAAGTCCTGTCCAGTCCCATCCCCTCTTTGGGTCTTCTCTTTTCTCTGTAACAGCTCAAAACAACCACAACAAAACCAGGTATCTCTCACTGATGACTTTGGCTTTCCCCACCAGCCACCTCAGCTCAGTGTCAGAGTCTTCTTGACACTGGTCTTACGGGACCATTTCCTTTGCCCTTTGAGTCATTTCCAATTTGTCTTTTTCTTAGGTCATCCTATAAAGGGCTAAAAGGATAATTTGGAATTTTAGAGCACTGAGAGGCGAGGCCTGATGAGCACCCCACTGAAAATTTTAGGATGGTCAGGTAGGGAACAGGAGGGAAAAGAGAGGCTGGAATGGAATCGAAGGTCCATTTGTCTACTTTGCAGCTTCCCATATGCCCCTGAAAACCATCTGCCGCTGCCTTTAGCTTGTGGATGATTGAGACACTCTAATGTACTTGAATCACTGAAACTCAAACTTGTGTAGCCGGCTGGAAAGATTGTCCTCCCTCCCTTCCCTGGGCCTGTCTTCTTTTTTTTTTTTTTTCTAGCATGATGCTGCTATATGACTTCATTTTGCCACTTAGTTTAGAATTAAGCAAACAGTGATTAAGCACCTGATGTATGCAGATCCCTCTTCAAGGCAGCAGGTAGACAGAGAAGGCAAAAAGTTTCTGAGAGACAGTCCTTGCTAGAAGAGCTTAGGTTAATAGGGGGAGAGAGGAAGAGGATGGAGGCTCTACTTAACACAAAGTTATCAGGCATTTTATCCTAATAGCTTTATTAAGTGTTAGACTATACTGCTAAGCCAATATTTGGCTTCCTACATTATCCTTCTCCTCTTCCCTCCTAAATGAGGCATCATAGGATTTAGAGCTAGAAAGAGACCTCAGAGGCCATCTCATTCTCTCATTTGTGAAAAGGGAATAAAACTGCCACTTCCCAGAAGTGATGAGGAATGCACTTGGTATACCTTCAAGAAGATGTGAGTAATTAATATCATTAGCTCAACTCCCTAATTTTGCAGATGAGGAAACTGAGTCTCATAAAGTAGGAAGAATAAGTAGAATGGGGATTCTGAACCACAGTCTGCAAATTCTAAACCTAGTACTCTCTCCACACCACAAAGGTGGAAGAGGCCCCAACTGTCTTCCCTTCCTGGGGCTTCTTAATCTGGGGTGAATTTTATTAAAAATTTATTAAATCATGAACTTTGTTAAAATATATTTTGATAACTGCATTTCAACAGAATCAATTTCCTTTATAATGCTATGTGTTTTATTTTGTGCATTTAAAAATTATTCTTTTTTTTTTTTTGGAGGACAGAAGGCAAGGGAATTGGGGTTAAGTGACTTGCCCAAGGTCACACAGCTAGTTAAGTGTCTGAAGCCAGGTTTGAACTCAGGTCCTCCTGACTTCAGGGTTGGTGCTCTATTCACGGCACCACCTAGCTGCCCCTAAAAACATTCAGAGAAGGGATCTATGGGTTTACCAGATTGCATAAAGTCCCCATGGCAGAGAAAAGGTTAGTTCCTGCTCAACACTGGTGATTCCTATGTAGCTCTGCTCTATCCAGTTTCCTGCCCTCTGGGTTTTAGTCCATTTCTATGGTTTTAGGTCTCACTGTCAGGCTGATGAGTCAAGCGTCTCCATCTCCCTGTTAGGCACCACCACCCAGCTATCCCACTGTCCCCTCAGGGATCTGTGATCTTGCCACGATAGATGGCCATTCCAGAAGGGCAGCTCACAGCCCACCTGTGTTTCATCCTGTGTGAATCTTATTTACTTCTCCATCAATTCCCTATGTGGGATCACTGAGCTGGAGGGCTTCTTCTAGGTCCCTGGTCATTGTGCCCAGGGACAATTTATCTCAGTATATAACCAGTCTGCCTCCTTTTCCAGGAAGGTGGTTTGTTGATGACATCTCATAGGGAGGCCTAATTATCACTTAACCCCTATTTGCCTCAGGTCTTCATCTGTAAAATGGGGACACACCACTGCAGTATCTTTGCCAAGAAAACCCCATGGACAAGTCCAAGGGGTCATGAAAAGTCAGACAGGACTGAACAACAACAACAATTCTATCAAGGACAAGCAGTTAACTAGCAACGTGGCTCTGACAAATCCCTTAATGTCTGGGAGCCTGTTTCCTTCCCTGTGAGATGGAGATGATAATAGCACCCGGAACACTGGTGCTGTTGCAAGAATCAAGTGAGATCATGTATGTAAAAGTACTATATAAAGGTGAGCTATTATTAATTCTGAGGTTAGGAAATCTGGTATCACATGACTCAAAGCCGTGTGCTCCGGTGAAAGGGAGACAGGAGGCTGACTGTGGTTGTTAGCTCAGAGAGTGGGGTGCTGTTGGTCCACAAGGATTCTATCCCACCAAGCTCTGAGCTCTTACCACGACTTTCTGCCAGGGTTTACTCTTCTTAACCTAGCAGTTGATTTACCTCTCCTCATTATGGAGGAATAAAGCACATCAAAGAACCCTTATGAGAACAAAAATTAGCTTGTGGTCTGAAATAAAATTAATCCCTTTTCCTGGACTCTCCCAAGCAAAATGAGCAGTGAGATAAAAAGACACCCGTGCCTAGAACTGTACTCTGGGACCAAAGCAACTAATTTTCTTATTGTAAATGGACTTTTGTCTTGACACTGATAACACTTTCCAGGCTGTTGAGAAGGGACCTTTAAACTCCAACTCTTATCGTGGGAGAGAGCAATGTCCTTCTCCCTCCCTCCTACTACCTTCTGAACACAAGGTCTGGCATCAATTAGCCCAATCTTCTAGGGGTCACTTTTAGTTTTTTGACCTCAGATGGATGTGCCTGAGGTAAGTGAAATGCATTCCCTTCCCAAAGAATAACTGCAAAGGACTCCCCTCCCCCCCAAAAAAGCATAACCCCAGCCCTTTCCTCCATAAAGAGTTCCTTCTTCCTTTGACTGCAGTTTTTTAAAATGTTTCTCTAATAATCCTACTGCTCCAGGCAAAATTAGGTCTGCAACCACTTGGATGTATTAGGCAGAAAATCAGGCACAAACCTTATTTTTAGTGACTGTGCAAAGGTCCCTGGAGTGCAGAAGGGCTTACCTGGCTCTTTTCAGACAAAGGTGGAAAGAGGGATCTGCAGAAATGAGTTCCTAGGACAATAATGACACTGGTCACTTATGACCAAGCTGCCTTCCAATGGGACCTCATTGGCTTCTCACAACAATCCAGTGAGGTGAGTGCCTCACTTACTGGCATTAAGCACCTCCATTTTACTTAAGAGGAATTAGCTCCAGAAGGATGAGGTGACTTGTTTCTCAAAGCCCAAGTAGATGTTTAATGGCTGCCGAATTGAATTGCCCACAAAAGTTATGCCAGCGTGGGACTCAGGGTTAGAAATCAGACACAAGATCCAGCCTGGCCATTTTCAGACAAAGTTAGAGTGGAATTTGCAAGATAATAGTAACACCTGACATGAATGTAGTCCTTCAAGGCTGAGAAAGCCTTACCTTTACCTTAGCTGACCTCTTTTTCTTCTCACTATTCAGGGAGATGGGTAATAGATAGGATTATCCTCGGGGTTTGGTTTGGTTTGGGTCTGAACTTGTGATTTCAGTGGGGTAGAAATGCCATTCACAAGTACAAATGGGCAACCCAATTGCAATTTTCAGTACAGAGCAAGAAAACCTCTTGTGGCCAGGAGAGTTCAATGGACCTGCCCAGGGTCATATAGCCAGTACATATCAGAGACAGAAATCGATCACTAGATGGCCCTCAAACTCAACCTGCTCAAAACAGAGTTCATTATGTGCCTCCCTACACCGCCCCTCCTTCCAGTCACTCAGGTTCGAACCTTCATGACATCCTCGACTCTTCCATTCATTTGCCCCACATTTCCAGTTGGCAAACCCTGTTGTTTCCGACTCCCACGTTTCTATCTGTAGCATGTCTCCTCTCCATTCACACAGCCACCATCCTAGGTCACATCCTCATCACCTCTCCTGGCCTAGTCCCTAGTCCCTAGACTATCGCCTCAAACCTCTCTTCACTTCAATCCCTGTCTACACAGCCCCAGCCCTAAAGCATAGGTCTAGCCATGCTCCACTCTGCCTTCCCCTCCTCCCCAAAGACGATAAATGCCGGTGGTTCCCTATGATGCCACCTCTGGCATCAAATATAAACAATTATGTTTGGTATTTGAAGCTCTTCACCATCTGGTCCCATTCTCCCTTTCCGTACTTATTACACAGGTCACCTTCTCTCTCTTCCTCACCCACACAGTCCTCTCCAGCCTGGGTGCCTCTGTACCGGCTCTGATGCCTGGAACACCCCTCTTCCTCACCTGCATCTCTAGGAATTCCCAGCTTCTTTTACGATTCAGCTCAAGCACACTTTCAGCAGGAAGAGTTTTCCCCTCAGCTGGCTGTTTTGACTAAATTTATTTTCACTATCTATACATGCCCATGTCATCATTTTCCCCCAGTAAAATATACATTCCTTAAGTGCATGGTCTGTTTTCTTTGTCTTTGTTACACCCTCCCCCCCAAAACCCAACACAGGGCACGTAGTAGGTGCTTACTGAGGCTGGTTCTCTAACCACCATGGTCAAGCTGTCTTTAATGCCCATTTTGTTGGTGGGAAAACAGGTCCAGAGGAGTGAATTGCCTTGTTCTCTGAAGGCAGAGGCTAAAGTACTTTTAAGGGTTGTTGAACTGAATTGCCTATGGCCACACAGCTAGTATGAGTCAGGGGGTCTCCCAAGACACCATCCACTGTAGCTCTGCGCTGTTCCCTCAGTACCACACACAAGCTCTCACTGCTCACCTTGCTGCTTGAGGCTTAAAAAAAAAATCCTCACATTCCCCAAACACCTTCTCCATTCCCTCGGGAGATCAGCTCTCTCCAACTCTCCGGTACCAGGCAAAGCCTGTGTTCTCAACTCTCCCCTCACATGAACTTGGCAAAGCCCTGAAAGCTGGACAGTCCACTGTGGGGCCTAGAATAGTGCAAAGGATTGTGAGCTCAAAGGGCCCCACTGGGAGCTTTGACTCAAGAGAGAGAAGCGATAAAGGGAAAGCCCCCCAACAATCCCGGCCCTATTTCACGAAGTGCTGTCTGATAAAGCGGCAGCTGGATCAAGTGGCAGCAATAGCCTTGGCTCAGGTTCTCGTCGCCCCCCCCCTCCCCCCCATGGGTCCCAGCGCCCTGCTCAGGGTAGACAGCCATGGCAACAGGGAGATTCCTATCAATGGCTGCAGGGTGGGAAGAGAAGGCTGGGAGAATCAAGTTTCTAGCACAGGGCTTCACTTCAGGGCTTTCTCAGCCAGAACTGCCTCTGTTGAGCTGTCTCCCAGCTTGGAAGGGGCCAGTTCAGGGCAAGCCAATCTTGTCCAGCTGAAGAAATGTGCTAGGCTGACTGGGGGAATGGCAGCTCAGTGAACATTTGCTCTACTTCCTCCCAGGATGCAACAGGCTCAGCAACCTTCCATGGAGGAAGGGCCACTGAGGTGAGTGTGCTAGAAAGGGGCTGGGTTTTTGTCCCCTTCCCCCTACCAGACCAGATCCCTACTACCTGTGCAACTTAGGGCAAGTTATGTGTGCTCCATCCATAAGATGAGAGGATTATGGGATAAGTTAAATGACCTCTAAAATTCCCTTTACCCTTTTTTGGAATCATAGATCCCTTGGGCAACGTGGGTCCACCTAGAGACCCTCACTTTCTCTGAAGCAGGTTTTAAAGTGCAAAAAACAAAATTCATAGGATCACAAAGGAAATCAAATATATTGAAATGCAACTGTCAAAGTACCACTAATCAAAACAAGTTCACAGAGTTTATTGCCTGGAAAAAAGAAAAGCCCCTCTCACTTACATGAAATTCCAAATAGATCACCTATGCTGCTAGCCAGTCCCCAAGGCCAGGGAAAGGAGCTGTGCAGTTTAGACTTTCCCACTGCCTGACAGTTGCTCATAGGATGGAGGTAAAATTGCCATCTCCTTTCCTGAAAAAAAGTGGGAAAATCACTTACGCTCCAGAAAGAACAATACCGAATCTCTTTCTGTATGGGCACACCCTCCTCCACCCGAGCCAGCATAGCCCTCCCAATTGTTGTGGCGGTCCTTCCAGAAGGCCTCCAAAGAAGATCTACCAATGTGCTGGAAGGCCCTCCTGTATTCTTAATAAATATTTCATGGGTACCAATGTAGGACTAAGGCTGCCCATCTGTTACTCCTCTTCACTGCTATGCAACTAGCCCTGCTCTCCTGAGAAATGACTTGAGACACACATTTTCAGGGGTTTAAAAAAAAAAGCAAGACAAGAATAGAGTTAAGAGTTAGAAGGAGCTTTAGAGGTATCTAGTGCAACCCCTTCACTTTACAGTTGGGGAAACTGAGGCCCAGAAAAGAAAGGTTTGTCCAAAGTCACTAATGTAACAAGTTAGGCACCATGACTAGTATTCCCCTGGAGACCTTGGATAATTCACTTTCCCTCTTTGGGTCTATTTCCCCATCTGTAAAATGAGGGGATTGGATTAGATGGCCTCAAAGGTCATCAAATCCATGACCCTATATCCTTTTATCTGTATTATGGAAGTCCTACTCTCCACTGCTCCCTCAGCTAGAACTTTGTTACCTAATGAAGTAGGAACATGAGGCAGAGCCTAGGCCAGCCTTCAGTGCATTTTCTCATCTGCCTGGGGTTTGGAGAGAACATATATCACCAACTACTTTGAGAAATCTTTTATTAAATGTTGATGATGGTTCAGCGTTAGAGGTATGGGGAACAGTTCTTAATTGGGAGGTTAATCACAACTAAAGAATTGCAATACAAAAATTCAGGCACATTTGCCTTGGGAAATAAATCAAACCCTTGTAACAGGGGCATGAGCTGGGAGGTCTTTCTTGTACAAAAACAAGTAACAACACTTTGCAAAAGTCATACAAAAATACAGTATAGAAACCAGTCTCCCCACCCGACACCCAACAGCAGCTTCTGGTAGAAACCCAAACCCAAACCACCCAACAAACCCAGCCTTCCCACAGATAACAAAGAAGTCAGCAACCTCGGTTCCACAGGCAGAATGGCCCATGGAAGTCATGTCACTCAGGATGGGCCCCTCACTGTTAGGGTATGCCCACTAGGAGTCAGAAAGGCCACACCCCGTTAGCCCTCGTGGTCTCTGGGGTCCAGGGTCACCATCCGATGGAAAGAACTTTGGAAGCAGATGTCCCTCCTCACACCCAGAGTCAGGCGCCAGTCAGAACCACACTTGTATGTGTTCTTGGGAAGTGGGGATGGGAGTGCAATCCAAAACGTACAGCCTAATAAAGGCACCAGAGTACCAAGTTGTCAAGTGGCTATAGGAGGCTGACATATTGATCCCTCCCACTACCCAGTCAGGTGGCTCCTGAAATTGGAATCATAGGATTTTTTTGCTGGGAGGGCCCTTAGGGTTGCCTTAGTTCAACCCTCTGCCCAATGGACGATGGGTGGATGCTCTCTACAACATCCTCAATAGGTAGCCACCAGCACAAAACAGTAGGTGGTGCATGGGACTGGGGAATCAGAGATCCTGGATCTCAATTCCTGGCTTTGTCTCTTATGATCTCTGTGACCTCTGAGGCCTCATTTTCCTCACCTGTATAATGAAAAGACTGTACTGAACGACTCTTCCAGCTCTAAAATCCTATGATCTCATAGCCTGGCATGAGTTAAATTCAAACTCATCACTAGATTAGCATTGTACCAGAACTGGATGTAGTATGCCCAGATAGGGCATGAGCTCATGTGATAAAGCAACTGGAGTTTGGTCTTGGTCTGGGATTGTACCCCGGGGGCCTGCCATTGGCCTCATCTTCCATATCCAGTGCTACGAGTTATTTCAGCAGGTCTACTCTGGAATGAAAGCCAGATTCCCAGAGGGCCTGGCCAACCAGCTGAGCCCCTGAGCTCTCGAAGGAAACTCTAAGAAAGAGTTTTAGTCATGCCAGGCTATGAGAACATGCTGGAGAACAAGGACAGCTGGAGAAGCCATCGATGCTGTGGGAAAAGAGGCGTACAAGACTGGGACAGTTCTTCAGAACCTACTACTACTCTAGGGCTTCAAACAGAAGGAAGAAAGAAGGCAGAATAAATTTCTAAGTCCAGCCTTCCCTACCCCCAGGTACCAGACCCTAGTTCCCCACCACCTACCTCCATTTAGGCCATAAGTGCCAATGGTTGGGGGGGGCACACCAAGGCAGGCACTATTCCTAGAACTAGGTCCTACCCAAAGCCTTGCTGCTAATACCAACTTCAATGGGATTTGAAGTGCCTCCAGTCACTAGGACAACGAAGGACATATCAATAGGATCCCACCTTGTGTCTCACACCCAGCCACCAGAAGCCTCTAGAGAAAGAAAGCAAGAGGCAGAGTTTTGGTGGCTAGGTTAACCTCTTTGCCTTCCGACGCAGGCCTTAAGGTCGATTTAAGACTCTGTTTGCAAGTTTGTAACATCAACAAAAGGTTGCCAACCCCTCAGCTACTGTAAAGTGTTTAGCAGAGAAGTAAGGGTCTCTGTAGTGAGTAAGTCTCCAGGCTCCTCTCCAATGAAAACAGCTCATGTATCCACTGGAAAAAGTATCTCGAGTCCTCAGCCTTAAAGCCCAGCTGTCCTCAGCTAACCCCATAGGGACAGCCCGAGCAGGAGCATCCCTCACCATGACCAACCCCCAGATCCGCAGAGGGTGTGATACCACCTGTCACTCAGCATCTGTCATGCCTTGCCTTTCTCCTGGAGCTGCACCCCAAAGCCCCTCCTTCAGGCAGCTGCTTTGCTGGACAGAGACTGTCCCCCTAAATGAGACAGGGGAGCTGGGGAGCAAAAGGGGGTGGTGGTGCAACATGCCAAGACAGTTTTTCAAAGGTTCCAAGAATGCAAGCCATTGTATGTATGTGTATCTGTGTGTGTATGTGTGAGAGAGCGTGAGTGTGTGCATTTGGCCACAGTGCATTCTGGGATCGATAGTCCAGTTAGTCCCATGGGACCCAAAATGTGCAAATTACCAAGGGGAAAGGGCAGAAAAAAAGAAGTCTGTTTTCCACAACGAGAGCCCCAGCTCTGTCTTTTTGGTAGGTTAGTAGCCACTGAGCTGGGCAAGTCTCTTCTGTAGCTGCTGCTGCCGCACCCTGAGATGCCTCTTCTCCAAGGCCATGGTCTTCTCAGCACTCACCAATGTCTGCAGATACTCCAGGGCCTTGCTGAGGATGACCACCTTAGGAGTCTTGGTGCAGCTGCCCAGTGCAGGCACCTGGTCCCGTAGTGCCAGAAAGCGAGAGCGGAGGTCATTCCGCCTCTTCCGTTCCAAGAAGTTGTGATTTTTCCTCTTGGTCACGTCCTCAGTGTCAGAAGACACTGGCCTGGACTGGCTGGGCCCCATTTCTGAGGCTGGGGGACTGGCAGGCCCTGGGGGACCCACGAGCTCCTCTACTTCTTCTTGTTCTTCCTCTTCTTCCTCCTCCTCTTCCTCCCCCTCCTCCTCTTTGGCCTCTTTCTCTGGAGTCCCCTCCTGAGGACAGTTGTCTGGGGGGAATCGGGCAGCATAGTTGTGCTGCTGTTGGTGGATGGAGATGTGGAAGTGTTTCATGCAGGGGTCCAGGGGGTCAGCTCGAACTGTGATGGTGACTGGCTTCCGGACACTGAGGGATTGCCTCCTCTCCACCGTTACCACATCAATCTCTTCACCCTCTGTCCAAGGAGAAACAAGTAAAGAAAATGACTAAAATGACTAAAAGGATATGTCTACCAGCTGAGGTTACACGGATAAAGATAAAAAAATCCAGTCTCTGGCCTCAAAGAGTTCACAGTCAGTGATGGGACATATGCACCAAGCTAGTTAGAATGTGGTAGGTACAAAGGACCACACACCTGGGGGCTCAAAAGGCCCCTAGTTTACCTAATTCAACCCCCTCATTTGACAGATGTGGAAAATGAGGTTCAGAGAAGTAGAATGGGCTCAGGTCCCATAGAGCCCTGTGGGATGATGGAATGAATGCCTTTGGAGTTGGAACCTTGGGTTCAAATCCCACCCTTGATGCTTATTACTCTACTGTGCAGGATTTAACCTTGCCCAAGCCTCAGTCTCCCCATCTGTCAAATGAAGGAGTTGCTCTAGGTGGCTGCTGAGGTCCCTTCTAGCTCTGGTCCTATGATCCCAGGCAGGCAGGGCCAGGAGGCAAGACCAAGTCTTCCGACTCCAGACCTTCCAAAGCCTCAAGTTTAAAGAAGGAAATGGGGGTCAAGGACCTTGGCCAAGATCCTACCGGTAACGTCTGCAAGCTGCTTCCCAAGTCCTCAAAGTGCTACGTGAATGCCATACAAAACAATATATAAATGCTATCATTGTTATTAAAGTGAAAATTCAAACCTAAGTCATCAAAAATTTAAACAATAGAGTCCAGAAAGATCCAGTCTTCAAGGCAGATTTGAAATATAGTCCTGGTGGAAATCTTGGTTCCAGTAGTACCTAGGAGGTAGACAGCTAGATGGCAGAAGTAGATAAAGCCTTAGAGTCAAGAGGACCTGAATTCAAATCCAGCTCCAGACACATTTACTAGCTGTATGATCCTTGACAACTCACTTAACTGTTTACCTCAGTTTCCTCATTTTTAAAATGAGAAGGAAATGGCAAAACACTTCAATATCTTTACCCAGAAAACCCCAAAAGGGGTCATGGAGATTCAGACAAGCCTAAAAAGACAAGTGATATGAGGTAGTACGGCCTAGTGGAAGCAGCCCTGGATCTGGACCCAGGTTCATTCACATCCCAGGTCTGGCACTTGGTACTCTCTTGTGACCTTGGGCAAAAGCAATCAGCAAGCATTAACTGCCTAGTGTGTGCCAGGCACTGAGGTTACAAAGACCAAAATAACAGACTTCCAATGCTCACATTTTCTAATTTAAAAGAGGGAGAATCCTAAGATCAAGGACTGGAATGGGCCTCATGGATCATCTAGTTCACTCCCCTCATTCCTCCTGAACTGAGGACCACAGAAGTAAAATGACTTGCCCCAAATTACACAGACAGTAGCTATTTGAGGCAAGACTTGAACCCAGCTCTTTAGATTGCCTCTAAGGTCCCTTGATCCTTAAGAACTTGGGCAAATCACTTTCTCAGCTGTTAGCTTTTTTATCCAAAAGTTGGGGTATTAATAATAATTAATGTTTTTTATGCAATTTTTAGGACTTTTAGAAGGAAGTGCTTTATAAAGTTCCGGAGAAGTTACTTTTATTAGAAGCAGGAATCATCGATAGCATCATGGCACAGTATAAATAAATAAGGGTTCAGATCCCTGTCCTGTCCTTTACTAACTATGTAACTTAGAGACCATGAACCTTAGTTTCCCTATCTATAAAATAGCCTTGGTTGCCTCACTCACAGAGCCCTTGAAGATCCTGTTCTAATATCCTGAGTCTACAGGTCACTTATAGATGTAGGTGACCAGGGAAGGCTTGAGCTTAGTTGGGCATTGAAGCGGGAGTGGGGGTGGGAATTTCAATAATCTTGGTATGCAGTTACTCCAGAACCTCCTGCTTTGGTATCTTGCTCTGGGGGCTGAGAGCTAAGAGGCAGATGATACCACTTCCCAAGCCAGGCAGCAACAGCTCCCAAGAGACAGGGGATCTGAAAGCCAGCTAATTTGCTCCCTACAAAGTGGTGGAAGAAGAAAAATATTCTCCAATTTCTTTTTGCACAGTAAGTTTTAGATAAGAACAAAAGAGTCCCCAGCCTAGCCAGGCTCTCCCCTCCCCCATAGAAGGGAAGGGAAGAGGAGAGGGTGCCCCACTGGCCTGGGACAAAGTTGAGCTATAAAGATCTTCCCCTGGTCGGACTCTTTCATGCTCAATCAGAATTGTAAATGAGGGGTCTAGGGGCCAAGCAGGGCCCTTTGTTCCTGCCCAGCACAGCCCTCACTCGGGCCATTGTTACTTTTCACAAGTTATAAATCCTATTATCCCCCTACCTCGCCATTCCGTAGTCTCATTCAGCGGAAGACTTTCAGAGACAGACAGAGGGGCTGCAATGTGCCCCGGCTCCCCCCTGGGGGAGGGAAGGGGCTGTCCTTAGGAACATTTCACCCTTGGGCTCAATGGGCTTCAGGAACATTCATCACCCACAGGTGGTCCCACCCCCAGGCATCCAAACATGGGCCCAAAAAGGGTTTTCTAGGTTTTGGAAGACTATAGGTTTTTAAATGAAAGGGGGCAGGCTTGGGGTACTGGACAGATGGACCACTAGCAGTGTCTTAAGCTATCCATCAAGGTCTGTCAACAGGAGGACTGCCCCACTGGAAAAGGCTCACTGAGTGGGAAGCAAGAGAATGTTCTAGTGAAGAGCCCAACCGTTCAAATCCTGCTGATACTAACTGTGCTAATCACTTAACCACACTGTGTGTTTCAGATTCCCTATCGATGACCCTTTTCTAGGACTCAAGAGGGGTCACGGGTCCTGGGAGACTCTCAGGGCCAATCCTGTCATTCTGCTCTCCCAAAGTAGCAAGCAGGCAGAGCTGCTCTTAGAAACCAGGTCCTCTGACCCCCAAATCTAGATCCCTAGCTACTCACACCACCTGGCTTCCCTCTAAGCACTCTGCAACCCTTTGGGTGTTAATAGTAATGCTGTGTAAACCACTGGGGTAAGGCAAGGCTCTTAGGAGTGGTACCTGACTCACTTGATTCCTGGGAAGGTCACTCCCCCAAATTCTTCCCAAGCCAGAGGGAGGCTCCCAGAGGTAGAGTGGGGAGCAAGGAAATCTGGCTTGTTCAGCCTTGTTCTCCTACACACATTTCTAACTGCACCAAAGCTAGGGTCCTTGAACTCATTTCCTAGGCTCTTTGCATATCAAGATACTTAAGCCCCTTTGTGACTCAAATTTGCATTGTGGGAACAATTGCATTATTTCCCCATTAATAAAACTGGCCCATTCAGCTCTTCTTGGCCTAGGCTCAGGATTGGCTAGTTAGCTGCTGTTTGGAATGTTGCTTCTGCCAGTCTTCAGCCCCTCATTGGCTGATCTTCGATGTCAGTCATTGTTCCCACCCCCCTCATTGTTTGCAATCTGTTGCTTTTTGTTCCCAGGCCATGTGGTCAGTACCAGAGCCAGGGGCCCTGGAAACAGGTTCAGGTGAAAGGCCAGGTCAGTAAGTAAAGCTGGAAGAAAAGTAACATTTAAAAAAAAGCCACAGAACACACCCACAAAGGAAGGTTGATTTGCAACCTCAGGGTGTCAAGCCTTCAGCTTTAGAAACGACCCAGTGAGGAGCAACCTGAGAAAAAAAGTGATTCCTTTCATTGTTAAGGTTTGAAAGAGCACAACATTCAGGGCCCCTGCTTAGAGCAGGACCAGCCGATCTGCATCCTCAGGGCATTCTGAAGGCAGGCAGCTGAAGAGAAAGCCATCTCTTTCCTCTTTCCCCTTCCACCCACCACCACCGCTGCCCGTTCAAACCAGTAAACACAAGCTTTTCCTTTCAGGGGTTCAAATCCCATTGCCATCAGTAGGATCCCCGGACTAAACAGTTAAAATACCCAGAGATGGACTCCAGGCTCTGCCATGTACTAAGGTGGCTTTGGGCCTGAGTAGCCGTTTCCCTCTATAGAATGAGAGGGTCAGACCCTTCTGGCTGCCATTCCATGCTTTAAGGTCCCTTTCAACCCCTGCAATCTGGGCTACTGTAGATGGAAGGCAGTATGCCAACCACCCCAGCATAATCTCTCTTCTGGACCCTACACAGCATAGGAAAAAAGAGGTCTAAATTGTCTGACTTGCTTCTGTCTACCCGTTCGACAAGATTGCCCTAGTTTGCCCTAACGTACCCAGGATCCAGCATCTCTGAGGTTGGGGGGCAGGTGTGATGGTTCTCCATTTATTTGCCAATTAAACATAAGCCAGGTCTTCGGCAAAGATCTGTCTCTCTTCTAACGTGGAAAAGATAAGGTGGGCAGAGGCTAACCAAGCCTGACGTGCCAGAGGCACCAGTAGGATCCACTTTAACAGAAGCTAACTTGGCATTCTCAGATCAAGGGGATAAGGGGAGTTAAAACTGGGAGGTAAGGAGGTAAGGAGAGTCAAAACTGGGACAAAGAATATTCTGCCATCTCCATGAAGCAAAGTAACTAAGAAAAGTGCTGATTTGGGAGGGAAAATTCAGATACTTACTACTTGCATGACCACAGGTAAAAAACATTGATCCTCTCTGGGTGCCAGTTCCTTCTTTGTAAAAAATGTGTGAGTTTGGGGGGTTGAGGGGGAGGGGGGGAAATAGATCTTTTCTAAGGTTTCATCTTTTTGTTCCCAGGAAAGTTATAATCCCATGAAGGACAAGTTGAACAGATACATTGCTGACAGAAAACTGGCTCTCACCCCCAGGAGCTAAGTACAGTGTTTTTCAGAGAAGGCAATTAAATGTTTATCGAATTTAACACTGGGGAGTTTGAGGGGCTTCCCAGAAAGAAGGCAGCAATGTTGGCCCCAAGGATTCCTTTGCTGCACCCCACTGAGATATCCCAGTAGAAAAATCTGGGAGTCAGGGGACCTGGGTTGGAAGCCCTACCACTTAGCTAGCTGTGGGGCTCTGTGCAGGGCGTCTCCTTCTAAAAAAGTTGGGGGTTAGAATAAATGACCTCCAAAATCCCATGATGCTAAGATAGAGGACAACAAAATTCCTGGCACTGGGGCCCTAGGGACATCTGCCCCTCAGTCTCAGTGGGGTCTCACCCTTTTCCCAACTCCCAGGAAGAAACCTTTAACTCCCACCCCCTTTTGTTCCTTTGGGGCTTCAGTCTATTTACCAACACACCCACGTGTGTGAGAGAAAAGCGGCTAGGGGGCTCTGTGTCCCAAGAGGCAAGGTGGAGAGGGCAGCCTCCAGGTTTTACCCTGGATGGATCCTGGAGAAGCCAGCTGGTCCAACCTCCTGGCTCCAGCTAGCACTAACACCTGTCTGGGAGGGGCAGGGAGAAGTGACCCGAGTTCTCCCTAGATGCCTGTTGGTCCCTGGCCCAGGCAGCCACCCTAAGGTCTGCTCTATCCCCTCCCCCCATCCCTAAGGGTCCCGGGCAGGCTGAGTCCTTACCGGAATCGCTTTGGCTCTCCGAGCCCGAGAAAGCTTGAGGCTTGGGTTCGCCCGGGGCGCAGGGGAACACGGCCGTGGGATCCACGCCCTCCGGCCCCGGGTGGCCACAGCCCGGGTCTGCCAAGACCGTCGGCTTGGCCGGATTCCCCTTGGGTGTCGCGGCTGCCACGGCGGCCGCCGAGAGTTTGTCGTTCATCACTTTCTCCAGACGCTCCCGGGCGGAGAAGCCGCTCCACATACAGTCACTGCGGATGATGGAGGCGTAGTTCCTGGCCAGAGCCTTGGAGTAGCCCCGGCCCTCCGCCTCGTCCACCCCGCAGCCCCCAGGCCACGGCTCGGGTGGCCCATTCGCGGCTGACGAGCAACAGGCACCAGGGCTAGAGCCCGAGCCCCACGGGGGCGACATGGGGGGCGAGGGAACCAGCTCGAATTTCTTCCAGATGTCCTCGCTGGGCGCCGTGGAGCGGTAGAAATCTTCCTCGTAGTCACAGTCGTAGAAATAATGTTGGTACGAGTCGAAGTCCATCTCCGCTCCCTGCAGGAAGGGGGGGATGGGGGCACCGGTGGGCTGGGGGGCCTTGGCTCCAGGAAGAAGACCCGTCGCCCCTCCCTCCCACTCCTCTCCGCCGGCCTGCCTGCCTCCCTCCCCCCTTCCTTCCTTCCCTCTGCCTGCCTCCTGCCTCCCTCCCCCAGGCGCTGAGAGTGAATCCCCCAGCCCCAAACAGATAACCCAAGAGCCTCCCCCTCCAGATCCACCCCCCCCTCCGGGCGGTGGATCAGAGCCCCCACCCCTAGCCTGCCCGGGCGCCTTCCCCCGAGAGCTGACCCCATTCCTCCCTCCGGCAGCGGAGTCCTGAGACATGGCAGGGCAGGGCGCTGGGGCCACTCCCCCCTCGCAGAGCCCGCAGCCAGAGCAAAGGGCCGCGGGGAGCAGGCGGGTGGAAATGAGGAAGGGAGAGTTAAAAGCAAACTTTCCCAGGCTCGGCCAAAGTCGAGCTACTTTGGGGCAAAGAGGTGCTTGGGCGGGGGGGATGGGGAGGGTCGGTGTCTTGGTCCCAAGAGTGCCCCCAATTTCCTCCGCCTTCTAGGGTTGACCAGCCCCAATGTCTCACCTGGCTCCGACGGCCCCACACCTGGAGGGAGCCGGCTCCCCCGCGTGCTCTGGGCCGCCTGCACACATGCACCCCCCGCGCGCACACACACATGCACACACACACATACACACACTTACTCACTGACGTGCACGCGGGCACACACAAACACACTCACTCACTCACTCCCACACCAACAGAGCTCAGAGGATCAAAGCCGGGAGCCGGGAGCCGGACGTATTGTTCCCAAGCCGCTTTATATCCAGCCCTGCGCGGCCCCAGCCACCCCAACCAGGAGGCGCCGATTTGCATAGTGGGCGGGGGCCGAGCCCCCTCCTCCTCCCCCCTCCCGCTCCCCGCCCCGGTCTGCGCGCCGGGAGCCCCTCCCCTTTGCGCGGTTTCCCCCCGCCTGCTTCTGGTGGATGGGCTGCGGTCCCCCCCCTCCGCCCCCTCCCCTCCCCTTCCCTCCCCTTCCCTGCTGCGGCCCCGCAACGAAGGGCCGACCTGGGCGGCGGCGGCTCCCGCCTCCCGGAAGGGCACGGGACAGGTTTGGCGAGCTTCTGGGCCCAGCCCCCCCGCCCCCACCCGCTGCCGGGGAAGCCCCGCAGCCCCGGGAGCCGGAGCGGGAGCGGGGGCGGGGGCGGGGATCCCGCAGCGCGGGCCGCGCGCTGGGACAACCTGGCGCCGCAGTAGCAGAGGTGACGCAACCTTGTTGCCGACCCGAGAAGGAGAAATCCGGAGCACCCCCCACCCCCGCCGCCCACCAGTTCGGTCGTCCACCTCCCCAAAGCAAGCCCCCAACTCCCCGAGGCACGCCTCTCTGCCCGGCCGTAGCTCGGCTGAGAGCCTCTTCCGCCCTTCCCCCGTTCCGCTCCCTGGGGGGCCCTTTCCACCCCGGGAAACTCCCTCTCCTCCGGGGGCACCCAGCACCCCAATGCACGCACTGCTCTAGGCCTGGCGCAGCCCTGGGCTGGCTGATGAGTGTCCTGAGAGACCAGGGCTCAGATCCTTCCGGACCCCTTTCCCCAGGGCTGCCCCCGAGTACGGGGACGGGCAGCCCGACTGCCGCCCCCTCCCCAGACACCCAGGAATGGTCTCTCCCCCCAAATCCCCCAGTATTGACTGCCTGCCTGGAGTCAGTCTTTGACCGCAGTCTAGTGCCACCTTGCGGCCATGGCTTGCCCTGATTATTAGGGTGCGTGGGTTCGGGGAGTGGGGAGGGGAAATAACCTGCGAGATAGTTTAGAAGTCATCTAAACCAATCCTTTTCTTTGACAAAAGGGGCATCTGAGGTCCATGGATACGTCCCAGGTAACTCTGGTAGAGAAAAGAGTCGGGATTCGAGCAGAGGTTTTCTGAATCCAAATTCAGGCACTCTCCATTACACCCCACAATTGGCCTGTAGGTGGTGCTTACTCAGCATCACAGACAAGATAGATTTTTTTTCTCCCAAAGCCTGGCAGGGATAGAGGGAAGAGTTTGGGGGAAAAGATAAGGAGTTCAGTTTTGGTACATGTCGAGTTTAAAAGATCTTATGGCACAGCCAATTCGAGCCGCGAATGGGCGACCCGAGCCGTGGCCTGGGGGCTGCGGGGTGGACCAAGAGGGTCTTTTAAAGATGGAGGAGACATGGGTATGTTTATTGGCAGAGAAGCACCCAGTAAACAGGATGGCTGAAGATAAATAAGAGAGTAGGGATAATAGTGGGGAGGCAGTCTGCTGGAGAAAAGGAGATAGAATGAATTTACTTGTGCATATAAGAGGGATTTGCCTTGTCAAAGAGGTAATATCAGCTCTTCAGGTGAGAGGGACACCTGTCACATGGTAAGGGTCAGGAATAAAGAGGTAGAGAGCACTAATCAGGGAGAAATCAAGGAAAGCCTCCAGCAAGTTGAGTTTTAAATTTGGGGGAAGATGTGGAATCAGAATGGAAAGATAGGGATGAGTCCATGAATGAGTGAATAAATGAATAAAAACAAATTATTCACCTCTACAATTACAAAAGCAAAGATGATCCCTGCCCTGCTCTTAAGAGCTCATTTTATTTCTTGTTAGCATTCAGGCCACAGTCCTCATTCCCCTCTAGATACAGAACATTGGATTCTGCCCCTAGGACATTGGGCTCCCCTAGGGGAGCTTTCATTTTACCTTGCCTGGAATCAGGCCTCCACATCATGGTATTCAGACCTCCTTGTCATCTGCTTACCCTCCCTCTCTTCCAGTCCCCCTTTATGTGTCCCCAGTTGGAATAGAAATTCCTTGAAGATAGAGACTATTTTTCTTGTTTCTCTTTGGCTGCTCTGTCGATAACTAATATATTATAACATTCTGATGGGGAAAACCATATACATTGGAGTATGATAGCCAGGAAGGTGTACTTTCCTATAGAAAATTCCACAGACAGTGAGTGGGGTCATAGGGGAATAAACTGATGAATCTTTATAGCCTTCTATCTACTCTTTATATACTCTTGTATATACCTTCTTGTCTTCCCCAAAAGTATGTAATCTTCTTAGGAATAGGGACTATTTTTGTTTTTATTTCTGTCTCTAGTAGGCAAAATTTCTGGCACATAGTAAGCATTTTTTTAAAATGTATATTTATTGACAGACGGATCCCATCCATGAACCATAGGTGAGTTGAATTCATCATAGTTTGTTTCTAGAAGTGGGAGGTAGGGTTGGATGTTGTCCTTCACTCTCAAAGAGGACCAAAATGACATCACTATGCTAGAGTCAGGTTTCCATGGCTGACTGTGACTGATCAGACCAATATGAGCTCGGAATGCTCTACCACGGGTCAGGCACAAATAGTCCTTTTGAACATTTGGGGTGGATACTTTATATTTGCACATCCTTCGTTTCCTTTGAGGTGTTTCAATTCTGCTTTGCTCATAGAGCATAGCACCTTCTCTGATGAGGGTATACCATGCTGAGTGGTCCTGTGCCAGTGTCTTCCTTGTCACACCATCAATTCCAGAATTCTTGAGAGAGATCTTGAGAGTGTCCTTGTATCGCTTCTTCTGACTACCATGTGAATGCTTGCCCTGTGTAAAATAGTCTTTTTGGCCAGCTTACGTTTTTGCATTCGAACAATGTGGCCAGCCCGTCACAGTTGCACTCTCTAAGGTAGAGTTTGAATACTTGGCAGTTTAGTTCAAGAAAGGACCTCAGTGCGTGGTACCTTGTCCTGCCAGGTGATCTTCAGAATCTTACTAAGACGATTCACATGGAAGCAATTCAGTTTCCTGGCATGGCACTGATAGATTGTCCATGTTTCACAAGCATACAACAATGAGGTCAGCACCACAGCTATGTAGACCTCCAGTCTTCTCTGGAGGCTCTTTGGAGCCTCCCAAACACTGAGCTAGCTCTGGCAATGTGGATATCAACTTCATTATCAGTGTCTACACCCCTGGAAAGTACACTGCCAAGGTGAGTGAACTTATCTGCAGCATTCAATATGTCTCCACTTGCTGTAACTGATGGTTGGTGGTGTGGTGGTGCTTGATGGAGCACCTGTGTTTTCTTGGTGTTAATTGTTAGGCCAAACTTAGCACAAGTAGCAGAGAATTGATCCATACTTTGTTGCATCTCAGCTTTGGAGACTGCGTTGAGTGCACGATCATCTGCAAACAGAAAATCATGTACCAACACTAATTCTCTCCACTTTGGTCTTGGCTTGTAGACTTTTCAAGTTAAAGAATTTACCCTCAATACTGTAGCTGACCTTGATGCTGTGTTCATTCTCATTGAAAGCATTTGACAACGTGGCTGAACATATCATGCTAAAGAGCATGATGGGGTGGGGTTGGGCTGGAGGAGGAGGAAATGGTTCCTGAGTCTGTGGTATGAACTGAGGGAGAAGGAGTGAGCGGGCAGTGTATGAGTGGGGGATGGGAGTTGGTGGGAGGGAAGCATCGCTTCCTCAATTCAATCTAATGTAACAGACATTAATCACTTTCCCTGTATGAGTTTCTGTACCCCTTTGGGGGGATAAAAACATAGGAAATAAAACCACTTTCATTTACATAGTGGTGGGGTTTTTTTGCCTTTTTTTTGGAGGGCATTTGGGGTTAAGTGACTTGCCCAAGGTCATACAGCTAGTAAGTGTTAAGTGTCTGAGGTCTGATTTGAACTCAGGTCCTCCTGACTCCAGGGCCAGTGCTCTGTTCACTGCACCACCTAGCTACCCTTATTTACATAGTGTTTTAATGTTGGTAAAGCACTTTACCTACATTATCAGTCCTGTGAAGTTGGCACAGGTCTCCCCACTTTACTGATGAAAAAACTTCAGCTCAGATTTCTGGAGTTATCCAAATTAACATAACTAGCATCTAGGGTAGCACTCAAACCCAGGTCATTCCTGCCTCCTGGTCCAGCACTCTGCTCACTATACTTGACTTCCACTAATTCTGCTTGTATGGAACTTAGAAACTAATGGGTGGCAGAGAGGAAGGCAGATAAGTATACAAATAATTATGATACTAGAGAAAACTATGTTAGGGCAAAAGAATGTGCTAGGAGAAGTTTCAGAGAGGCTTCCTGGAGGAAGGAGCACCAGAGTGAAGGCACAGAGGGACTGGAAGGGAAGGAGACAGAAAGGCTAGGAGGGTCCCTTGCAGTCAGGGACAAAGGTCAAGCTTCCCCTCTCCCCTTGCCTCCTACTTGGCAAGTCATCTTTCTTTAAGATACAACTCAGGTACCATCTTCAGTCAATCAATCAAATTTATTAAGTGCCTACTAGCTGCTAAGCACTTGTTATCTTCTGCAGGAAGTCTTTCCTGACTCCCCTGAGTATGACTCTGTGTATGTATGGACATACATTCATGCATGCTATATGGTGACTATATTTTTAGATGTACTTGTTTCCTCCCCCACTAGAATATAAAGCTCATTTCATGTATGGATTGTTTCACTGTACATGTATCCCATAGCCTGGGATATAACAGACAATCAATAAATATTTGTTGATTAAATGTTTAATTAATTAGTTTTGTGCTTATTTTGTATGTAGTGTGTGTGTATATATATTTTTGTTTTTGAGTCATGCCTTGACTCTCCATGACCACATTTCGGTTTTTTTGGCAAAGATATTAGAGTGGTTCACCATTTTCTTCTCCATCTCATTTTATAGATGAGGAAACTGAGGCAAACAGGGTTAAGTGACTTGCCCAGGTTCACACAGCTAGTAGGTATGTGCGGCCAGATTAGAACTCTTGGAAGATGAATCTTCCTGACTCTAGGGCAAGCACTGTATCCCCTTCACCAATAGCCAATGGAAAAAGGGCGCTCCCAACATTGTTGGCCAATAGAGAATGTCCACTCACACTGCAGGTCCCCAGCATCTTCCATGTGGATGACAACATCCCTGGTGATCTAGGCACACACTAAGCCCTCATTACACTTACATATGTATATATTTTCAACTTCAATAGAATGTAAACTCTTTGAGGGCCTGGACTGTTTCATCTGTCTTTATATCTCTGACTGGCACATAGTAGGTGCTTAATAAATCTTGTGCATTGCTTCTTGACTAACTGGAGTTATAAGTTAGCAATAATCCAGTTTGGTTGAAATGGATATTACATGGAAGGGAGAAACGTGAGATAAAGCTTGCTGGTTAGCTCACAACCAGATCATAGAAGGTTCTGAATTCTAATGTAAAGAAGTGGATGGGCAGATAGGTGATGTGCTGAATAGAGCACTGGCCCTGGAGTCAGGAGGACCTGAGTTCAAATCTGACCGCATACACTTAATACTTACTAGCCATGTGAACTTGGGCAAGTCACTTAACCCCAGTAGTCCTGCTTTCCCCCCTCCAAAAAAGCCGAAGGAAAAAAATAAGTGGATAAAGAGTTTTCCTACAGCTTCACAGCAAGATGAAAAGAAGATCCTTAACCAATTTGGAGGATTATTGGTCCTGGCCATTTGGTGAAGGAGGCACTAGAGAAACATCTATCTAGAGTTCTTAGCTTTTTTTGTGTGTCCTTGACCTGGTAAAGCCCTTGCACCAATTCCCAGAATAATGTTTTTAAATGTAAAAAATAAAACACATGTGATTACAAAGAAAGCCAATTATATTAGAATGCAATTATCAAAATATTTTTAGAAAGACAAGTTCATGGAATGCCAGATTAAGTACCCCTAAACTAGTCATTGTTTAAGAGAATCAGTCATGCCCCCTTAGGACTATATGAAAATGCAAACTATTCAACTCTAGGTAGAGTGATGTTTGCCAATTCTGGCTCTACATTTGAATCTCTTTTTTCTTTGTCCTGTCGTTGATCATTCTTTGCCCAATATCAACCTTGGATACTCACAAAATTTCCCTCCTTTGCTACTATTTATGTGCTGCTGAATAAAAATGGAGAAAATCATGAAACTCTGCTGAGTCCATTACAGATTTGTGTTATATAATCCCAACTGGGCTCTCACTGCAGCAAGGCAGTCCTTTTACACTTTCCAAAGTGACTCACTATCTCACTCACCACAGGCTTTTTCAAACCTTTTCATCCCTCCTCAAATCATCCAGGGCTTCCCCTCTCCCATCCCTTTCAGGCAAGAACTTTGCCTCATATTTAACTGGAAAGAAAATGAGGCCATTCACCTACAGCTCTCTCTTCTCTCGTCTCACATTGCCCATGTGTCTCCCCCCACCATCTTCTTTACTACTATTTCAAATGAAGAGGTGGCTGTTCTTCTTGCTAAGGCAAAACCCTCTCTCTGTATCTTTGATCCCATCCCTTACTATCTTTAGTAGCTTGCTCCCACTATTATCTTCACTCTCTCTCTCTAATGTTTAGTCTTTCCTTATCTACTGGCTCCTTCTCAGATGCTTACAAACACACCCCTGTCTTCCTCATCCTTAAAAAATGTTCACTTGATCCAGCCACCACTTCTAGCTGTTGTCCTATTTCTAACAAATTCCTTGAGAAAGTCATCTTCAGCAGATGCCTCCTTTTCCTCTCTTCTCAGTTGCTTCTAAACCCTCTGTGATCTGCCTTCCAATCTCATCATTCAAATGAAACTGCTCTCTCCAAAGTTATCAGTGATCTATTAATTGATAGTTCTAATGGCCTTTTTTCAATCCTGATCATTCTTAGCTTCTCTGTAGCCTTGTATAGCCTTTGTTGATCACCATCTCCTTCTGGATAATTTCTCTGGCTTTTTGTAACACTGTTCTTTCCAGGTTCTTCTACTAATTTGACTGTTCCTCAGTCTATTCTGCTCAATGTTCTTCTGAGTCACACTCATTTACCTTGAGTTTCCCCAAGGCTCTATCCTGGACCTTTTTCTCTTCTCTCTCTGTATTTCTCACTTAATGTTCTTATCAGTTTCCTTGAATTTTACTATCAACTTTATCCAGATCTATAAAATCATTCCTACTATCTCTCCTCAGCCCCAGTACCACATCATAAACTACATTTTTAGAAATCTTGAATTGTATATCCTTGATGCATCAAAAGCTCAATATATCCCAAAGAAAAGTCATTCTTCCCCCCCAAGCCTCTTTCTTCCAGACTTCTTTATTACTATTGAGAGTTCTGCCATCCTCCTAGTCACCCACTCCCTTTAGTACCTTTAGTGTCATCCTCAATTCCTCACCCTACATATCTAATTTGCTGTCAGATCTTTTCTGTTTTACCTTCACATCATCTCTCATAAATATATCCTCTCTCCACTAACAGTCTTTATACAGGCCACTGTCTCCTCTTACCTATATGATTAAAAAGCCTTCTAACTTCTCCCTGCCTCAATTCTCTTTCCATTTCAATTCATCTTCTATTTGGCTACCAAAGAGATTTTCCTAACAGTACAACTCTGACCATGTATCTCCCTCCTCAACCTTCTAGCTCCCTCTTACCTCTAGGATCCGTGTCTTGTTTAGAAAAGAGCAAAAAGTTCAGTGTCACTGGATTGCAGAGTAAGTTGGAGGGAGTAAAGTATGAGCAGTCTGGAAAAAAGTAGTGGGAGAACAAATTACGAAGGCTTTTAAAGGCCAAACAGAAAAGTTTGTCATAGTTTTTTGCCTTTCTTTGTAACTTAGTGCAATGACTGATGAATAATATGAGTTTAATTAATGCTTGTTAACTTATAGAAGTCAACATTTGGAGAAGGCAACTTTTTATCTCTTGCTGAGGAGGAGGGGATTTTCTTTTCCTTTTTCCCCATGCCCTCATTGACTGTGGCTCTACTTGTTCAGAAGGAGACATCAAATTCAGAAATTAGAGAGCAACTTTAAGAAGGTTTAAAGCCCAGTTGAGAGAGCAGAGACACCCAGTCGAGGCAGACTGAGAAGCTGTCCCTCAAGACTGAAAGCAGCTTCAAGGAGCATAACTCCTGGCAGCAGAGAAAAGAGCTGCCTTTGGAGTTAAGAGAGGGATAGTCCTGGCAATCAAGAGTTGAGCTTTGTGAGAAGACTTTGAGACCCAGAAGTACCAGAGGAGTAATTAACTTTAGCCATACATGCTCCCTACCGGTGTGTCTCAATTCTGTTGTATAATGAGTTGTTGCCTACTCTTTCCATAGATGTATGGAAATTCCATAGATGTGTGTATAAGTGGGAAAATGTGTCTCACATTCCTAAAGGGTTTTTTAAATAGCTGTTGTTTTTTATTCTTAGTAAATACTTTTGCTAAGAGCTAATTGTGTCCATTGGCTGATTGTTAAGGCTAAGCATTTGAGTGGAGGCTTGTGAACTGCAGGATGATCTAGTGTCGAAATCAAATAGAACCACGTAGGCCACATATTGACTTAGACAAGCACATATTTGCATTATCTATGTTTTATTGTATTTTTGTTTTGTTAAATATTTACAAGTTATATTTTAGTTTGTCTCAGCTGCCCTTGGAAGTGTTATGGGCCACAAGCCGAGTGTTTGAAACTTCTAGTCTCTACAGCAAGGGTCAGAAAACTTTTTATGTAAAGGATCTTATGGTAAATATTTTTAGCTTTGTGGGCCAACAGGCAAAATCAAGGATATTATATAGGTGCTTATATAATACAGATAGCTAGGTGGTGCAACAGACAGAGCACTAGGCTTGGAATCAGGAAGACTCATCCTCCTAAGTTAAAATCTGGCCTCAGAAAGTTACTAGCTGGGTGACCCTGGGCAAGTCACTTAACTTTTTGCCTTAGTTCCTCATCTCTGTCTCTAAAGTGAGCTGGAGAAGGAAATGGCAAATAGCTCCAGTATCTTTGCCAAGAAAACCCAGAATGGGATCACGAAAAGTCAGACACAACTGAAATGACTGAATAACATTAACAACTTATATAACAAGAAAACAAATTTCCACACATTTTCAATTCATGAAATTTAAAATATAATAATAATAATAATAATAATAATAATAATTGAGTATATATTCTTTGTAACGCATCTACTAATGGAAAGAAAGCAATTCTTTTTTGAGGGGGGATATAATTTCGTTTAATTGGGATCCAAAGTTGTGTTACTTAGTTATATGTTTTTCTATCATTTATATATATGTATATATATATATAAATGATATTATTCTTATCAAAATTGATAGCAGATATTTGTCTGTTCTGTAATGTGATTTCATATTTCATCTTTGAAAATATCTTCATGCCAAATACTAAAATCGATCCATGAGCCTATGATTTTAATTGAGTATATTCGTTGCTTAGAAGGCATTTGTAGGATTCTATTAGTTTCTCTCTATATTTACCATTTTGCAGATTAATCACTTTCAATTGAAAGATATGTGGAAGTTTCTCAACTGCTCAGTTAAATTTCCTTTCTATTTGCATCAAAGCCTGAAAAACATTGTGAAACTGTAATTTGAGCTTAGAAGATACATCCTCTGTGAATTTGTAGAAGAATGGAGCTCTTGCTTTTTGTTTTAATTTTTTTAAAGCTTTTATTTTATTTTCCCCCACGTACATGTAAAAACAATTTTTAAAATTCATTTTTAAAACTTTGAGTTCCAAATTCTCTCCCTTCCTCCTTCCCCACCCTCCCCCATTGAGAAGGCAAGCAATTTCATATAGGTCATACATGTTAATAATGCAAAACATATTCATAATAGTCATGTTGTGAAAGAAAACATAAACAAGAAAAAAACTCAAGAAAAACAAATAAAATTTTAAAAGTATGTTTCAATCTGTATTCAGACACCACCAGTTCTTTCTCTGGGCATGGATAGCATTTTTCATCCTAAATTCTTCAGAATTGTCTTGGGTCATTGTATTGCCGAGAATAGCTAAGTCATTCATGGCTGATCTTCTTATAGTATTGCTGCTACTTTGTACATGACATATTTCACTTTGCATCAGCTCATGCAAGTCTTTCTAGGTTTCTCTGAGAGCATCCTACTCATCATTTCTTATAGTACAAAAGTATTCCATCATAATAACATACCACAATTTGTTCAGCCATTCCCCAATTGATGGGCATCCCCTCAACTTCTAATTCTTTGTCCCCAGAAAAGAGCTGCTATAAATATTTTTGTACATATAGGTCCTTTTCCTTTTTTTTTTTTAATCTTTTTTTTTGGAATACAGACCTAGTAGTGGCATTGCTAGGTCAAAGGGTATGCACAGTTTTATAGTCTTTGGGCATAGTTCCAGATTACTCTACAGAATGGTTGAATCAATTCACAGCTCCACCAACTGTACATTAAAGTCTCATTTTTCCCAATTCCTCTCCAACATTTGTCACTTACATTTTCTGTCCTATTAGCCAATCCTTATTTTAACTTTTGACAGCACGGGAAGTGTACAAGCCAGTTCGATATCACTTGTGTTTCCAGCAACATTAGTTGTTTAATTCATCTTACTTCAGTATAAGTCTCACATCTAAGTGCTGTTTTGCCTTGACATTTGAGGTTAAATTCATTAAGAAACATTTTAAATTCTGTAACAAAAGCTAATTTCCAAAATCATTCAGTGTTCAAAAATAGCAATTGAGAGGGGTTCTTCTCACTCAGAAAATTTCAGCTTTAGTCTTGAATTTTTAAAAATTGTAATAAAATTTTTCTCTTGTTTTTCTGTTTTGATATATTGTTCAGCCATTTTGTATTGTATCCAACTCTTTGTGACCCCACTTGAGATTTTCTTGGCAGATACTAGAGTGGTTTGCCATTTCCTTCTTCAGCTTATTTACAGATGAGAAAACTAAGGCAAATAGGATTAAGTGACTTGCCCGGGATCACACAGCTATTAAGTATCTGGGGCCAGATTTGAATTCATGGACATGAGCCTTCCTAACTCCAGGCTCAGCAGTTTATCTACTGTACCACCTACCTGCCCTATTTTGACATAATGGATATACGGGGGTGAGGTGATACACATAGCACTCTAAATGCTGTGTTGTTATAACTGTGTTACAGCCATGTGTAGTATACTGAGCATCAGTGAGAAACAGTGAGACCTCCATATAAAGTCTCTGTCACAACTACCCAATTCAGCTGGTATAAGGAGAATGCAGCCACATAAAAAACAAATTGAGTACATGCAGGAATGAATGAAACGAATGAACATGGCTGTTTTCTAGTAAATTCATTCATGGATGCTGGAATTTGAATTTCATATAATTTTCATGTCACAAAATATTGTTCCTCTTTGGATTATTTTCCCCCCAGCCATTTAAAAATGTAAAAGCCAATCTTAGTTCACAAACCATACAAAACCAGGCATCAAATCAGATGGGGCCCATAGGCTGTAGTTTGCAGCCCCTTGCTCTAGGGTATTGGTTCTCAACCTGTGGGTCGTGCCCCCTTTGGGGGTTGAACGACCTTTTCACAGGGGTCACAGGGGTCACCTAAGACCATCGGAAAACACATATTTCCGATGGTCTTAGGAACCGAGACACCACTTCTCTATCCATCTCCAGGTGGGTCTGCCCACATGCAGATATGCCCACATATGAGTATTAAAGGGTCGTGGCATTAGGAAGGTTGAGAACCACTGCTCTAGGGCCTTCAGAGTGGTAGCCACCTTGTAGAAAAGCCCTCTGAGAGGGATTGCTACACCAGAATCTGGAGATTTGACTCTGTTGGCTTATTGAAACCTTGGGAATCTGCTGAAGGTTTCCATGTAATGTGATCATAGCAGTGCATTAGAAAAATGAACCAGCTGAGGGTGTGAAAGTTGGATTGCATAGGGAGAGACTGGAGGCAGAGACAATAGCTAAAAAGCTATATATAATAGCTGAAAATAGTAATAATTTAAAATAGTTTAAAAAATAGAGGATGTGGAGAAGAGAATCTGGATGTTAGCTGGAAGAAGAAATGGAAGAATTTAGCAGCTGATTAGATTTGGATGATAAGGAAGAGGGAGGAACCAAAGATGATCTTGAAAACATGAGACTAGGAAGCCTTCCTAGAGGAGGATGAATCTGAACTGGATCTTGCCATGTGGGTAGAAAGTTTGGATTGTGAAAACTTACATCAGTTTATGGAGAGATGGGCCATTTCCAAGGGAGAGAGGGGAATCTGTTCTTATATCTCTGGGAGAAAAGGTGCTGGTCTGACTGGCATGGTTCAATTTTTAATACAGGGAGAGGAGGAAAAGGGCTTTGGAGCTCTAAACCAGAAAGGACTATTTCAATCCATACACCTGTATTGAATGAGCTCTGCTGTGGGCTCTCACCTGCGACCAGCTGGTAGACACAATTTGCTCTTAGCAAAGACATTTACTAGGATGTCGTAGTAAAAATGGTGAGATGAGAAAATTTTATAGGCTCATTATAGTTTTGAGACCTTGGAGAGCCTTAGAAATCATTTGTTCCATCTCCTTCATCCTATAGAGGGATAAACTGAGGGCCAGAGAGAGAAAATGACCTTTCAGTGTCACAGAGTAGTTTGTAAGTAAGTAGTAAGACACAAACCCAGAATCCTGTGATTGCTAATAGGATCACAGTATTTGAAGTTGGGGAGTACCTTAACAATCATCAGGTCAAATCCCTTCATTTGGTGTAGGACGGAACTGAGACCCAGAAAAATTGTGACGTGCTTAAAATCACAGAACAGTTAAACAGGACACAATTTTAGAACTGGCAAGGAGCTTAGGGATCCGCTCAGCTCTTCTTAAATTGTAGGTCATGACCAGACAGCCAGTTCTTTCTCCAGAGGTGAGTAGCATTTTTCGTCATGAGTCCTTTGGTATTGTCTTGGATCGTTATATCGCTGAGAATAGCTAAGTCATTCATAGCTGATCATCATACAGTATTGTTACTGTGTACAACATTTTCCTGGTTCTGTTCATTTCACTCTCCATCACAGTTCATGTAAGTCTTTCCAAGTTTTTCTGAAATCCACCTGCTTATCATTTCTTTATTTCTTTTTAAATTTTAATTTATTTATTTTTAGTTTAGAACATTCAGTTCCACAGGCTTTTGCGTCTTAAATGTTCTCCCCCTCTCTCCTTTCCCTCTCCTCAAGATGGCATGCAATCTAATGTAACCTCTACATATACATTCATATTACCACATTCATCATTTTGTAAAGAAGAATTATAACCAATAGAATGAATCATGAGAAAGAAGGAATAAAACCAAACAAAAAGGAGAGAAAACAAATAGCATGCTTTAATCTGCATTCACACTCTGTCATTCTTTCTCTGGATGTGGATAGCATTTTCCATCATGAGCCATTTGGAGTTGTCTTAGAACCTTGCGTTGCTGAGAAGAGCCAAGTCTATCAAAATTAGTCATCACACGATGTAGATGTAACTGTGTACAATGTTCTCTTGGTTCTGCTCCCCTCATTCAGCATCAGTTCATATCAGTCTTTCTGGGTTTTTCTGAAATCCTCCTGTTCATCATTTCTTATAGAACGATAGTATTTTATTACATTCACATACCACTACTTGTTCAGTCATTCCCCAGCTGATGGGCATCTCTCCGTTTCCAATTCTTTGCCACCATGAAAAGAGCTGATATAAATACCCTTGTACAAACCCTTTTCCCCCTTCCCATTTCAAAAAAAAAATCTCTTTGGGATACATACCTAGCAGTGGTGTTGTTGTATCAAATGGTATGAACAATTTTATAGCCCTTTGTAGTTCTTCAGATTCTTGAAGGCACCTTCCATATCCTCTTCTTAATCTTGTCTTCAGTGAGTTAAACATCTCTGGTTCTGGTAATTGATCCTTCTTAATCTCCAGTTCTTTCCCCATTATGTTGCCCTTCCTCTTGGTTGTCTCCAATTTATCAATTATTTTTCTGAAATGTGGCACCCAGACGTGAGTGGAACACTGTGGGTAGGATCTGACCACTACAAAGGACAATGGGACCACCAGCTCCTGTGTTCTGTGGTCTACGCCCCAATGCAGCCTAAACTCATATGATCCGTGGGGTCATAAAGAGTTGAATATGACTGAATGACAAAGTAACCACTACCACCTCACATTGAAGGTCAGTGTAGTGTAATAGATAGAGAGCAGGTCTCAGGGCCAGGAGGACCTGGGCTTAAGCCCCTATCTCTTACGTATGCTGGGCAGGTCATTTAACTTCTCAGTATTCTAGGCAGTTCTCTAAGATTACAAGGTAAAGAAAAGGTGCTGATCTGTCCTAGTAGACATTCCTTACCTTACAGTTTTGTATACTAATGAAATCAAGGTCCAGTCCCTATCCCCTAAGTTCACATTAGCTTTTTTTGGATATCTTCTTGTCAGGAAAGTTGTAGAAAGGCTTCTTGCTGAGGTCTGAGATGGATTAGATGGCTTCTGATTTCCTTCCAACTCGTCAATTTCATGATTCTTCAAATATCCATCAGGTATCTCTTAGATCTCTAAAGTATTGAGTATGTTGGGTGGTGTGGGAGAGATCGATAATGGAAGTTGAGGCAAACTGCCAATTTGTTTTGTTTTTAAATTTAAATTTTCTTTTTCAATTAATAACAATCTATTTTCTCTTCCTCCTATCTTATCCCTTACCCCACTTAAAAACAAAAAACAAAAATCCTTGCAAGAAAATATGCAGTGTCAAATAAAGTAAATTCCCCCATTGTCCATGTCTGAAAAAAAATGTATGTCTCATTCTTCATCTTGAAGCCATCGTGGAGAAACCTTCTTTTAAGCATCATGTTTCATGATGCATCTTCTGGAATCATGGTTGGTCATTACACTGATCAGAATTTTTTTCAAGTAATTTTCAAAGTTGTTTGTCTTTATGCTATCATTATTGTATCAATTGTTTTGCTGGCTCTGCTCACATCACTCTGCATCAGTTCATACAAGTCTTCCCTAGTTTCAGTGAAATGTCATTCATAAGTTGCAATAGTATTCCATCACATTTATATGCCATAAGGGGAGCTACTGTTTCAGACCCTCTTTTAGCCCATAAGGAAGAATAGGTTGGTTAGATATGACCTGATAGTAATCTAGAAAGGCAGTGTCCACACCATCTTGGTGATGGAGAAGAAGACTGATGAAAAGTTATAGCCAGAAGCATTATTTGCAGTGGGTGGGAAGCCAAAGTGCCAGGTACCCTGCTGGAGGACTATTGACTCAAGGGGCTAGAGATAAAAGACAGGATCAATGAGAAGCCAAAATGAGTACCAGGGTCCAACAGTCTAGGACAGGGATGAGGAACCTGTGGGCTTGAGTCCACTTGTGGCCTTCTAGGTCCTCAGATGTGGTCCTTTAACTGAATCCAAACCTTTTATTAAATTATTATACTCAGATGAATGAAGAGAGGTGGTATGGGACTCAGGTTGAAGTTGAGAATAACAAAAGTGGGGTCTGACTTCAACAAAGAGTTCATATCATTTGTTGTTCTGATTGTATGAGAGGAGTGGTGGGTGTTGGCACATCCTTATGCCCAACCCATAAGATCGTCCTGCCTTCCAGTCTCCTCTGCACTGCCTACAATTGGACAGTTCCCACTGTCTCAGCAGCATTGTTCTATGTGACTTTGAGCCAATGTGAGCCTGAAGGAAGGTTGGAGATGAAGTGGAGCACTGCAGTTTACAAAATCCATCTTTTCTTTTCCAAAAAGGGGCCAACATTTTCCATCACCATTCTTATAGTATTTCTATTTTCCACCATTCCCCAAAGAATACACAAATCCCTAGCAATCACATTTACAAGTTCTTTCAATCACCTGTGCTGCTAGGCATCTGGTCCTAGAGAAATGAACTCACCATACCTCACTTATCTGTGGTACTTTCTCACCATACCTCACTTATCTTGGGTTGGCAAAGTCCTCTTTACTCTGTTCTACCCTTTCTGAAAAGTAGCTTTAGAAGGGCAGGTAGTGTTGTAGTGGATAGAGCATTGGGCCTGGAATCATGAAGACTTGGGTTCAAATCCAACCTCAGACACTTACTAGCTATGTGGCCCTGGGCAAGTCACTTAACTTCTTTCTACCTCAGTTTCCTAATCTGTCAGAGATAATAATAGCAGCAACTTCCTGGGTTTGCTGTTAGGATTAGATGAAATAATATTGGCAAAGCACTTTGAAAACTTTAAGTCATTACATCAGTTTCCACCCCCATTTACTTGGGCCATAGGGACCTGGAATGATTTTGTGGTAGGGCCTGAGGAAGCAGACCTGCAAGCCTGGGAGTGGAAGGGAAAAGTGCAAAGAAGGTATTTGAGATGGGAGGAAGAGAAGGAGCACTAGACAGGAAGTCTGGCTGTCTGGGGTCTAGCCTCAATTCTGCCACTAACTCAATGTAGGACCATAGGCAGGTGGATCCCTTCCTCTCTCTGGGTCTTAGTTTAATCTATAAAATGATGGGTTTGGACTACATGGTCTATAATTAGATCCCTACCACTTCTGTGATTCTGGGAAGACTTGGCTTTTAGTCTTGGCTCTGCTCTTCATTCATTGTGAAATCTTGGACAAATTCCTACTTCCTCAGGTCTTCCATTTCTAGCTCTGGCCAATGTGGGAGTTGAATTAAATGGTCTCTCCAGCCTTGGATTCAGTCAGTCCCCCAGAAAGTATCCAAGGTTGTATCTTCAGCAAGAACAAGAGCAAAGTACATCCTTGATTTGTCTGAGTTGACATTTAATCCTGAGCTCTTATGAGAGGATTGGACTGAAACAGGGTTTCTTAATGTGTGTGTGTGTTTTCAACTTCTTTGGAAGTAAACATGAACAAACAATAATAAGGGACAAAACTAGGATAAATTACCTAGATTCTATGATGGGAAGATAATACATGTCACTTCTGAACCCTGTACATCATCAGGGATCATATAGGGAGTCTTAACTGGACAAAAGACCTGGGACTTGTTCTGTTATCTCTTTATGATCTTAGAAGAAAATTGGCAAAGGAGGGGGAAGATTAGGGGAAATTTTCTCCCATAATTAGGGTAGGCAATTAGAAGTCTATACAAACAAGGAGCAAAGGGTGGGGGAAGTGGCTGACACTTCACTTTCCTCTGAATTGATCAAAGGAAGAAAGAACATATACATATACACAGTTGAGTAGAAATACATTTCATTCAGTATGGATATGAGGGAAAAGGAGAATTAGAGGAAGGGGTAGATTAAGAGAGAGATTATTCCTGAACTATTACACTCTAACTAAGTATGCAAAAAAGTGTTTGTGGCTCTTTTTGTGGTGGCAAAGAATTGGAAACTGAGGAGGTGCCCACCAATTGGGGAATGACTGAATATATATGTGATGTAATAACTTTGTGCTGTAAGAAGAAACCTGGGAAGACTTATATAAAATGCTGCAGAGTGAAGTGAGCAGAATAAGGAGAGCAATTTATACATCAGCATTGTAAACAAACAAACAAACAAACTTTGAAGGGCTTAGGAACACTGATAAGTATAATGACCAACCATGACTCCAGAGGACTCAGGATGAAACAAGATGAAATCTGATAAACAGGTGATAGACTCATAGTGTTCACTGAGACATTTTTTGGACGATTAGTTTGGGGAATTTGTTTTGTTTGGCTATATGTGGTTTTTTTTTTTCTTTAACATGTGCACTTTTATTTGAACTGGTTTTAAGTCAGTGTACAGGTAAAGCTCCTCCCCTCCCCCAAGTACTGGCACCAATCTCAAAACTGGCAGGAAGACTATGAAAGTCCTCATTCACATCTATGTTGGAGGCAGGGAGGCTATATGTGTTTATAATAGGGGTTTAATTTTTCTTGCTTGATGGGAGCATAGGAAAGAGAAGGCAGAGTTTCATGGAATGTCATTTATTGAAATAAAAAAATTTAAGAAAAAGAGAAACATTGTTAATGAGGTTGTATCCTCCCAGGCGTATACCAGACTATTTGGGTAAGTTCCTGTCACCTCTACTTCCTCCAGAATAAGTTAGGAAATTTCTTAGACAAAGTAAATAATTTGACAAAATATGGACTTGGGAACAAGGTTCACAGCTAAGGAATTGTAGTGACTACCTGGTTCAATGTGTTAGCATTATAGATGATTGTTCGCTCAGCACACTTGAGTTTAAGATGGTCTTTTGAAGAGGAGAACTGGATCAAAGGACACAAATAGGCAATTTTCAGAGGAATAAATCCAGGCTATCCAGATATATGAAAAAATGCTCTAAATCATTAATAACTAGAGAAATGAAAGTTAAAACAACTCTGAGCTACCACTTTGTACCCATCTGATGGTGAAGATGACAAAAAAAAAAACAAAGGAAAATGACTGGAGGGAATATGGGAAAACAGGTTTGCTAATGCAGAGTTGGTGAAGTTGTGAACTAGTCCAACTGTTCTGGAAATCAATTTGGGACTATGTACAAAGAGCTATGAAACTGTAAATGAAAACTAAAAATCCTTTGACTTAGTGATTCTGCTACTAGGTTTATACCCCAAAGAGATCAAAGAAAAAGGGAAAGAACCCATGTGTTCAAAAATATTTATAGCATCTCTTTTTGTGGTGGCAAAGAAATGGAAACTGAGAAGATGCCCATCAATTGGGGGATGCCTGAACAAGTTATAGATATGTGTGTGTGTATGTGTGTATGTGTGTGTGATGGAATACTATTGTGCTGTATGAAATGATGAGGGGATGGTTTCAGGAAAGCCTGAGAAGACTTGTAAAAACTGATTCAGAGTGAACTGAGAAGAAGCAGAATAATTTCTACTATAACAACAATATTATAAATGTAACCAATTTTGAAAGACTTAGTAACATTGATTGATACAGTGACCAACTACAGTTTCAAAGAACTCACCTTGAAGCATGCTGTCCACCTTAAGATAGAGAGTTGATGGACTCAAAGTGCAAACTGAAGCATATTTTCTTCTCTTTCATTCTTTTTGGACATGGCTAATAAGGAACTTATTTTGCATTATTATACATATTTGCAATGGGTTTTGTTTTTCTTGCCTTATCATTGAGTAGAGAAGGGAGAGGAAGAGAGAATATAATTCAGAACTTAAAATAAAGTTGAATAATAATAAAAAAAAGAGACCTAGAACCTTCGACAGAGAAATATGGGGAGAAGAAAAGCAGGTACAATTACCACTTCCATTCCTCTTGCCACTGGTATACCAGATACAGTCCTGATGAATTGTGTTCTGTGGAAACAGTTCTATCTATCCATTACTCCAATCACACTCCCTGCTCCCAAAAGAGAAGAAGCTGAGACCTAAAGGAGAAGAGGCTTGGACACAACCTTTTGGTGGTATTGTGAATATGTATACTATGAAGGTCCCTGGGCAAGATGGAACCCAGAGAACAAGTGTTTGACTTTCTATGAATTCAAGTATGAGTCAGTTGCATTCTTATCATGTTCCATTCCTCTGTTTGATACTTGGTTTGCCTAAGTATTTGCGTGGAAGTTGAGGGCCCTTTTCTTTTTTGATTGAAACCTACACAGCGGCTAAATTCTGATTTTCCCAAAGGAAAGACTGAATAAGGAGCATAAGACAGAGTTACTTGTTAAGAAATCTCTACAGTTGAACCTGGCAGGCCATAACTCACATTTTAAAATTTCTTCAGCTCATTTCCCAGTTCAGAAATTCCATTTATTATAGTTAAGTTGGGGATGTAATCTTCCAAATGATTGCCTAGAAAGATGCTTTTATAAAAAAAAAGTTTTAAAAGTAGACCTGGATATTTGACCATACAGGTAAACAAATTTTTTGTAAGATAGGACAACCATGAAAAATGATAATATGTAAATCTGGCTGACAACAAGGGATAAATTGTTGTCCTACCATTTATTTGTTTTAATAATTTGTTATTGATATTTTCTGTTTCTTATATCACCATAGTTATCTCCAGTATCCTTCCTTCCTCCCAGGGAGCCACATGATAGATATATTTTTTAGAGAGGGGGAAAAAAAAGTCAATCAACTGACCGATATATTGAAAAAATCTGAAAATATGTGCAATGTGTAACACCTGTATATATCCCACTTCCATGAAGGGGTAGAGTGTGTGGTTCAAAGATATAGATATTTTTATCACCTTATTTGCATAATTCCATATTGTTTTCCAAAATGATTGTACTATTTCAGAGCTCCACCAACAATGTATTAGCATACTTATCCTTTCACATCTCTTCCAACACTGACAGTTGCTTTTTTTTGTCATTTTTGTCAGTTTGTGGGATGTGAGATGAAACCTCAGGATATTTTTGATTTGCATTTTTATTATTTAATTTGGAGTGAAATGGAGCATTTTTTCACACGTAGTTGTAAATATTTTGTAGTTCTCTTGAAAATTGTTCATATCTTTTGACTATTTCTCTATTGGGGAATGGTTACTAGTCATATATATTTATTGTCTTGGATTCTAAACTCTTATCAGTGTAATTTGATACAAAGATTTTTTTCCCTTTTGACCACTTTCCTTCTTATCCTAGATGCATTAATATTGTCTGTGCAAAAACACATCAGTTTCAAGTAATCAAAGTTATCTATTTTATCTTTTGTACTTTTGTACTCTATCTCTTGTTTGGTTGAGAATATATCTCCTACCCACAACTGTGAGAGGTATACAATCTGTTTCTCTTCTAATTTTTTATTTTGTTCAGTCATTTCAGTTATGTCCTACTCTTCATGACCTCGTCTGGGGTTTTTCATGGAGTGGTTTGCCATTTCCTTCTCCAGCTCATTTTACAGATGAAGAAATTGAGGCAAACAGGGTTAAGTGACTTGCCCAAGGTCACATGGCTAGTAAGTATCTGAATTCAAGTCTTCCTGATTCCAAGGCTGGTGCTTTATCTATTGGACCACCTAGTCTGATCTTTAAGATTAAGGTCATGTATCCATTTAGAATGTATTTTGGAATATTGTGTAAGGTGTTAATCTAAACTGAACTTCTGCTAGATTGCTTTCCAGATTTCCCAGTAGTTTCTATCAAATAGAGAGTTTTTCTCTAAGTAATTTATGCTTTCTACTTTATCAAACCCCGGGCTTATTGAGTCCTGCTGTTTCTGAATCTCCTTTGTCTAGTCTATTTCACTGCTCTATGTCTATCTTCTTCACCAATGCCAGATGGTTTTGTTAACTGCCGCTTTATAATCTAGTTAGAGGTCCGGAAGTGCTATTTTCCCCTTGTTCTTTCTTTTCATCATTTCCCTTGATATTCCAGATCTTTTGTTTTTCTAAATAAATTTTGTTGCTATTTTTCAAGTTTGGTGACATGTTCCCTTGGTAACTTGATTGATGCAGCATTAAAAGTACAAACTGATTTTGGTGATGTTGTCATTTTTATTATGTTTTCTGACCTTTTTCAAACATATATATTAAACACTTTAAGGCTTGCAAAGCAATTCATAAATGTTATCCCATTTGATTCCCATAACAACCCTGGGAGGTAGGTGCTATCACAAAGTTCTTACCTACACATGAGGAAAATGATGCAGACAGAAGTAAAGAGATCTGCCAAGGTCACAGAGCTGATAAGTGACTAAGGTGAGACAGGAATTCAGGATGTCTTGACTCGAGGTCCAGAGCTCTATCTACTGCACCACTTAGCTGTTGACTCTACTTCAGTTAGATACAGTTTAAGATTTCTTCCCCAAAAAACCATTTATGCATTTTTTGGTTAAGAGTGGATGTGACTGCGGTGGCTAGGTGGCACAGTGAGTAGAGCACCGGCCCCGGAGTAGGGAGGACCTGAGTTCAAATCCAGCCTTAGACATTTGACGTACTTACTAGCCATGTGACTTTGGGCAAATCACTTAACCCCAATTTCCCTCCAAAAAGCAAAAAAAAAAATAATGGATGTGATTTTGCTTTACATGTTACAGTCCAAAAGATTCCTTCCAATATGGCAATAGTTGCTGTTCCATTCTTTGCATTTTCTACTTTGGGAAAATTAGAATTCTTTTTTTTTCCTTTTTTTTTTCTTTTTTTTTTAAATTTTATTATAGTTTACATCATTCATTTCCACAAGATTTTGAGTTACATATTTTCTCCCCCTCTTTCCCCCACCCACCGCCCCAAAACAGTGTGTCCCCCCTCCCCCAGTCTATTCTCTCCT
>CM053588.1:69944532-69970275 GCA_028646515.1 Pseudochirops corinnae | reverse complement strand
TAATCTCTGTGGGGCTCTGCTTCCAGAAGGGAAAGCTCTGTCCCAAATCGCTGGTGTCCTCCCAGCTGCCATAGCTCTCAGGAAGATGCTGGGAACTCTTCCTATTTACTTCCGGCTGACTGGATAGTGAAGATTCCAGAACCGAGGCTCAAGACGGCGATCCAGATCCAGGCTGCTCAACATGAGAGCTCTTGGCCTGAGAACAATCGCTCTGTCCCCCTGCTGTCTGCAGGCTGCGGGCGGGAAGCTGCAACACGGAGGTGGGTGCAAAACCTCTGCCTTTCGCTTTTCCGCTCTGGAGACCTTTCAGCCCGACTGCTTATCTCCCCCTTTCACAATTCCCACTCGCAGCTGCCACTAATCCACTCACCAGAGGGGCTCCTCCCACCCAGCCGCCTGTGGGGCACAGCCAGGGCTTCAGGCCAGGCTGGTTTTGGTTCGCAGTGCTGATATGGTTCCTCTTAGCCGAGCTGACTTTAGTGGGAAGTATCTTTGTGTGCGTTTTGGAGTTCTAGGATTGGTTTAGAGTCCTATTTTATGGGTATTTTGGGGTGGCTATGTGAGAGCTGCGATATGTCGCTGCTGCTACGCCACCATCTTGGCTCTGCCCCTCTGGGAAAATTAGAATTCTTTTGTAGCTCTTCTACTTCTATTACTTTTGTATGTTTTCTCAAACAGGATACTGATAAAAACAGTGGAAATAAATTACCTTTGGGAGAGGTAGAGATTTGACACTCTGTGAATTCTTCATTTTTCAAAGAGTTAGTCAGAAAGACAAACACATTGCTTGTCTTGACCTCACTCCCCTGATGTAAGAGACCAGGAATTCATTGAATCTCCTTTTAAAAAGTAGCTCCTTTAAGGTCTATGGTTCTTTAGCCTAAAGAATGCTTAACAGAGGACCCTCTTTGTCTACTAAGGGAAGAAGTCTTCATCTAGCAGAGCCAGAAGAGATCTTCTCAGGTAACTACAGATTACTAGTGAAATTTCCCCTTCCCTTCCCAGGAAGCTTTCCTTGATCCTCATGGGTAATAATGATTGGACCTCGACAGATGTCTAATGCACCAATCATAAACTATTATATCTTATAGTTATCTCCCTTGGTGTCTCCCCCAGCTGTGAGACTGTAAGCATCATAGGGGTAGGGCCTGTGTCCTTTATGTATTATGTATCTTCACTATGTGTGTGGGGGATATGCAGGGAGGGCTAGCACCTCTGGTGTGAGTCCTTTTTGGGGCTGCTCATTCATCTTTGGTGTCTACTTGGCACTCAATCCTCACCTCTAGCTCTAAGAAGATGTAGCATGTGCAGCAGCCACACCCCAATAAAACTGTCTTGGCAGATGGGCTAAACCAGGTTGAGGGTAAGCAACAGGCCTCAAACCTGTCAGTGAGTTAGCGGGGCATCTACCCATAGCATGTGAAGACTTCTCTTGGTGAAATGGATAGGTGATCCAATTTGGTTCACCAGTCATGAAAGCAGCTGAAACAGGCACTGTGGAGAGCTTAGAGCTTGGTCAGTCATAGAAGATGCCAAGGTCATCCATGGCATCCCAGGCCATGGCCATTTACCTGATTTTTGTCTTGACTTCCGTAACTCAGGAAGAGATTATAAAGCTGACAACTTTGTACAACTCTGCCCCACTTAAACTCAGTTCACACATGAGTCAAGACATCACCCTGTGATATCATTGGTCCTCTTCAAAAAGTGAAGAATGAACAATAGCAACTATATGAGAAAGAAAAGCTGGGGTCTTTTACTTTAATAATTTGGTACCAGCATGGTTCATTGACCTGAGTCAAACAACATCTCCACTATCACTTAGCATAGCCATTAAATACAGTACTTGTTCAATGAATCCCCCTCAATTTAGAGATGGTAAACTGAGGCCAAAAAAGCCCCAGTGACTTGGCCAAAGAGCCAGGGGCTTGTAAGAAATGATCAATAGAACAAATCCAGAGAAAACTGAGAAGACTTGTATGAACTTATATGTATACTGAGTGAAATGAGCAGAACCAGGAGAACAATTCATACCATGATTACAAACAACTTTGAAAGACTTAAGAACTCTGATCAGTGCAGTAATGAGCCAGGACTCCAGAAGACCAGTGATGAATCATGCCTCCTACCTCTTGGCAGACAGGTAAAGGACTAGAGGCAAAGGAGACGTACATTTTCAGACATGACCAATGCGTGAATCACTTGCTTGACTAGAAGTATTTGTTACAACGGAGAGCTTTCTTTTTTCTTTTTTGGCAGGGGGCAGGGGGAGTTTTATGAGGGGGAATGGGAGAATAGTGATGATAATGCCCCCTAAAAGGAAGAAAAACTTTATCAATGAAATCTTTTTTAAAACACACACGGAAAAGAAAGCACAAGAAAGTTCAGAGACACAAACAAGAAGGGTAGTGTTGGTCCTGCATTGTTAAACATAATACCTACTTTTAAAAACTATGTAATAGAGATTCAAGATTTCATATATATAATCCTCTTTTTTGTTTTTGTTTTTTTTTTAATATTTGGAAACGTCCCTGCTTATCAGTGTTTTGTTGAGTTCAGAATTAAAAAAAATTTTTTTTAATGTCAATAGCATGTATAATGGATACCATATTGCTTGCCTTCTCAATGGGTGGAAGAGGGACTGGAGGGAGAGAGAGAATTTTGGAATTCAAAATTTGAAAGATGAATGTTATGAATAAATTAATAGGAAAAAAAAGTCAATGGCAGAGCTGAGACAAGATCCCAAATCTTCTGTCTCTCAGTCCAGAGCTTCTATCATTTGCAGAAGTACCTCTAACTCTCTACTAGATAGTAAGCTCCTTAAGGGCAGGGATTGTCTCTTTTTGTCTCCTCAGCCCTTAGCATAGTACCTGGCACATAATAGGTACTTAATAAATGTTCATTGAATTAAATTAAACTGACCTGATAATTACTGCTCCTTTTACTACTTTCCTAACTTGGCTGAGTTAATTTTTAATCCCAAGATCTAGCCCATCCTGATTATGAATAAATTAATGACATCACTGTATCCCTGATCATTCAGTAATAAGTACCTCTCTCAGTTGGTTCACCCATGCTCTGAGCCATTCCCACCTGCTGCTGAGAATGGGCCTCCCCAACCTCCCCAACCTCCCCAACACTGCCTCTCCCACATAGAGTATCATGTTTACAGACAGGGAAACCAAAACACAAAAGGGGAAAAGTCTTGCTCAGGTCACACAGCTGTAAAATCCAAGCTCTTCTACTTATTAATTGTATGACCTTAAGCAAGTCACAAACTCTCTGGACTTCAGTTGCTTCATTTATAAAATGAGGTGGGTTAAAAGACATGATTTATTTTTTTAAATATAATTTTAATGTATTTTGTCCAACTACATGTAAAAACAACTTATGGCAATTGCTTTTTAAAATTTTGAACTCCAAATTATCTCCCTCCTTCCCCTCCTCCATCTTTAAGAAGGCGAGCAATTAAATATAGGTTATACATGCACAGTCACACAAAATATTTCCATATTAGCCATGTTGTGAAAGAAAACAGGTAAAAAAAAAAAGAAAAAGAAAGTTTTAAAAAGTATGCCTTGATCTGCATTCAGATTCCATCATTTTTTCTCTGGAAGTGGATAGCATTTTTTATCATACGTGCTTCAGAACTGTCTTGGATCATTGTATTGCTGAGAAAAGCTAAGTCATTCACAGTTGATCATCACACATTACTGTTACTACATACAATGTTCTCCTAGTTCTGCTCACTTCACTTTGCATCAATTCATGTAAGTTTTCCCAGGTTTTCTGAAATCTGCCTGTTTGTCATTTCTTAAAGCACAGTAGTATTCCATCAGAATTGTATACTACAACTTGTTCAACCATGCCTCAATTGATGGACATCCTTTTGAAGAATTCTCAAAGAATTCCAACTCTTTGTCACCACAAAAAGAACTGCTATAACTATTTTTATATAAATGGGTGTTTTCTTTTCCTTTTTTTTTTTTTAATCTCTTTCAGATACAGACCTAGGAGTGGTTTTGCCAGATCAAAGAATATACACAGTTTTATAGCCCTTTGGGCATAGCTCCAAATTGCTCTCCAGAATGTTTGGATTAGTTCACAACTCCACCAACAATACATTAGTGCCACACCCCCTCCAACATTTGTCATTTTGTTTCTGTCATGTTAGCCAATCTGATAGGTGTGAGGTGGTACTTCAGAGTTGTTTTAATTTGCATTTCTCTCATCAGTAGTGATTTGGAGCATTTTTTGATTTGACTATAGATAGCTTTGGTTTCTTCTTCTAAAAACTGCCTGTTCATATCCTTTGACCAGTTATCAATTGGAGAATCACTCATATTCTTATAGATTTGACTCAGTTCTCTATATATTTGGGAAATAAGGCTTTTATTAGAAAAACTTGCTATAAATTTTCCCCCCAGTTTTCTGCTTTCCTTCTAATTTTGGCTGTATTGTTTTTGTTTTAGCAAAAACCCTTTAATTTAATGTAATCAAAATTAACCATTTTACTTCCTGTGAAGTAAAACCTCTCTCTTCTTCTTTTATCCAAAGATTTGACAGGTTAAATATTCCATGCTCCCCTAATTTACTTATGATATCACCTTTTATGTCTAAATCATGCCCCCATTTTGACCTTCTCTTAGCATATAGTGTGAAATGTTGGTTTTTACTCAGTTTCTGCCAAACTGCTGTCCAGTTTTCCCAGTGATTTTTATTCAGTGTTGAGCTCTTGTCCCAAAAGCTTGGGTATTTGGCTTTACAAACACTAGATTACTATGGATATTTACTACTGTTCATTATGTACCTAATCCATTCCACTGATCCACCACTTTATTTCTTAGTCAGTACCAGACTGTTTTGATGATTATTGCTTTGTAATACAGGTTGAGACCTGGTATGGTTAGGCCAGTGATGTGGTGCAGTGAATAGAGTGCTGGCCCTGGAATCAAGAAGACTCATCCTCCTGGGTACAAATCTGGCCTTATATTTACTGGTTGTGTGATTCTGGGCAAGTCACTTAGCTCTGTTTGCCTTATCTCCAAAATGAACTGGAGAAGGAAATGGCAAACAGCTCCAGTATCTTTGCTAAGAGAGCCCTAAATAGGGTCCGGAAGAGACAGACATGACTGAAAATCACTGAACAACACTGGCTAGGTCACTTTCTTTCACATTTTTTTTCATGATTCCCTTGATAGTTTTGACTTTTTGTTCTTCCAGATGAATTTTGTTATTATTTTTTCTAGCTCTACAAAATCATTCTTTGGTAGTTTGATATGACACTCAGTAAGTAAATTACTTTAGGTAGAATTGTCATTTTTTATTACATTGACTTGGCTTACCCATGAGCAATGAATATTTTCTCAGTTGTTTAGATCTGACTTTATTTGTGTGAAAAGTGTTTTGTAATTATGTTCATATAGTTCCTGGATATGTCTTGGCAACTAGACTCCCAAGTATTTTATATTACCTACAGTTACTTTAAGTGGAATTCCTCTTTTTATCTCTTGCTATTGGACTTTGTATAGAAATGTTAATGATTTATGTGGATTTATTTTATGTCCTGCAATTTTGCTCAAGTCAATTATTTCAACTAGTTTTTAGTTGAATTTCTAGAATTCTCTAAGTATAGATAGCATCAAATCATCTACAAAGAACAACAGTTTCGTTTCCTCATTGCCTTTCCTAGTTTCCTTCAATGTCTTTTTTTCTTCTCTTACTGCCACGGCTACCATTTCTAGTACAATGTGGAATAATAGTAGTGATAAGGGGCAAATGCCCATCCTGGTTTCACCCCTGATCTTTTTGGGAAAGCTCCTAGCTAATCCTTGTTACAGATAACTTGCTAATGCTTTTAGATAGCTACTACTTACCATGTTATGGAAAATTCCATTCATTCCTGTGCTTTCCAGTGGTTTTTTTTTTTTAAATAAAAATGAATGTTGTATTTTGTCAAAAGCTTTTTCTGAATTGAGGTAATAATATGATTCTTGTAGTTTGTTATCGGTATTGTCAATTAGGCTGATAGTTTCCCCAATATCGAACCAGCCTTGTATTTCTGATATAAATCTCTTGCAACATATTGCTGTAATCTCCTTGCTTAGTATTTCATTTAAATTTTTTGCATCAATATTCATTAGGGAAATTGGTCTATATGGTTTTCTTTCTCTGTTTTTGCTCCTTCTGGCTTAGGTATCAGCACCATATTTGTGTTGTAGAAGAAATTTGGTAGGACTCCTTCTTTGGCTATATTTCCAATAGCTTATATAGCATTGAAATTAATTGCTTTTTTAATGTTTGGTAGAATTCACTTGTGAATCCATCTGTAGATGGGTTTTTTTCTTAGGGGGCACATTTGTGGTTTAATTTATATTTATATTTCTTTTTTAAATTTTTTTATTTTTTTGCTTTTTGGAGAGGGGAAGGTAGGGCAATTGGAGTTCAGTGACTTGCCCAAGGTCACATGGCTAGTTTTATGTTATGTGTCTGAGGCTGAATTTGAACTCAGGTCCTCCTGACTCCAGGGCTGATGCTCTATTCACTAGCCACCCCTATTCAATTTATATTTCTAAGATAGAGTTATTTAAGTTATCTACTTCCTCTTCTATTAGTCTGGTCAAGTTTTATTTTTGTAAATATTCATCCATTTCACTTGGATTATCAGATTTATTGGCATATAATTGGGCAAAATAGTTCCTAATAATTACTTTAATTTCCTCTTCTTTGGTGATGAATTCACCCTTTTCATTGTTGATACTGGTAAATTAGTTTTCCTTTATCTTTTTTTAAATGAAATTAATAAATGGTTTATCTATTTTATTGTTGTTCCCCACCCCCCCATAAAACCAGCTGCTAGTTTTATTTACTAGTTCAATGATTTTCTTATTTTCAACTTTATTCATCTCTCCTTTCATTTTCAGAATTTCCAATTTGGTGTTTAACTGGAGATTTTTAATTTGTTCTTTTCCCAGTTGTTTTAGTTTCATGCCCAATTAATCAATCCACTCTTTCTCTATTTTATTGATGTTAAGTGTTTAGATATAAAAATTTTTTTCTTAAGTACTTCTTTGGAAGCATCTTATAAATTTTGGTATGTTGCTTCATTGTTGTCATTCTCTTTAATGAAATTATTTATTTTTTCCTGTGATTTGTTCTTTGACCCACTCATTCTTTAGAATTAGATTATTTAGTTTCCAATTAATTTTTAATCTATGTTTCCATGGCCCTTTACTGAATTTATTTTTTTGCCACATTATGATCTGAAAAGAATGCATTTAATATTTCTGTTTTTCTGCATTTGGTTTTGAGCTTTTTATGCCCTAGTCAATTTTTGTGTAGGTACCATGTACCATTAAGAAAAAAGGCATATTCCCTTTTATTTCCATTCAGTTTTCTCCAGAGGTCTATCATATCTAAGTTTTCTTTCTTTCTTCCTTTCTTTCTTTTTAAAATAAATTAATTTATTTATTTTCTTGTTTACATCATTCATTTCCATGAGATTTTGAGTTACAAATTTTCTCCCCATCTTTCCCCTACCTAACACCTCAAAACAGCCATCCCACTGTATAACCCTTCCTCCAATCTGCTCTTTCCTATGTCCTCCCCCTCACCCCTCTGAATTTCTGATAGGGCAGGATGGATCTCCCTACCACAGTGCCTGTATATCTTAATTCCCAGTTGGATGTAGTTAATAATAATTATATATGTATATATATATGTATATATATACATACATATTTTCAATATTTGATTATAGAACTTTAAATTCTAGACTCTTTCCCTTCCTCCCTCATCACCCACCCTTACTGGAAGGACAAGCAATTAAGTACAGGCTGTACATATGTAATTACACAGAACATCTCCACAGTGGGCATATTGTGAAAGACTGATTATATGTCCCTCCTTCTTATCCCACCCCCTCTTTCTTTCTTTCTTTCTTTCTTTCTTTCTTTCTTTCTTTCTTTCTTTCTTTCTTGTGTTTTTGAAGGGGGGAAGGCAGGGCAATTGGGGTTAAGTGACTTGCCCAAGGTCACAAAGCTAGTAAGTGTTAAGTGTCTCAGGTCACATTTGAACTCAGGTCCTCCTGATTCCAGGGCTGATGCTCTACTCAGTGTGCCATCTAGCTGCCCCAGTGCCACCTAACTGCCCCTAAGTTTTCTAAAATTCCATTCATCTCCTTAACTTCTTTCTTGTTTATTTTTTGGTTAGATTTATCTAGTTATGAGAGGGGAAAGTTGAGGTCTCCCACTAGTATAGTTTTATTATCTATTTCCTTCTGTAATTCATTTAACTTTTTCTTTAAGAATTTGAATCATTCCCTAATTGATAAATGGTCAAAGGATATGAACAAGCAGTTTTTAGATGAAGGAATCAAAGCTATCTATAGTCATAAACACCTCACACCTATCCGATTGGCTAAAATGAAAGAAAAGGGAAATGATAAATACTGGAGAGGATGTGGGAAAATTGGGATATTAATGTACTGTTGGTGAGATTGTGAACTCATCCAACCATTCTGAAGAGGAATTTGAAACTATGCCCAAAGGGCTATAAAACTGTACATACCCTTTGATCCTACAATGTCATTACTAGGTCTCTATTCCCAAAAGATCATAAAAAAGGGGAAAAGTCCAACATGCATAAAAATATTTATAGCACTTCTTTTTATGGTAACAAAGAATTAGAAATGGAAGAAATGTCCATCAGATGGGGAATGGCTGAACAAAGTGTGGTATATGGATGTGATGGAATACTATTATGCTATATGAAATAATGAGCACACTGATTTTAGAAAAACCCAGAAGAATTTACTTGAACTGATGTAGAAATAGAAGAATTGTGTACGCTATTGTGTACCCTATTGTGTACGCTAACAGCAGCATTGTGCCATTATCCACCATGAATGACTTAGCTGTTTTCAGCAATACAATGATCCAAGACAATTCCAAAGGACTCATGATGGAAAATGCTATCCACATCTGGAGAAAGAAATTTGAATGTATATTGAAGCATACTATTTTCACTTAATTTTTTTTCATGGATTTTTTTTTGTTCTGTTTATTCTTTCACAGCATTACTAAAATGGGAATTGTTTTTAAATTAAAATAATAAAAAAACAGAATTTGGATGCTATACCATTTGGGATATATTTGTTTACTTCATTGGCTATGGTAGCTTTTAGCAAAATGTATTTTCCCTGCTTATCTCTTTTCATTAGGTATATTTTTGTTTTAGCTTTGTCTGAGTTGCCCCTGCCTTTTTTTTTTTAACTTCAGCTGAAGCATAATAAATTCTGCTCCAGCCCTTTACTTTTACTCTCTGCTTCAAGGGTGTTTCTTGTAAACAAGATATTGTCAGATTCTGGTTTTAATCCACGCTGCTATCTACTTTCCTTTTATGAGTGAGTTCATTCCATTCACATTTATGATTACTATGTATTTCACTATATCTTATTTTCCCCCTATTTATTCTTCTCTCTCTCCTTTTACTGTGTCCTTCCTATAAAGTCTGTTTTGCTTCTGACCACAACCTCCCTCAATCTGCCATGTCTTCTATAACCCCCCCTTTTTTTATCCCCTTCAAGATAGATTTCTATGCCCAACTGAGTGTCTGTGTTCTCTTTGAGCCAACTCAGATGAGAGAAAGGCTCAAGTGTTTTCTACTCCACCCCTGCCTTCCACTCCATTGTAAATGTTCTACCTTTAATGCCTCTTTTATGTGAGATAATTTGTGCCATTCTACCTCTCCCTTCCCCCTTGTCCCAGTGCAGCCCTCTTTTCCACTTCTTAATTTTATTTTTTGGAAATTATCCCATCATAGTCAACTCACACCCATGCCCTCTATGTATACTCTTTCTAACTGTCCTAATAATAATAAAGTTCTCAGGCATTACAAGTATTATCAGTTTTACCTTATTAAATCCCTTATGATTTCTCTTTCATGTTTACATTTTTATGTTTCTGTCAAGTCTTGTATTTGAAAGTCAAATTTTCTTTTAAAAAAATCTATTTATTTATTTTTAGTTTTCAACATTCATTTCCACAAGATTTTGAGCTCCAAATTTTCTCTCCATCTTTCCCCTACCCCCACCCCAAGATGGTAAGCATACTGATTACCCCTTCCCCCAGTCTGCCCTCTATTCTATGCCCCCTATGTCTCCTTACCCCCTTACCCCTTACTTTCTTGTGGGGCAAGATGGATTTCTATACCCTATTGTCTGTATATCTTATTTCCTGGTTGCATGTAAAAACAATTTTTTAAAATTTATTTTTAAAACTTTGAGTTCCAGATTCTCTCCCTTCTTCCCTCCTCATCCACCCTCACTGGGAGGTTATAGATGTGTAGTTATGTAAAATATTTGCATTGTAGTCATATTGTGAAAGGCTAACTATATTTCTCTCCCTCCTATCCCCCCCATTTATTCTATTTTCTCCTTTGACCTTGTGCCTTTTAAAAAATGTTTGCTTCTGACTATCCCCTCCCCCAATCTACTCTCCCTCCTATCATCCCCCCTCTTATCTCCTTCCCCCCTATTTTCCTGTAGGGTAAGATATACAATTAATTGTGTCTATTATTCCCTCCTTAAGCCAAATCCAATGGGAGTAAAGTTGATTCATTCCCTTTCACCTCCCTGCTCTTTCCCTCCATTGTAACAGCTTACTCTTGCCTTTTTTATGTGATATAATTTATCCTATTCTATCTCTCCCTTTCTCCTTCCAGTCTATTCCTCTGTCACCTCTTAATTTTATTTTTTAGATATAATGCGTTCATATTCAACTCATCCTGTGCCTTCTAGGTATACCTACCTACCTACATACATACATACATACATACACACACACACATTCCCTTCAACTATCCTAATACTGAGAAAGTATCATAAGTTACAAATAGTGTCTTTCCATGTAGCAATATAAACAGTTCAACTTTAGTGAGTTCCTTATGATTTCTCTTTCTTGTTTACCTTTTCATGCTTCTCTTGATTCTTGTATTTGAAAGTCAGATTTTCTGTTCAGGTCTGGTCTTTTCATCAAGAATGCTTGAAAGTCCTCTGTTTCATTGAATATTCATATTTTCCCCTGAAGTATTATACTCAGTTTTTCTGAGTAGGTGATTCTTGGTTTTAATCCTAGCTCCTTTAACCTTTGGAATATCATATTCCAAACCCATCAATCTGTTAATATAGAAGCTGCTAGATCTTGTGTTATCCTGATTGTGTTTCCATAATACTAGAATCATTTCTTTCTGACTGCTTGTAATATTTTTTCCTTGACTAGGAACTCTGGAATTTGACAACAATATTCCTAAGAATTTTCTTTTTGGGATCTTTTTCAAGAGGCAATTGGTAGATTCTTTCAATTTCTATTTTATCCTCTGGTTCTAGAATCTCAGGCCAGTTTTCCTTGATAATTTCTTGAAAGATGATCTCTAGGCTCTTTTTTTGATCATGGCTTTCACGTAGTTCAATAATTTTTAAATGACCTCTCCTGGATCTATTTTTCAGGTTAGTTGTTTTTCCAGTGAGATATTTTACATTGTCTTCTATTTTTTCATTCTTTTGTATCTGTTTTATAGTATCTTGATTTCCCATAAAGTCATTTGTTTCCATTTGCTCCATTCTAATTTTGAAGGAATTATTTTCTTCAATGAGCTTTTGGACTTTCTTTTCCATTTGGCTAATTCTACTTTTCAAGGCATTCTTCTCTTCATTGGCTTTTTGGACCTCTTTTGCCATTTGAGTCAGTTTCTTTTTTAAGATGTTATTTTCTTTGTTATTTTGGAGAGTCTCCTCTAGCAAACTGTTGACTCATTTTTCTTGATTTTCTTGCATCATTCTCATTTCTCTTCCCATTTTTTCCTCTACTTCTCTTACTTGATTTTCAAAATCCTTTTTGAGATCCTCCATGGCTTACAACCAATTCATATTTTTCTTGGAGATTTTTGATGCAGGAGTTTTGACTTTGTTGTCTTCTTCTGGTTCTATGTTTTGGTCTTCTTTGTCACCAAAGAAAGATTCTATAGTTTGATTTCTTTCCCTATGTTTGCTCATTTTCCCAGTCAATTACTTGACTTTTGAGCTCTTTGCCATGGTAGAACTCTGCTTCCAGAGTAGAGAGTGCTATGTCCCAAATTTCTGGGGTTTTGCGCAGCTGTTATCAGAGCTACTTCTAGGTACCTGCTTCAGAACTGTAAGGAGGACTCCCTCTCCACAGCTGCCACAAGCTCTGCCATACCAGTGCTCCTCCTCACCCCAGGACTGCCACCCAAGACTGCAATCCAAATCCAGACAGGGCAAAGCTTCCTCAATGCAAGCAAAGAGATTCCTGTAATTGCCCTGTTAGCAGATACTTGGTCCCCCCACCATCTGTGAGCCTGGAGCTCCTGAAGCAGCCACCACTGCTGCTGCTATTGCTGCCACCATAGCCACCTTCACCTCCGCCACCCCAGGGGCAGGGGCCAGACCATGCTCTTCTCTCACACAGGTCCAACAAAGTTTCCCCACTGATCTTTTACTTTCTCTTGGAGTTTGTGGGCTGAGAAGTCTGGAAACTGCCACGGCTACCAGTGATTCAGTCCCCTGAAGTCTGCTCTGGTCAGGTCTATCCTGCTGGTCTGTGCTGGCACAGCCCACTCAGGACTGTGCTCCACTCCCAGTCCGGTGTGATAGATCCTTCCTTTTGATTTTCCAGGATCTCTTCAGCTGGAAATGTATTTCACTCTGTCATTTTGTGGCTTCTGTAGCTCTAAAATTTGTTTAGAGTAATTTTTTACAGGTATTGGAGATAATTGGGGGATGTGCTCAAGCAAGTTTGGGCTTTTACCCTGCCTTCTTGTCTCCTCACCCTGAAAATTAAATTTTCTATTCAGCTTTGTTTTTTTTCCTCAGGAATGTGTGAAAGTCATTTATTTCTTTGAATATCCATTTTTCCTCCCTGAAGGATTATAAATTAGTTTTGCTGGGTGGGTAATTCTTGGTTGTAATCCTAGCTCCTTTGCTCTCCAAAATATCGCATTCTAAGCAGTCCGTTTCTTTAATGTAGAAGCTGCTAAATCCTGCATGATCCTGACTATGGGTCCATGATATTTGAATTGTTTCTTTTTGGATATTTCCAATATTTCCTCCTTGACCTGGGAGCTCTGGACTTTGACTATAATATTCTTGAGAATTTTCATTTTGGGATCTCTTCAGGAGGTGATCAGTGGGTTCTTTCAATTTCTATTTTACCCTCTGGTTTTAGGATATCAGGGCAGTTTTCTTGGATAATTCTTTGAAATGTGAAGTCTAAACTTTTTTTTTGATCATGGCTTTTAGATAGTCCAATAATTCTTAAATCATCTCTCCTGAATCTATTTTCCTGGTCAGTTTTTTTCCCATGAGAAATTTTACATTTTCTTCTGTTTTTTAAAATTCTTTTGACTTTGTTTTTATCATTTCTTGATGTCTTGTGGCATAATTATATTCACTTGCCCAATTCTAATTTTTAAGGAATTATTTTCTTCAGTGAGCTTTTGTTCCTCCTTTTTCATTTGTCTAGTTCTGCTTTTTAAGGAGTTATTTTCTTCAATGAATTTTTGTACCTTTTTTCTGTTTGGCCAATTCTGCTTTTTAAGGAGTTATCTTCAGTGGAATTTTGTGCTTTTTTTTACCATTTAGCCAATTCCATTTTTTTAAGTGTTATTTTCTTCAACATTTTTTTGTGTCTCTCCTTTATCTCCTTATATAAGATGTTGACTTTCTTTTCATAATTTTGTTGCATCACTCATTTCTTTTCCCAATTTTTCCTCTACCTCTTTTTTTCTGCTTTTTTTTTTTGTAGGGGGGAAGGCAGGGCAATTGGAGTTAAGTGACTTGCCCAAGATTGCACTGCTATTTCTCTAGTATATATATTAGTAAGTGTTAAGTGTCTGAGGCTGGATTTGAACTCAGGTCCTCCAGACTCCAGAGTCAGTGCTCTATTCACTGCACCACCAACCACCCCTCCTCTACGTCTTTTATTTGATTTTAAATTTCTTTTTTAGTTCTTCCAGGAATTAATTTTTTTTTTGTACCTGTGACCAATTCACATTTTTCTTTGAAGCTTTGCATATTGTTGTTTTGATTTTAATGTCTTCCTCTGAGTTTATGTTTGATCTTTTCTGTCACTACAGTAACTTTCTGTGGTCAGGTTCTTTTGTTGTTGTTGTTTGCCCACTTTCTAGCTTATTTCTTCACTTATAACTTTCTGTTAAAGTTGCCTCTGCTGCTGGGGTAGAGAGGCTTCAGGACTTTCTTGCAGTTGTGTTCAGAGCTAACTCTGGGGTCTGGAGGTTTTCAGTTCTTTCAAGGTGATATGGTCTGAGGAGGGGAGGAGGGGTGTAGTCACTGCTCTCTTAGCCTGTGATCTGGTCTGTGACAAGAAGCATTCTTCTCTATGATGGAACTGTGACCAGAGCCCCTGCACCAACCTGACTGCAAATGCTAGTGAGTTAGGCATTATAACTTGGAACTGGGTATGGATAATGTGACAGGGCCAGCACAGGATCCTCTGTAATCTCCTTCTGACCAGATGTTTCTGTGGCTGCTGCTGCCACTGATGGACTGCCGCCAAGGCTTGCTGCTGGCAGGTTGGTGTTCTGCAGCCCATACTGGGCTCCAGGTCTGACCATGACCCTCTGCTGACCTCCTAAGTTGTCCTGGGCTGCAAAATTGTTTTACCTTGAACTTTTGTTGGTTCTGCTGCTCCAGAATTTGATTTGAGGCATTGTTTTAAGGTTGTTTGGAGGGAAATTTGGGAGGGTTCATGTGAGTCCCTGCCTTTATTCCATCATCTTTACTCTGCCTCTGAAAAAAGAAAGACATAATTTCTAAGGTCATTCATCACTCTTGATGCAGTGATCCTATTTCTGTATTTGGAAAGTGTGTATGAATGTATTGTTGGGGGATTTGCATTTCATGTTTATCAAGAGGAATCCATAGACTCCTGCTTCTGTCACTGAAGACCTATGTGGCCTTGGGTAAATTACTGTTTCTACCATTTGGAACCTTGAGTGAAATTCACCTGTAATTTAAGTAGTAGAATGAGCTCCAGGCAGGAGGTGAGAAGACCTGAGTTTCATTCTCATTACCATTGATTTGCTTAGATAATCAATCAACCGATCGAGAAACATTTATTAAGTGCCTATTATGCTTCAATAAAAGGGAAAAGGACCTATTTGTAAAAAAACCAAAAACATATATATTTATAGCAGCCATTTTTGTAGTAGCAAAGAATTGGGACTGGAGGAGATACCTATTAATTTGGGAATGGCTGAGCAAGTTGTGATATGTGAATGTAATGGAATACTATTGTCCCATAAGAAATGATGAGGAGGCAGATTTCAGAAAAACCTGGAAAGACTTGTATGCACTATGTAAACTGAAGAGAGCAGAATCAGGAGAATATTGTACATAGTAGCAACAGTATTATAAGATGATCAACTGTGAATGAGTTAGCTGTTTGCAGCAATATAATTATCCGAGTTAATTCCAAAGGATTCATGATGAAAAATGCTATCTACTTCCAGAGAAGGAACTGATAAAGTCTGAATGCAGATTGAAGCATACTTTTTTTACTTTAATTTTTTTCGTGACTTAGTTTTTTGGTTTGTGGGTTTGAATTTTATTTTCTTTTTGGGTTTTTTTTGGGGGGCCTGTGTCTTCTTTCACAACATGACTAATATGGAAATATGTTTTGCATGATTGCACATGTGATTGCACATATCAAACTGCTTACTATCTCAGGGAGGGAGAAGAGAGAGAAAGAAATTGGAATTCAAAATATTTTTTAGAAGAATGTTAAAAATTATCTTTACATGTAACTGGGGAAAAAATTATTTAAAAGTATGTACCATGCTCTAGGCAGTGTACTAAGCTTCAGTAAATCACTTAATTTCTGAGCTTTAGTTTCCTTCTGTGTAAAATTAAAGGATTAGATTGGTGGCCTCTAGGTTTCCTTCCAGCTCTAAATCTATGTTTCCCTGCCTTATCCCATGAAACATATTCCTGCGGTATTTCTTGTGGCTTCATAGCTTTAGTGGCTAGTCGAGACCATCTTATTATGAACCCCCAGTTCAGGCATGCTGCCACCAGGTGGAGCTAGCATACTTTAACTTCCAGGTAAGCGCAAGAGTTGTAAAGAAGCAGAAACCTTTGGAAGTTCATCCAAAACTCTCATTCTATAGAGGAGGAAACTGAGAAATGGAAGTGATTCGCCCAATTTACACAAATAGTCAGGAGCAGGAATCAAAGCTAGGTCCTCCTGCTCCTAGCCTAAAGAGCATTCTGTTGCCTTATGTTATAGGTATATGTTCACTCCGAAGGAGCGAGAAATGTGGGGGATTTGGGGGTTTGGGTAGGGAGAAGCAGCATTGTATAAATGGAAAGATCCATGCATTTAGATTCATAACACCAAGGAATCCTAGATTCACTACTTACTACCTGGGTCAGCTTGGGGGAATATTTCTCCCCTATTACAGGGACTCAGAAGAGGCTTATTTGCTTTTGTTGTTCCGTTGTTTCAGTCTAGTCTGACTCCTCATGACCCCATTTGAGGTCTGCTTGGCGAAGATACTAGATTGCTTTGCTATGTCCTTCCCCAGATCATTTTATAGGTGAGGAAACTGAGGCAAACAGGGCTGTGACTTGCCCACAGTTAGCTAGTAAGTATCTGAAGGCAGATTTGAACTCAGATCTTCACTGGGCACTGTATCTACTATACCACCTAACTGCCTCTGGCTTATTTACAGGATCATAGATTTGGAGCTGGAAGGGACCTTAGTCCTCTACATGAGCTCAAGTGACTTTCCTAAAACCACTCAGGTTGTAAGTGACAAACTTGGTATTTGAATCCAGGATCTCTGACTCTAAAACAAGAACTCTTCCCACTATTTAACCAACGTGAGATTCTTACAGCATTCTTATTGGAAGAATGATAGTATTGGCAGAAATGAGGAACTTCAGAAGAGACAATGACTAATGGGAAGGGAGTGGGAGGGAAGAGAAGATAATGAATTTCATGTTGGAGATGTTGAGTCTGAAGTGCCTAGAAAATATCCAGTTGGAGATAACTAGTGGGCAAGTTGGTGATGTGAGACTGGTGCTCAGGAGATAACCTTGGGCTGGATATACAGACCTCGGAGTGATCTATATAGGAGGTAGTGATTAATATGATCACCAAGAGAGGAGGCATAGAAGAAATATGAAGAGGATCCTGGAGAAGGTTTTAGGATACAGTTATAGATTGGGTCTTCTTAGACCATGATCCTACAAAGAAAACCTCATTCAGGTAGGAGGGAAACCAGGAGATCAGCATCCTGAAAACCCGGAGAGAAAAGAGTATCTACAAAGAGGGAATAATATCAAATGCTTCAGAGAAGTCAAGCAGTATGGGGAGTGAGGAAAACACCATCAGATTTGGCAAGGAAGAGATCATGGGTAACCTTGGAGAGAATAGCCTCAGTTGAATGGTAGAGCCAGAAGTGAATGGGAGAAGAGGAAGTGGAGGCAGAAGTGTACAGGAATTTTTTCTAGGAATTCAGCTATAAAAGGCCTTTCAAACTTAATCTGTCCAAAACAGCATTCATTTCCCTCCACCAGACCTCACCCTCTTATTAACTTCCCTGTTTTTTTTTTTTCTTTCTGAGAACAACCATCCTTCACATCGCTCAAATTTCCTCCATCAGAATTAACCTCAGTTCTTGACTCTCCTCACCATATTCCCCTATAGCTAAATACTTGGCAGGTCTCATGGTTCCTTTTCCACAAAGACTCTCATATGTCTCCTTCTCTCCACTCACAGAGCTGGGTCTTCATCACCTCTCTCCAATGCTATTGGAAGAATCTCCCAACTGATCTCCCTGACTCCCTTTTCTAATCCATACTCTACAGGACTGCCAAAGTAATTATCTTAAGGCACAGCTAAGACTATGCTACTCCCCTGCTCAAGAAACTTCACTGATTCCCTACTACCTCTTTAATAAAATATCCATTTATCCATTTGGAATGCATAGCCCTTCATAATCTAGTTCCAACCTCTGTCCCTCCCCTTCATGAATTTCACTGTCTCTGCACTCAGGCCTCTGTCTTCTACCTCCTTCCTTTTGTGTAGGTATCTCACCCGTTTCTGGAATGCACCCTCTCCTCACCCCTGACTTTTAGGGTCTCTGGCTCCCTTCAGGGTCCCTCAGGTGTCATTGCTCATACCACCCACCTTGACTTTGTATTTGCCATATATGCATTTTGTTTACTTATCTATGTATGCTTGAAGTCCTTCCAGTAGAGTGTAAACTCCTAGAAGGCAGGAGTTTTTTCCTTTCTCTCTTTGGGTCTCCAGAAACTACCATCACATCTAGCATAGAGTAAGCCCTTAGTAAATGTTTGTTCATTTGACTGTAAGGAAGAAGATATCTGGGCAGGGAGGTGGCCCAGTCCTGAGCATGGAATCAGGAAGACCTGTGTTCAAATCCAGCTTCAGATACCTACTAGCTGAGTGACCCTGGGCAAGTCACTTAACCCCATTGTCTCATTTCATCCGTTCAAATCTGGCCTCAGAAGTTTACTAGCTGTTTATCCTTTCGTGAGTCGCTTAAGCCCATTTGTTTCCATTTCCTTGTCTGTAAAATGAGCTGGAGAAGGAAATGGCAAACTGCTCCAGTATCCATTACCAAGGAAAGCCCCAAATGGGATCACAAAGAGGTGGACATGACTGAAAAAACGACTGAACAACAACAAAAGGAGATGTCTAGCACTGTAGTTTGAAGGGATGGAAGGTCAAAGGAAGTATTTCTATTTTTAAAGCTAGTGAGAGACCCAAGCATCCTGGCAAAGCAGTGGGAAAGGATGCTGTTGATGCGGAGGGGGAGAAGGGAGCAAACATCTGTTAAGCACCTGCTCTGAGCCATTCGCTGTTCTAAAGGATTTACAGATCAACTATTTGATCCTTACAACTCTGGGAGAAAGGTACTATTAGTAACAATAATAGCAACTAATATTTATATAGTTCTAACAATGTACCAGGCATTGCACTGAGCTCTTTATAATTATTAACTCATTTGCTCCTTACAACAGTGATGAAAAGTAAATGCTGTTATTATCCCCATTTTACATAGGGGGAAACTGAGGCAGAGGTTAAATGGCTTGCCTGGCATGACACAGCTAGTCAGTGTCTGTGGCTCAGTTTGAACTAAGTCATGCCCAGCATCCTTCCCACTGTTCCACCTGGCTGCCCCATAGGGGCTAAAGATCAGAAAGGGAGGGGAGATGGAGGGGCCAAGGGATGGAATGGGGGTTGGCCTTAGCAAGGAGACTGGAGCAAAGGAAAAGAGAATTGGAGGGATAGAAGAGGAGACAACAGCCAGTGGGTGGTCTGTGTCCTCTGGGTAAAGGATGAGCCTTGAGGTCTCTGGCTGAGAGGGGATGGGAAGGGATTGGCATAAGAGACTTGAGGAGAAAAGAGAAGGTTGGGAACAGCTGCTTTGGAGACAGATAGAGAGTGCATTAGGGAAGAATCAGAGGATTACTGCATAGCCCTGAGGGTCCAATTGAGATTAGATAACAGAAATGGGTATGAATAGGTCAGCGAGGGTTGTGGGAATTCCCCAGCTTTCATTCAGTGGTTCGCTGAGCAGGATGGAGAGAAGGGCAGAAGGGCAGCCACCCTGGCTTAGGGTTTGCTAAAGGATGAGCAGTCACGAGGACAAGGAGGCCAGGGATTTGCACATAGAGGAATGATTTTTGCAGGTCTGCTTGACTTTCCACTGACTCCTAGGGGGACGCTTCCACTTATAGGACAGCTCTAATTGTTAGAAGAACATTCTTTATGTAGGACTGATAACTGTTTTTCAGTAATTTGCAATTATTTAATCCAATCCAGACATTTAAAAAGAAGGTGAAATCTGCCAGGAGGGGAACTAGTTTACCCAAGCTTATACTGTGAATCAGTGTCTGGGTCAGAGTTTAGACAAACCTCCTGATTCCTAGGCCAGGCAGGACCTTTCCAAGACCCAATAAGAGGCTGCCTCCAAGACTATCTCACAGGCAAAAGGATGGAGGTGCTGAGATGTCTTTAGATCAGGAATCTTAAGAAGTGCCAGAAACAGGAGCCGGGAGTCCTGCCTTCCTGCCCCAACCTGGGCTCCCTGCCCTCGGAGGCCCTGTGGGAGGCCCTATCTGAGTGTCCATCTGTGTTCACATTTGACATCCTGTCCCCCAGCACAGCTCACAGGCCTTTACCCAACACAAATAGCACCCCCTGAGGATTGATGCATCCTTAGAACAGAAAGGAAGTTGACGATCCGACTGTCCCCTCGGCTTAAGCCCCCAGGTCCCCTTGTTTGGAGCAGGAATAAAGCCCCCTCCCTCTTCGGGGCCTCCTTTCAGAGATGGAGTAACCTGGCTCCCTGTTAGGCCCCAAAGTTCCATGGGTCTCCATCAGGGTTGGCTGGCTGCTGGCTGGATTCCTCGGGTCTCAGGGATGCTCACAGGAAGGGGTGGCCATAGTCTGTGGGGGAGCCTCAAAGCGTCGGAAGGGAGGGGAACCTCCAACAGCAAACACCGGCACCTGCTATTGTCAGATGGACCCCACCGTTTCCTGGGGTTGGTTTCCCGGATGGCGAAGGACCTGCTGAGAGGGTCTGGGGGCCCAGACGGCTGGTGGGACCTGTCAACTGTCCGTTTCATGAGATCAGAGAACTTGGGATTAGGAAGGAATTTAGGGCTCATCCAGTCCAACCCTGTGACTTTACAGATGAAGAAACTGAGATCTAGGGAGGGGAAATATTTGCTCAAGGTTATGAAAGTCCCAAGTAGCAGCGCCAGGATTCAATGAGGTCCTGTGAGCAAAATCTGTTATGCTTCCTACTTGACCACACTGCCTCCTTTTGGGATCAAGGTGTGGGGAAGAGATAACTCAGAGCCAAGAGGGGGGAATGGGTGGGGAGGAACAGTTGGCAGAGAATTAGGAAGCATGGGGGAGGACCTGCTTGGTGCCTATAGTTCTGCATGAGATGAGGGGGAAGCCAAGATCAGATCTAGCAATTTACAAAAGCCTCAGGCCCAGACGCCACCATCCTCCCACCCCAAGACTCATTCCTGGAGAGGGAGGGCTGGCAACCTTGGCTATGTGACCCAGGGCAAATCACTTCCTATCTCTGGTGCCCAGGCTCCTCATCTGCAAAATGGAGCTAACCAGTTTAATTTAATTTATTCCAACTGATTACTGAGTATGAAAGGCTGAGTTCTGTGCTGGGAATACAGAGGTGGTTGTTCCTGCCCTCAAGGAGCTTGCTGTTGTCTGGTGGTGGTTGTTACTGTGTAACCCAGCAGTTTAATGGGGGGGGGGGGGAACTCCCTGTTTACAAATCAGTATGACAGTAGAGAAGAGGTTTATACACAACGTCATAAGGAATTGTAAGGGAGGGAGAAAGTCCTATCAGCTGGAGGGCTCCTTGAAGGAGGGGCCTATAATATAAGCTGAGGCAGGGCTGAAGAGGGAATCTAGCCTAGACATGGGGTGGGGGGTCAGAGGTAGGAAAGGGAAGAACAAGAGAGGGCAAGAGGGACTGGAATTTTCTTGCTGTTCAGTTGTGTCTGGCTTTTCTCATTTGGGGTTTTTTTGGCAACGACACTAAAATGGTTTGTCATTCCCTTCTCCAGCTCATTTTACAGGTGAGGAGAGCTGAGGCAAACAGGGTTAAGTGACTTGCCTAGGATCACACAGCTAATAAGTGTCTGAGGTCAGATTTGAACTCACGTCCTCCTGATTCCAGGCTCCATGCTCTATCCAGTGAGCTACCTTGCTGTGTCCTAAAGGTAGACTAGACAGACATTTATGTAGTGCCATCAGACCTACATACTGAGGACAGGTCTTGAGAGGACCCCCTGCCTCGTAAATCCCTTCCCAACAAGCTGCCAGAGGACCTGAGAACAATTCCTTAGCAAATTAGCTCTTTGGATAAGGCTTTAGGAAAATGCAAATACCCTGGAGAGGGACTCTGGAGGGCAGAATAGTGTAAAAGGGGTTCCCCTTGGAAGCCCCGGATTCTATCTGGGTGCAGGGGAAAGGGGAGTGGGTGGGGAGTCAGGGTTCAGCCCCTGGCTCTGCCTCCCTCTCTCAGCCTCAGTCTCATTGGTAAAACTGAGGGGAAGGACTGGATGCTTCTAAGGTTCTTTCCAGCTCTAAGGCTATGATACTTGTCCCAGCTTTACCACTGATTCACTGTTACTTTGGGCACATCTCTTCCTCTCTCTGGGAGTTTCTCTTCTCTGTAAAATGAAGGTGGCTTTCTAGGATCTCTCCAAGCTCTGCTATTCAATGGTGTGTAACTGGACAATAGCATTTAAAGCTCTCCAGCAATGGAATGAGCCGCCTCCATAGTTGGTGAGGTCCCCATCGCTGGAGGTATCCGGGCAGAGGCTGGATGGATGCTGGCAAAGAGGCTCAAAGAGTGGGAGGAAGATCAGGCTAGCTGACTTCAAAACCATCCAACAGCTTTGAGGTTTTTATGGGTCTCTGATCCTCCAGACACCCTCAAGCAAGTTGGGAATTCTTAATTGGTAGTTACTGGTGTGGATTGAGCACTGGATTTGGAGTCAGGAAAACCTGAGTTCAAACCTAGCTGTGTGTCCATGGGCAAGTCTGTGTATGCCTCAGTTCTCTCATTTAGAAGATGAGGATCATAGCCTGTCCTCCCAGGGTCATTGTAAAAATCAAAGGAGATGATTGGAAGGGCATCCCCAAAGTCCTAGTGTAGATTTAAACTTTTTTTTTTTTTTGCTTTTTCAAGGGAGGAAGGCAGGGCAATTGGGGTTAAGTGACTTGCCCAAGGTCACATGGCTAGTAAGTGTTAAGTATCTGAGGCTGGATTTGAACTCAGGTCCTCCTGATTCCAGGGCCAGTGCTCTATTCACTGCACCACCTAGCCGCCCCAGCTTTAAACTTTAATGGCTAAAACTTGGGGGGACACCCTGTATATTTAAAGTACTTTACAAACTTTAAATCACTAGATAAATGTGATCTATTTGTCATTATTATTTTTACTCTTGTCATTATTGCTGTTCCCAAAGAAGGAAGAGCTCCTTCCATCCCCTCTTGGGGTCTCTCCATGTCCATCCTTTCAGCCTTGCCTGCAAAGGGCATGCCTGGCAGCATTTAGAAATACCAAGGGACCTTTTATTTGCCACATATTTATTGAGCCCAGAGCACGTCAGGCAGACAGAGGGGTCAGATGAAGTCTCTGTCCCCCAGATGCTCATAGAAATCATTTCCTGCTTTCTGTACCCCCTTCCCCCCCCCCCCGGGGGGCCAAATGTTGTTGTTCAGTCGTTTTCAGTCATGTCCTACTCTCTGTGACCCCATTTGGGGTTTTCTTGACAAAGCTACAGGAGTAGTTTGCCATTTCCTTCTCCAGATCATTTTATAGATGAGAAAACTGAGGCAAATAGGGTGAAGTGACTTGCCTAGGGTCACATAGCTAGTAAGTGTCTGAGGCCAGATTTGAACTCAGGAAGATGAGGCTTACTGACTCCTGGCCCTGCACTCTACCCACTGGCGGGCCTAAGCCACCCAGAAATCAACTCTTCTTGGTCCATCTACTCTGAATACCATTGAGGACCAACCTCCATGCATCTGGGATCACTGAGAACACTGTAGACACATGAGGAAACATCTCAGTCCTTGAGCGGACCAGATAACTGATCCCTAGGTCAGGGTCCCATCCTTTTCTTTGGTGACAGGAATTGGGAATTGGGGGTGGGGTGGGAGAAAGGCAGTGGAGGAAGAGCATGAGTGAAAATCCAGTCTCAAATACTTAACTACCTGTAGGAATCCAGTCAAGTCAATTAAACTCCCTGAGCCTCCCTTTCTTCATCTGTGAAGTGAAAGGGTTAAACCAGGTGGCCCCGAGCTCCATTCCAGGTCTATATGCCTCTCACCTGGAATATCTCAGCCTCCTACCTGATCTCACTTATCACTCTCTCCTCTAGCCCATCCTCCAAGTAGTGATCTGTGATCTTCCTAATGCATTGCTCAGACCATGTTACTACTTTCCTAAAAACCCTGCTGTGTCTCACCAGAGAATAAAGGTTAAATTCCTTAGCTTCTGGTTTAGGCAGCCCTCATTTGCAACATATAACTATATTACTTCTGCTCAGAAATCTGTGGTTCACCATTGCTCAAAGAATAAAGTCAGAACTCCTTAGTCCAACCTTCAAAGGCGTTCCACAATCTGTCTCCAATCAGGTCTTACCAGGTGATGTTTCCAAAGCAAAGTTCAGATCACAATATATAGGTGACTGTCTGTTCTCCTTTGGAGTCAGGTAGGTCCTCAGCTATCACAGGGGACAGGGAATGCTTGGGTAGCTGGGAAACTGAGTCCTGTCCAAAGAAAGGGGGAGTAGAGCCCTGGTCTAGGTCTGCTGCTTGGTGACCTGTTTCTTGAGTAGAGAGGGAAGGGAGGAGAAGTAAGAGGGTGGAAGGAATGAAGAGGAATGTTCAGAGGGGAAGGACTGAAGTAGGCAAGGATAGCAGGGTTCTGACCTGGAGGTTGGGCACATGTAACTCCAGCCTCCCAGGAAATGTGTCTTGGGGACCAAATCCATGGTGTGAAAGACCCCATCTCCTTCTGGTTCTATTTCAAAGGTACTATGAAACCTGTATGATCCTTACCCCCAAAGAAGGGAGGGTTGGGAGGACGGAGGACAGGGACAACAGCCCTTCCCCAACAACATCCAGCATAATGCCTGGTAAATCCCCTAACTTGGGTAGGGAGCTGCACTCATCATCATCCTCACTCACATTTGCATAGAGGAGAGGTGACTTGTTCAAGGTCATGCCTCCTGTCCAGTCCACTACACCTTGTACTGTACTGCCTCTCTTGGTATGTGGGGGGTGGGGAGGAGAAGGGAGAGGAAGACTCTCACCAGAGGGCTAGGGGGGGACATTCCCTTCCATTCAAATTATAGGATGGAGAGGTCATTTCCTGCCTATTCCCCATACCCAGAGCTGGGCCAGAACCTCAAAGCAAGAGGCAAGGAGTCCTGGTGAGCTTCTGAGAAGGGAATTCAGAGAGGTTCCCAGGCCTCCTGGAGAACAGAGCCAAGAACCTCAGGAAGAAAGGAAGGAGCCCTGAAGAGTCACTATCCTCCCTTAGATCCCTCAGCCAGCCAAACTTTCCTTCTTAGAACTCTTGCCTGTGGGCCCCTCTGTCGCCCTCATTCCAGGTCCAGGTGTGGCTGAGTGGGCAGGTGGTCTAGGGCTCAGAAGCAGACTGGTTCTCAGCCAGGTCAGTTCTGCTAACCTAGGGGCTCCAAATGGAAAAACAAAGCCTTTTGTTTAGGCTCTAGCAGCCTCCCCAGCTCCTGAACAACTGTTTCTCCCAGTCTGAATGGGACAGAAAGATCAGGCCCGGGCCCTGATAAAGGGATCAAGGTCAAAGTATAGACCAAGGACAGAAAATGTCTCTCTCGAAGAGAAGGTTAAAGCCACACTCAATGAGGCAGACAGCTCTCAGTATAACAGGAGTCTAATGAGAGGCAGCTTGCGCAGAAGATAGAGCTGGACTTACCAGCTGTATAATACTGGGCAGACCTCTTTTTTTTTTTATTTTTTTTATTTACTCATTTACTTTTAATTTACAAGATTCAGTTCCACAATCACTTGAGTTTCAGATTTTCTCCCCTCCCTTCCCCCCCCCCCCATGGTGGCGTGCAATCACGTATAGGATCTG
>CM053588.1:69904668-69944032 GCA_028646515.1 Pseudochirops corinnae | reverse complement strand
GTAGGGGAAAGATGGGGAGAAAATATGTAACTCAAAATCTTGTGGAAATGAATGATACAAACTAAAATAAAATTTTTAAAAACCACACACACACACACACACACACACACACTAACACACAAAAGAAACTATGTGACCTTGCTCAAGTGACTCGTCCTCTCCGAGGCTCGATTTTGTCCCTCACAGAGTGGGGATAATCATCCTAACCCAGGATCGGAGTCAGTATGGGCAATAGCATTTGGCAGACTGTAAGGTATTATAGAAATCTCTCCTTGGCACCAAGTTTCTCCAGCCCTAAGGTGAGCCATAATCCTTAATCATGGCACCACGTGTCAGGCCTTTCAATAGCTCCCCAAGCAAACAGATATTTCCTGGACCACTCCTAACTACTTCTCCCTTACTTCTGACGTCCCTGGCTGCTTTTAAGTGCCAACTCAAAAACCACCTTCGACGGGAAGTCTTTCTTAACTCCTCTTGATTCTAGCACCTTTCCTCTGTCAATCATTTCCTATTTATCCCTTGTCTACCTTATTTTGTATATATTTCTTTACATCTTATCTTCCCTATTAGATTGCAAGCTCCTTGAGGGCATGCATGGACCGTCTTTTGCCTCCTTTTGTATCCCCAGAACTTAGCACAATGCCATTATTGCTCAGTTGTGTCCGACTCTTTGTGACCAAGCGGACATAGTAGTCCAGGGAGTTTTCTTGGCAAAGACACTGGAGTGGTTTGCCGTTTGCTTCTTCAGTGTGTTCCCATTCTACTTGTGAGGAACTGAAGGAAATAGAAGTTAAGGGACTTGCCTTGGTCACATGGCTAGTAAGTGTCTGAGGCCAGATTTAAACTGTGGTGCAACTGATTATTCCATCAGTTACAATCCTTCTTTACATACTGATTAATGCTTAATGTGAAGGCATTTGTAGATCCTGTATCCTCATGCATGCTGCCATGATTGGGGGGGGGAGGGGAGGGAGGGGGAGAAAATCTGAAACTCAAGGGACTGTGGAACTGAATGTTATAAACTAAAAGTAAACAAACCAATTTAACTTTAAAAATAAATAAATAAATAACATTAAAAAATAAACTGTGATGCATTATCCACTGCCCCACCTAGCTGCCCCACTTGACACTTGCAGGTGATTAATAAATGTTTATTAATTGGTTTTCTGCTGCTTCAGGCCATGCCCACCCATCCTCCAGAAGTGACAGCCCGCTCACACTCACAATAAACCCTCATGACCTTGCGTAACTCCCAAATTCTCTTGGTCTGTTTTTTCCGTTTGTAAAATGAAGGAGTCAGAATAGGAGCCTTCACCAACATCTTCCTCTAATGTCTCCACGAGGAACAAAAGTGACCATGAACTCTTGAAGGCTATTCTATTTTTTAAAGTCTTGTTTTGATTGAGGTGCCCAAGTGGTACAACATTTTGCTGTATCTCAGGTCACGGAAACCCAAGTTCAAATGTGGCTTCAGACACTTACTAGTTGTATGACCCTGGGCAAGTCACTTAACCCTGTTTGCCTCAGTTTCCACATCTGTAAAATGACCTGGAGAAAGCAAGGGCAAACCACTCCAGTATCTTCACCAAGAAACCCCCAAAAGGGGTCACAAAGAGTTAGAGGCAACCTGAAAAATAACTGAACAACAACAAGAAAAGGGATGAAAAACTTAGAGAGAACACAATCAGTACATACATTCTCTGGCAGCATGTGACATGTTTCACACTCAAAGCCTTCCACCTTCTCGAAGAGAGGAGAGGGGCATTTCTTCAACTCAAAGGATATTCTGGAAGAGTACAAGCCCTGAGAGATCTCACAGAGTTGGGAAGACTTTGAGTATGAGCCTGGAGAACTGAGACTGTTGTCGCTAGGTCCCAAGCTGGCTGTAGGCTGATTCGTTTTTGGCCATGGCAGATCATCTACATTTTTACATGGAAGAGCTGAGAACTGCACCGCTGGAGGGGATGCCCACACGATGAAAAACCAGGTCCGTGAAGTTTGGAGATAAGCTCAGACATTCTACGAATCTATGAAATCATGAATCTCATCACCCAGTGGGACGTAGGAACTGCCTTTCTGGGCTGGACTTCCTAGGGACAATACAGGGATGTAGTAGCTCTAAGCCCGACAAGCTGGTGGCTCAGAGGCAGGCAGGAGCACAGCGCCGCCTGCTGGAACCAATCAGAACACTTCGTGTCTTCACCTGGAAAGCCGGCTGGACTTGCTAGGCTGAAGACTGTTCCATTACTTGCTATATGAGCCTGAGTCAATCATGTCATCTCTCTATGACGCTGTTACCTAATCTGAAGCAAGAAGCCCTAACTCCTCCCTCAATTCCCTTTTATAGGAATGATGAGAACAAGAAGAAATAATAGGCAAGAAAGTGGGGGTGTGATGGAATGAGCAATAAATTCCAGCTCCTCTTTGGTAAAACACTCACAAGACGTTGAGATGGCTGGGAAGACACTCCAAGGCTGTTTAATCCAACCTTGCATTTTACCAACAATGAGGCGGAGGGAAGTTAGGTGACTGAACCAAGGTCACACAGGTCATAAGTATCCTAGGAAGGATTTGACCCCAGGTCCTATGACTACTCACCTCATAGAGTCATTATAAGAAAAGCACTTCTTAAACTTGGGAATGCTATAGCCATGTGTGTTGCTATTATTCTCTGGTGCTGGGCATTCCTTCTTGTATGTCTTTTCAAAATAATTAATTAATTAATTTTAAGTTTTAAACATCTAGTTTTATAAGATTTTGAGTTCTAAAGTTTTCCCTCTCCACATGACAACATGCAATCTAATATAGATCATACGTGTACAACCATATTAAACATATTTCCACATTAGTCATGTTGTAGAGGAGAATCAGAACCAAAGGGAAAAATCACGAGATAGAAAAAACAAACAAAAAAAAGAGAAAATTGTCTGCTTCGATCTGCATTCAGACTCCATAGTTCTTTCTTGGGATTTTCCATTTTTAGTCTTTTGGAATTATTTTGGATGATTGTTTTGTTGTCTTTTTAAATCTCTGAGTATGAGGGCAGGCTTTAGGATGGAGAGGAAGACTGTGGCCTTGAGAAAGGAAAAATATTGACCTGGAAGTTGGTAGGTGATTCTAACCAATATCTGGAGGTAGTGATCTAGACAGATGAAGTTGGGGTATGCTGGTAAATATTTAACTCCAAAAAAGGTAACCCCTAAACTTTTAACTTAATCTGCATTAAGTAATCAACACAACTGGCATATTATTTATTCTTTTTTTGTTTTTTCTACCTCATGATTTTCCCCTTTGGTTCTGATTCTTCTCTACAACATGAACTAATGTAGAAATATGTGTAATATGGCCTCTTCCATCTTCTCTGTCAAAGCTAGAAGCTGGAAGAGACTTGAAGAGATTCTGAAGCTCAAAAAGGAGTAAATTTCTTCTCTCTCCTGCTCTCCCTCACACAGTTGCAGGGCATTGATCTCTACCAGGAAGGAAGGAGTCCCATATGGACAGGCTTTGGGACTTGGGCTACATCTAAAATTCCTCTTTCTGATTATAGCCCCTTGTCCTCCCATTTCTAACTCTGCCTCATTCTCAGGAGCTGATCAATTAAGCAATCAACAGACATTTAGATAGCACTTAATGTGTACCACGATTGTGCTAGGTGTTTGAGATACAAAGGCAAAAGTGAAACTATTCCTGCTCTCAAGGAGCTTACATTCTGTTTTGGGAAGACAACATGAACATATATCATTATATATAGAACATAGAATAAGTATGGAAATATAGGCATTTAAGGAGGGAGGGCAGCAGCAGCAGCTGAGGAGATTAAGGAAGATTTCATGCATAAAATGACACTTGAGATTAGTCTTGAAGGAGTCTGGCTAGATGATAGAGAAAGGGCAGGAGGTTGGGGTCAAATAGAGGAGCTTATAGGTGATCTCAGGGAAAATAGAGAATCACTTGAATTTATTGAGTAGAGAAATGACCCACAGTATCCTCTCTATTCCTCCACTCTTCCCAGTCTATCATTTTTATTCTATTCTTTCTTCCTTTCACAGCCTTGGATTCATAGTTGATCAGATTAGTCAAATGCTGTGCTCTTCCCTTGAATTCTCTTTCCCTATATCTTTCCAAACACCAAACATGGGTTATTCCCACTGCCTTCTTTCTATTCAAAGGTTACTGAAGACCACTGGAGAAAGTCATGCCATTGTGCTGATGGGGCCTACTGCAAATTTGTTATCTAATATCAGCTAGGTCCTCACCGTTGTATGGCAATCCTTTTAGTCTTCTGCGGATGATTCTCTTATGCTCTCCATACAAGCTACTCTATACCTTTTCTATTCTCTGATATCAACTATTCCTCTTTCCCTCTTAGTAGAAGACTTTCCTTCCTACTTTACTAAATGTAGCAGGGTTTGGAGAAGGGAGTGGGGAGTTGATAACTCTCATTTGGAGCCTATATGGAGTGATAACCCTTCAGCCTGCTAATCATTTCATTACCATTTTCACTTTCACTATTCTGAGTTCTACAGTAATGCAGGGATATGTTTGAATATTTTCTTAATTTCCTTTCTAATTATCAAAAGTATAGTATCTTTCTCATTAAATCATTAAGTCTAACCACCACCCCCACAGCAGTTTGTTAAATATTTACCTGCTGTTTGTCTTTCATTTTCAAAGAGGCTTAAAGACATTACAGGGTGATATTTTGACTTGTGCATGAATTGGATTTAAGTGAGGCAGAGTTGTGCATAATGGTAACCCTCTCTCTTCCGGAGTCATGGAATTTCAATGACAACACAAAGTCCAGATGACTGAAGATGACCCAGCTTGCGGTGGATGACCCTGGTATCTTCCAGGTCTGATTAAGTTCTAAGCCAGTGGTTCTCAACCTTCCTAATGCCATGACCCTTTAATACTCATATGTGGGCATATCTCCATGTGGGCGGATCCACCTGGAGAAGGATAGAGGAATGATGTCTCAATTCCTAAGACCATCGGAAATATGTGTTTTCCTATGGTCTTAGGCGACCCCTGTGAAAGGGTTGTTCGACCCCCAAAGGGGTCACGACCCACAGACCTTAGCTGCTCTAAGCTCTTCACAGCACCTGCTTCAGCTGCCTTCGTGGCCATTGGAACAAATTGTTCTCATCCACCCCTTCTGCCAAGGAGTCTTCATGTGCTTGGGGCAGACATCACCCTAACTTACTGATGAGTTTGAGGCCTGTCACCCTCAACCTGGTTGATCCCATCTGCTGAGATAGTTTACCTGGGTGTGACCACTATACATGCTACAGCTTCTTGGAGCCACAGGTTGAGTGCCAAGTGGTCACCAAAGGTGGATCAGCAGCCCTCAGAAGGGCTCAGCAAGCTGTCACACCAGAGGCCTTAGTCTTCCTGAACACCCCCAAAACCCACAAAATGAAATAGCATAATAGGAAAAGGAAAGAAACTTGAAAAGCACATCCATCTCCACAAAGTCTCACTCCACATTCCTAGGGATACAAATGTCTAATGACTAGTTTGGACAGTTATGTCACACTTTTACCCATAACAAAGATGGAAACATTCTCTGATTATCTTTAATGAAAAATAGAAGTTGACCACTGAGGAGGGAAAAGAAGAACTATTAAAAAGAAAAAAGAATTCATACAGAATATCAGTGTAGCTCCCGCCATACTCATCCAGAGGAGAACCCCCACTCCTGGTTGGGGTTCACCAGAGGGACAGTAGCTCTGGGTTCTATGTGTAACCTAAGGAGTCCTGTCATTCACAATTCTACACTAATGGAGTCACCAAAAGGGATTTAATAAGAAGGCATCCCTAGACATATTTGTACAAAAATATTCTATCCAAACCAGGGGCATATTAGCCCCTTGAACACTTAAAATGGTAGTGAGGTACATTTATGAAGAACACATGTGGCAAAGAGGTATCCAACTTTGTTGTCATTCATGGAGTCTTCATGGAGTTACCTTTACATGTAGCTCTCTGCTGGGCGCCAAGAATCAGGGCTTTTCTAAATCCCAAAGCTGCCACTTGTCTCTTTCAGGAAGGGTTGTGGTCACTAAAGCTCCTATCCTCTTTGGATGACATCTCTACATGCTTATGGTGCCATTGACTATTACTACTACACTGGCCAGTGACACTTCTTCACATTGCTGGTGTGATTTTTGATGAGGCCTTTGGATTTCCTTACCTCTTTTATTCCAGAATATTCATATGCCTAAAACTAGGTAAGACACATAGAAAGAGACAGTGACAGACACATTCTTACAGCCACTACAGCCAGAGGGAGAGAGGAGTTCCCTTCCCCTAACCTAATTCTGGGACCAGCACAAAGTAATCCTCATCTCTAGAAGCTGCTAAAGGAACAGAATGATGGCGGATTAAGTCATCCTCTTTGCATTTGGTACAGCATCCCAAATCCGTCAGTAAGTCAACAATTAATTAAGTACTTTTGTGACTCTTCCTCTCACCCACAATGATCCCTCCCTTTCCTATATCCACTAGCACTATAATGACCCTGATTTTGTACTCTATGATTCTGTATTGTTATCCATTAAATATATGTAGTTCTTATCTCTTCAATGAAATCATAAATAATATAAGGTGATGGATCACATTTTATCCTCTCTTTTTAGTCCTATAGTTCCCAGAACAATCCAGATTACATAATAGGTGTTCAATAAATAATTATTTGATTACTTTCAATCATTTTAATTTTGTGCTGGAGAAACCTCTTTTCCCATAAGCAGTTGCTTATATTTCTATATATCAAAACCCCAAAGTTACTATTTATTTAATTTATCCATGATGTAATCAATAATAACACAGACATAAATTATTATTTACAACACTTTAGCTCTGAAAAAAGATCACATCTAGTCACTTTCAACCATCAGTGTTACTCTTGACTTTTCATGTCTGTAACATAGTCTCACCATTCAGCTTTTGAGATTGTAGTCAAAGTCCCTCAAGAATCTTCCTTCCTAAAAAAAAAAAAAAAAAAAAGAATCTTCCTTCCTATTTAATCATAATATGAGTTAAATTCAGTTCTCTTGAGGAGCAAGCTGTTTCTCTGTGTCCTCTCAGTCTCCCTCCAGGCATGACAGGTAACAGTCTCTCCAGAATGAAAGCTAAACTGCCAGTTTCCTCATATATAACAGACTCAATTTTTTTGACAATTGACAGCTAAAACTTGTATTCTTTTTTAAAAAATTAATTTATGTTTTAGTTTTCAACATTTGTTTTTATAAGATTTTGAGTTTTAAATTTTTCCCCCTTTCTTCCACTCTCCCCTCCCCAAGATGGCATGCAATCGGATATAGGCTATACATGTATAATCATATATGGGTGCATAGATCTGAGAATCATCAGCATAGAGATGATCAGTGAATTCATGGGAGCTGACATTACCAAGTGAAATAGAATAGAGGGGGCGGCTAGGTGGTGCAGTGAGTAGAGCACCAGCCCTGGAGTCAAGAGGAATTGAGTTCAAATGTGGCCTCAGACACTTAACACTTAACTAGCTGTGTGACTTTGGGTAAGTCACTTAACCCAAATTGCCCTGCAAAAGCAAAAAATAAAAATAAATAGGATAGAGGGAGAAGAGGAGAGAGCCCAGAACAGAGCCTGTGGGCATAATCTATATGATAATCCCAGAAAAGAGACTTGAGAAGGGTCTGTCAGACAGGTAGATGGAAGACCAGGAGAGGAAAGTGGCACAAAAAATTAAAGAGAAAATAGTATACAGGAAAACAGAGTAATCAAAAAGCCAAGGGCTGCCAGTAAGTCAAGAAGGATTTGGTCATTTAAAAGATCATTGGAAACTTCAGAAAGAGCATTTTCAGTTGAAGGGTAAAGTGAGAGACCAGACTACAGAGTTAAGAGAGTGAAAGGAGAGGAAGCAAAGGCACTGATTGTAGATGACTTTCTCAAGGAGGTTAGTCACAAAGGAAAGGAAAGATATCAGATGATAACTGGCAGAGAGGGATGTATCAGGTGAGGGATTTTTGAAGATGGAGGAGACTTGGCATGGTTTGTAGGCAGCAGGGAAACAGTCGCTAGATGGAGAGAGACTGAGGATAAGTGAGGGGGGGATGATAGAGGGGCCAATCAGCTGCAGAAGATGGGATGGGATGGAGTCACTCGTGTGTGAAGAGGGGTTTGTCTTGGTAAGGAGAAGGGCCACCTTTTCAGGTGAGATGGTGAAAGAGGAGATATAAATGGAAAGCATCAGAGTAATACGAGATGAGGAGGGGGGAGAAGAGGGAGCTCCTGGCAAATGGCTTCAGTATTTCAGTGAAATATGAGGCAAGGTTCTCGGCTGAGAGGATTGGGGGAGGGGGAGCCTTAGGAAATTTGAGGAGAGATGAAAAGGTTTGGAAGAGCTGCCTTGGTGAGTGGAATATCGCATTGATTAGGGAGATGTAAAAGGATAGCCTTGCCACAGTGAGGGCCCAGCTGAGATTATGTAACATCTATTTTAGTGGATCTGGTCAGCAGTTACATGATTTTTTTTCTATCTTCCTTCTGCAGCAGGTGAATAGGAACAAAAGGAAGAAATGTGAAATCAGTCCATAAAGACAGGCTGGAGTCAGAGAGTGTAGGACTTTAAAAATGACAAACAAAGGAATTTTCATATTATTGGAGAGGTAATGGAGAGCCCTCAAAGCTTCTTGAGTAAGGGAGTGAAGTGGTCATGCCTATACTTTAGTAACATCAATTTGGCAGCTGTGTGGAGAATGGACTGGGAGAAGAGCGAGACTGGAGACAGTGAATCCGATAAAGAGATTATTTCCACAGTCCAGGTGAGAGGCAATAAGGGTCTAAATCAGGGGGTTGTGGTGTGAGTGAAGGGAATGGGTGGATATGAGAGATACTGTAGGCGTAGAATTGATAATGCTAGTCATCTCAAGCTCAACCTATCCAAAACTGTTTTCCCAAAATTTATCCTTCTGCCCTATTTCCTTACTCCCACTGACGGGACTGCCATCCTTCCAATCACCCAGTTTCATCACTGTCGAGCCATCCTTCCCTCTTCCTTCTCCCTCATTCCCTGAATCTAATCAGTTATTGAGTTTCCTTTCATTTCTATCCAGGAGTGTGCTGGAGCTCCAAAAGGGCCTGTTAAGAGAAAAAGTCAATTGTTCAAATTTCAGTCTTAGCATTTAGACCTTGGAAATTAGCAAACGCTACAAAGCTGGGTTTGATTTATTGTTTGTTGTTTGTTTGGTTTTTTTGTCTAGCCTTAAGAAAGTGATAGAAAAATTTTTAATAATGCTGATTAAAGTTTAAAATGTGTCTTGTATGCATTTTTTCCCTCCAGAGTCTCTTGTTAAACACTCAATCCTGGTTCTATGTCTACTACCTCTTGTATCTTCCCTTTCTCTTCACTCACATAGCCACAGCTTAGTTCAGGCTCTTTACAGGAACATGTAAGTTTTCAAAGATCCAGAAGGCAAGATGATTACGTTCAGGTATCTAGGTGTCTGGGAGACCTGAAGGTGAGTCCATCTCTTTTGATACTGAGGTCATACAGATCATCTTCATAGAGATAATTATTGAAGACAAGCTGGTTGATGAGATGGCCAAAGGATAGAATACAGAGAGGAAAAAAAATGTGCTAGGGAAAGAACATTGGGGTACGCCCACATTTAAGGGGCAAGAGGAGAATACTGAGCCATTGAAGGGGGCAGAATGAGTCTCTAGAGTGGCCAGCTGAATTCAGTGTCACATAAGCCAAGGAAGAAAAGTCATCCAGAAGAATGTAACTGTCCACTGAATTCCATGCTGCAGAGGTCAAAAGAAAGGACAGAAAAGGCCCTTTGGATTTAAGATTAAGAAGTTCTTCTTCCTCAAAATTTTCTAGAACATTTTTTCCAGATCTTGTCATTATGCCTCATAGGCTATCTTTTGTTTATCTAGAGACCTGTCCTAGTAAACTGGAAGCTTCCCTCTCTCTTGCAGCCCAGCAATGAACACACCATAATCACTCGAACGCTGTTTTGGTCTTGCATCATTTGTGGCCAATTGGATCAATCTTCATTTTTCCAAGAGAGCTTTAGATAGCATAGGGTTAAAAATCCCAAAATCTAGATGAAAATGGATGTTTCTACATGTTCATAAAATTGCTTTGATTTCAGTAATTTATTCCATAAACATTTTGTTTCAGTCGTTTATTCATCAAATATTTAAGAAGTCCTTAAACTGTGCAAGGCTCAGAGGAAGATACTGTAAAAAGACAATAAGCTAGGGTCCCTGCCCTCAAGGAGCTTACATGACAACCACAGGCATCTACCTTTTTATAAGTGACTTGGATAAAGGCATAAACCCTAGCTTACCAAACCCATGGATGACACAAAGCTGTGAGGGAAAGTTAACATGTTACATTATATAACTGGGATTCAAAAGATCTCACCAGGCCAAGATGTGGAGAGAATAAACTCCAAGGACTTTGTCTAGATTTTTCCATATACAACCAACCTACAAAGATTGATACAAACATTGAGACTGATTCTAAATTATTGTTGGTTTTAAATTGATTTTGGGACTATACTCACTGATATGTTATTAGGAATTATAATATCACACTGATTTATCAATTAATTAACACATTATTCATTCTTTCATCTATTTATTTGTTTATTATTAGGATAGATAAGTGGCACAGTGGATAGAATGCCAGGCCTGGAGACAAGAAGGCTTCTCTTCCTGAGTTCAAATCTGGCCTCAGACACTTCCTAGCTGTGATCCTGAGCAATCACTTCACCCTGCTTGCCTCAGTTTCCTCATCTGTAAAATGAGCTGGAGAAGGAAATGGCAAACCACTCTAGTATCTTTGCCAAGAAAACCCCAAATGGGGTCAGGAAGAGTCAGACACAACTAAAAATGACTGAACAACAACTGATTTATTACCGATGAATGAAATTATTTATACCCACCACACATCTCTCCATTGCCTTTGAGTCATCTTTGGAGATTACGGAGTCTGATGATTCACAGTCATATGCTTTTACAAGATAATCTTGGGTCGTTTTTTTTTTTCTTAGATGAGCTTTTCTTTAAGAGAACAGCTTGGTTCCATGGAAAGAAATCATTTGCAAAAATGTATGGTGGGTATAAATAAGCTACATCATGTCATCATATTATTATCTCTCTTTGCTCTCCCAAGTCTGACTGTTCACATGCAGCTGATGGAGGAACAGCTCCAATCTCAGCACTAAATCGTTTCCTGCCTGTTCAAATATAATCAATTCAATTAAAAAAATTTTTTGTTTGGTGCTTGCCATTTCCAGTGTGTTCTGATCCTTTTGTCAAAGAATGTACTAGTGATAGGCCTCTGGGAGGGGGGACAGCACACTGTAGGTGGAAATCAGGACCTCCCACTTGCAAGGTCACTGTGTGACCTTGGATAAATCATAATTTCTCTGGATCTAAATTTTCTTCTCTGTAAAATGAGAGGGTTAGACTAGATGACCACTGAGGTCCCTTACAGAATCTATGAATCTATCATTGTAGGTCCAGTTATGGGTTGTGCCCAGAAATTGGGGTAAAAGGTGAAGGGAGAGGCGCCATCAGAAAGAGCATGAGCTGGTCTTTTACTGGCAAAGAAGGATAATGGACTGGCAGATCGAGTGCTACACTGGGGCCTTTCTAATTTTAAAATTTATTTTTTATTATGAACTTAAACATCAAATGTGACCATTTTAATATACAAAGAGCAGAAAGGAGGATTGTAAATGATAATATGAGCATCTGGTTTTTTTAAGTATATAGTTAAGTTTAACACAATAGTAACAAAACTATTGTTTGTCAGTCTATCAATAAATATTGGTTAAATGTCTGTACCGTATCCAGTGTGGTGCCAAGTACTAGGAATACAAAGAAAGGGAAAAGACAGTCCTTGCCCTCTATGTGGCTACTAGATGGTGTGGTGGATAGTGCTGGACCTGGAGTCAGGAAGACATGAGTGTAAATCCAGCCTCAAACATTTACTAGCTGTATGACCTTGGGCAAGTCCACTTAACCTCTGCCTCATTTTCCTCATCTGTAAAATGGAGATATTAACACCTACCTTACAGGGTTGTTGTGAGGATGAAATGAAATAATGTTTGTAAAGCACTTAGCGCAGTGTCTGGATCGTAATAGGCACTTAATAAATGCTTTTCTCCTTGTTCTCAAGGGGCTTCTCCCTAGCACACTGGCTGGACACCATCTGAGAGCTTTATGAAAGAATATGGGTTAGAGTGATGGGGGGCAAGAAGGAGAGGTTGGTTGCAGTCTGCAGTATTAAAGGGAAGATATTGAATAGTGAGATCATGGACCCCCCAAATAATTAAAGTAAATCCAATTATGGATGATGAAACACAGGACTACATGTTATGTGGCCCCTGTAAAATGTAAGCTGCTTGAGGGCGAGCATTGTTGCTTCTTTTCTTTCCTTTCCTCCCTTTTCCTCCCCTCCCCTCCCCCCTTTCCCCCTAGATTGTTGAATTGATTCGAAGGTATACAATTTCAGAGTCACCCATTCTTGGTATCGAGAGGGACCTCAAGAGCCATCTGGTTCAATCTATCATGAGGACAGGAATCCTTTCTATGATATCCCCCAAAGTGGGCATCTGACCTTCACTTAAAGTCTTTGAAGGTAAATGAGATGTTACTGACAAGATAATGGACTGAAACATCTCCATGTCATCACTGAAGTATTGAACCTAGAAACTACCTACTCTAAAAAGAGAGGATTTTTCCCCCCTAAACATGTGTAATGAGGACTCTGGGGTCATCTTCTCAACCCCACCTTCCTCTAGAGCAGTGGTTCTCAACCTCCCTAATGCTGCGACCCTTTAATACAGTTCCTCATGTTGTGGTGACCCCCAACCACAAAATTATTTTTGTTGCTACTTCGTAACTGTAATTTTGCTACTGTTAAGAATCGTAATGTAAATATCTGATATGCAGGATGTATTTCCATTGTTACAAATTGAACATAACCCACAGGTTGTGAACTGCTACTCTAGAGCCTAGTGGGTTAGGTCCTCAAAATATGGTTGCTGCTTTCCCCCTTGTGACTCTAGGGGTAATCCTGTGGGGTTATAGGAAGGGGTTTTTAGTACTGTTTCGTACTCTCCAATATTAACTGACCACTTAACATCTCCCTAATATTAATGAACGATTAACATCAATTAGCTTTTTACAGAGGAATTTTTACTAAGAATATCAAAGATTGAAGTAAAAAAAAATTCACCCTCCTCTCCCCCAAACCAGGGTGCAGTCATCACCCTATACGTCTACTCAGTCCGAAAAGAGAGTATATTCCAACTTTAAGTAAAGTAGTAGTTAGCATATAACACCACCACCACGCAGCCATGGAGGGCGGATACTGCCTGGTTATGGAAGCACTTTTTTCCTTTCGTGGATGTCTTCCAAGTTCCTTTCTGACTGGACCATAGCCACAAGATGCCTTACTCTCAAGATACAAATTCTCATTTGCTGAGTTGATTAACTGGTGGACTGGGACCAACAGATGTCTCCTCAGGACTGGCTCTTCACCATACTTGGCTACTGCTAATACCACCTCTGGTCACTGCAGAGACATTTGAAGTTTCTTCTCACCTTTTGAAGCTCAAAAGGATGTAACTTGGTTCTTTCCACCTCTGATATTCATTCACCTGAGACCAGAAAATAACAAATACAAGTAGACAAAAGAAATTGTTACTACCATAGCTTTAACTTCAAATATGAGCATCATAGTTACAACAAAATGAGCTCCACAGCAATAGATGAAACCTTCCCAGTTTAGGGGAGTAGAGGAATGGTATCACTGGGAAATTTCTGCCCAGTTGTTATGAAAGCCAGACAAGGTTGATAATGGGAACACAGGCTAAGGTATTAAAGGGCCAGCAGTAGACAGCTGTGCCTTTTACTAGAAGCTGGGTCAAAATCAGAGAATTGGTCAGAGCCAACACCCTGAACAAGGCTCCACAGGTTTGTTAAGATTGACAAATGGTGATTGAGTTTGTCAAAAAGTTCTCAGTATTCTAATACTGCACTTCTTAAGCTTTTTGGTCTCAGAACCATTTTATACTCTTAAAATTGTTAAGGACCCCAAAGAACTTTTATTTATGTGGCTTATATCTATCAATATTATCAATATATCTATCAATGTTGTATTAGAAATTAAAGCTGATACAATTTTTTAAATGTATCGATTAATTTTAAAGTAAAAGTAATCAATTCAGTTACATGTTAACAATGATACATTAGCATGAAAAATAATTATATTTTTAAAAAGAACTGGTGAGCAGTGGCATTGTCTTACATATTTTTGCAAATCTTTTTAGTGCCTAGCTCAATAGAAGACAGCTGGTATCTCATATCTGCTTCTACATTCAATCTGTTACAATATGTTGCTATGGTGGAAGGATATGAAGAAAATCTGGCTTTACACAGATATATAGTTGGAAAAGGAAGAAATATTTTAATAGGCAAATATTTTTTAGTATTATTATGAAAATAGTTTTGACCATGGAGAACCCTGGGAATCTTCCAACCATACTTTAAGAATTGCTAAGGCTAATGTATTTATGAGCTTGGTTATTTGTGGCCTGTTCCAGCTTCCTCTGAATTCAGCTAGACGGTCCCCACCCACATTGTTCTTCCTGGCTTAGTGGTGATAGACAGGTGCCTTCTAGGATTACCAAAATCCACACAAAATAGCTGGCCTTACCATAACATACCAGTAAAACAAAAAACAAAAGAGGTTTCTATGATAAAATGCTAGACTAGCTGGTAATACAGTGTGGCCAGTTGGCAAGCCTTTTGCCTCGAAAATTGTTCATTCAGTCAGTCGGTTCAGTCTTGTTCAAAAATGATTGGCAACCAATTAACTGACCAATTTTTTCTTTCCAGAAAAGTGTATTGCACCTAGTAGGACCCCAATAAACGTTTGTTGAATGAGCTGATCCAGTTTCCAGCAGAAAAGCACCTGCTTCAGGTCCTTCCATAGCCTTGGATGATTGAAGGGATAGAGTTGTCCTAGCTCTATTTATCTTTTTTTTCTTTTTAAATTTTTTTCTTTTATATGCTTATAGATATCTCAAATTTCTATCTCTGAAAATTGCCTGTTTATATCCTTTGACCATTTATCGATTGGGGAATGACTTGTATTCTTATAGATTTGACTCAATTCCTTGTGTATGTTAGAATGAGTCCTTCTTCAGAGACACTGTAAAAATTCTTTCCCAGTTTCCCACTTCCCTCTTAATCTTGGTTACATTGACTTTTCTATTTCTCAAAGTAGAATCATTGGCTGAAGACTGGTTTTCTAGGTGAACTGATTCCTCAGAACGCTGATCCTCTCTGGATGGACTGATAATATTTGCATGAAGTAAGTGTCTATTCAGTATCTAATGTATGCAGAGAACTGTGTTATCCATGGAAGGGAATATGAAGTTGAGATGAGACCCAGTCCCGCCCTTGTAGAGCTCATAGTTTAGTAGAGGCATAAGACACCACCAACGGGCAACTAGGTGGTGCACTGGATAGAGCACTGGGCCTGGAGTCATCTTCCTGAGCTCAAACCTGGTTGAAGACATTTACTAGCTGTGTGACCCTGGGTGAGTCACTTAACCCTGTTTGCCTTAGTTTCCTCATCTATAAAATTTGGAGAAGGAAGTGGTAAATTACTCTAGTATCTTTACCAAGAAAACTCCAAATAGAGTCATGAGAAGTCAGACATGACTGAAAAACAACTGAATAACAAGATACTACCAACATAGATAACACAATGATACAACAAACTGTAGCTCAGGACTTCTCTCAGCATGGTTTATGGTACCAGTGGGGTAGTTGCCGGGGGTTGCTAGAACTGATCGCTAAATTTTCACTGTGATTATTTATACCTTGGAAAATGACAAACATTACAAATGTTTTGTTGATTTATAGACTTAAGAAGACGATAGAGAAAATGCTAAAAATTTGTGGATTAAGTTTATAAGTGCATTTTGCATACTTTTCCTCCTGGATCTCTGCTGGCTAAACATTTACCAGCACACTTCTAGTCACAGTTATCTTTCACCTTCCCCCTCCCACGTGTCCCCTGAGACACGACTGAGCCATATAGTACATTTCACACTATTCAAAGCAAAAGACACTTGGTTAAACAGAAGAGAAAGGTAATTGGTATCGCAGAATTGTTCCATATGCAAAGGAGCCAAATTGTTCGCTGAGTTTGATGCTGCCAGTGGGAGATGGGCTGCTTCTCAAATAACTCATGATGCTAGGATTGCATCACAGCTGGAAGACCCCCCCCCCCAAATTCTGTCTGGGCTCCTAGCAACCCGCTGTGCCTTTCTCCTGCTCCCCCAAAGCTGTTGCTGACTGCTTGAGCTCAGACCTGATCCATTGTGTGATTCTGGGTTTCTTTTCCAACGAGCTGCTGCCATCTACTGGAACTGCCTTAGCTCTAATGTTTTGATCTTCAAAAGGAATGTTTACTGCTCTCTGATTTGGCAGAGATGCCTTGGGGTTTTTTCAGCTCTTTTGTTAGTCAGACCCATGACTCAGAGAGCCAACACAAACCAGTAGTCTCTAGGATCAGGGTTTTTCTTTTTAAAAACCTCACTGCTCCTCACTGAGAAGCTTTGCTTGTTATCTAGGTTGAGGTTAATAAACTCCTTTCAGCTCTCATCAAGTGTATGACAGCTATAATCAAGGCCATACAAATTACCATAGTCCTTGACCAGAAAGGCAGGAAGACACTATGGCTAAATATATATAATATATTATTTATTTAACATATTATTAATAAATATAATATGTATAAATATTAGATATAAAATGCAACAGAAAATTATTAGGCTTTCTTTGGGTACAGCACTGTTTGGAGAAGACGATATATAATTTACCATGTTATAGTTGCGCCTGAGAACTCTAAAATAAGGTGATATGTGGAGTCTGAAGGGGCAAGGCTATTTCTGACTAGGGTAAAAAGGGAAGGCCTCCAAGGTGATGTAGTATTTGAATTGGGGTTTGTAGAATGAATAATTCAACTGGCAAAACTAGGTGGTGAAGACATTCTAGGCAAATTTAAGCTCTGGTATGCAAAATTTGCCCCTGAGAAGGGAGCAGGAGCCTGGAAGCTCTTCTGGTCCCTTTCCTCTCTGGTCTCAGGGACTATAATTTCAAGGTCTGGGAAGAGATGAGGAATGTGGAGACCTTGCTAAGCATCCCACAGGCCAGAGGGCTACAGCAGGGAGACAGCCTCTAGACAAGGACAAAGGAGGAGAGTCTAGGCTCCTGTCTCCTCAGGGGCAAGCCACCAAGATGAGGTTTATGTGCAGGGCTCTGGGGTTCTCTGCACTCCTGTACAATGCACTATGACCTCCCACGGTCTTGCACTCAGCCCTGGGCTGTCACTCAGTGAAGGTGAATCCCACCTTGTGCTTTCCCACCAATCTCTTCCCAAAGGTTGGGAAATGGGAGCACATCAAAAATTTGAGATCACTGGTTTTGTGCAGGGTGCACTTGATTTCTGGGAGTAGGTTTGACAAACCCTCTCTGTCTCTGTCTCTGTCTCTCTGTCTCTGTCTCTGTCTCTCTCCTCTGTGTGTGTGTGTGTGTGTGTGTGTGTGTGTGTGTGTATTTTAAGAGTGAAATCTTTATTTGATTTTGTAAAAAAATGTCCGTCGAGGGCATGTGTTCACTCAGGGTTCATAGGGCTGATTTTTCTCCAATTTTCCTTTTTCCAGGTTCCCATGCTGTCTGTAAGTCTAAGTTAAAAGTATCACAGAGGTCAGAGAACTGTCCTATACTTCCTCCCACAAATTAAATTGCCTCCATAACTGGAATTCCTTCTTACATTTCTGATCAAAAATATTCTGGTCACTGTCATACATCATTTATACTTTGCTCCATTGTAAATGAAGAAATTGATATTCTTACTTGCAAATCAGTCTTCCTGTATTAAATTCTGGGGCTATCGACAAAGGGGGTTAGAGCTGTGGGCATGTGCATGCACCCTGGATTAAATAAATCCTTAGAATAATTTAAGAAGCATTGAAGTGTTCTCTTGGCTGGTGTTTGTGAGGAGGGATGCTAAAAAGGCAGTCGTGGGGATATGAAGGAAGTTTGAGAAATCGATTGTGTTCGAGAATAACAGGGGGAGGTAGGGACTGTCTGTGAGGGCTCCGTTACTCCAGAATACCAGTGCAGATATTTCTCGGCCTATTTTCAACCCAACCATGTGTGCAGGCTTGGTGCTCCTATGTCTGACCACAGCTGCCTGGAGGCTTTGATAAGTAATCTTCTGGATGACTGTGGAGCCTCAGGAGTTGCTGAACTGAAACTAAACATGCATACAGAAAGTTCAGATTGGATGAGCACTTTTTCTTCCCTGGCAGTTTTTAAGTGAGGTGGCAATTAAGTCAGAATAGACCTGAGTTCAAATCCAGCCTGACACTCACTAACCATATGACCTTGGGCAAGTCATTTTATCTCTGTCTGCCCAAGTTTCTTCATCTGTAAAATGAAGATAATAATAGTACCCATCTCCAAGGGTTGTTGTGAGAATCAGCTGGGATGATCTTTGTAAAAGGCCCAGCACATAGTAGGAACCATATAAATGTTTATTCCCTTCCCTTCTGCTCTTCTTATCTTGCTCATCTATTAGGTATGACCATTATTTTTAAATTTCCATTTATCTAATTATGATAAAACATTCTTTCATATGGCTTTTGGTAGCTTGCATCTTCTTTCGAAAACTCTGTTTACATCCTTTAAAGAGTGATGGATTTTTCAGGCCCAACAACTACCTGCCCCTTCCAATTCCCACTCAAAAAAACAAAAATCCCCCCAGAAAACACCAAACAAAGTCCCCCCAAGCCCCAAACCTTACCTGCTCCAGTATCAAAGAGGTTTCAAGGTACAATTCATAGCAGGGCAGCTAGGTGGTACAGCGGAAAGAGTACCCACTCCTGCAGTCAGGAGGACCTGAGTTCAAATTTGACCTCAGACACTTAACACCAACTAGCCATGTTGACCCTGGGCAAGTCACTTAACCCTGATTGCTCACCCCAAAATAATTAAATAAAAAATTCACATCAGTGAAATTATGAATCCTCCTAGGATTAGAGGATCACAAAAGGGACCTCTGGGTCCATCTTGTGCAACTTCTTCATTTTATAAACGAGGAATCTCAGGTCCAGAAACAAAAAATGATAAAGTCATATGGGGCTCAGTGGGAGAGCACGAATTTGCCACTAGCTTCTCTAACCCTAAATCTCATCCTTTTCTCACCGCACTGAAGAATAAATATCGGCATTCTACTGGCTGGTTGACAGTTTCCTGAATCCACCTTTTAGAAGATGATATTTGTATCTCTCCAGGCTTTCTTCCTTGTCTCATTCATCTGTCACTTAACTTTGTGGAAACAGAAAGTGAGACCAAGAAAGATCACAGAAACAAGCACCAAGGGGGCACTAGTTCATTAAAGTAAATATCTATGACCCCAAAGAAAAGATAGGAGAAGGCCTCTCCCCGATAACGTCAGGCTTAGTATTTTGGTTAGTTTGGGTGAATCTTTTCCCCCTTTTAATTTTTATTCTCTATTGAAGGTTCTTCATTGAAAGGAATAGCTTACTGAAAGGAGGAGGGATATGTTGGTTGATAAGAGGTAATGTTAAAAAAAAGTTATCAATGAAATTTATTTTTAAAACAAAATTAATACACACATCTTTGGGGTTAAGGTTAACAGTCAGTTAATAAGAGAAATTTATATATTGCAGAGGGTTGGCTTGGGAGGCCTGAACCCATAATCTCTAGTGTGGCAGCACCCCGGGTACCTTCCTCAGCCCCTCATTCTCTCTTGCCCCCTATATTCAATCAGTTGCCAAGTCATGTCAGTTCTACTTTCATAGCAAGCCTCCTACACACCTCCTCCTCTTCTCTGACTCAGTCAGTGTCCTGATGTGGGCCATCATCACCTCATGCCTAGGATAGTCTTTCTGCCTTAAGTCTTCCCGGCTTCCAGGCCAACTCCAATCAGCTGTCAAAGTGATCCTCCTAGAGCACAAGTCTGTTGTTATCATCTTTCCCTTCACCCCCATCCGATAAACTCCGGTGGTTCCTAATGATCTTCAGGATCAAAAGTAAAATCCTGTTTGGCTTTTAAAACCCTTCATAACCTGATCCCTTCCTACCTTTCCAATTTTCTTACTATGGCTGGGGAAATCTGAAATGACTGAGGAAACAAAGGTTCAAGCTTCTGAGCATATTGATTTATTAAGCAATGCATGCCGATTGCAAGACAAATTGGGACCAGGCCTCTTCAGCTTAGTACTGGACCCCAAATACAGGGGGTGACTGCCTTTTATGCATTAAAAGAAAACAGCAGGATATAAACTGGGATACAAGATTGTGCATTCTGATTTTAATTGCAGAAAGATTAAGGACTTTCCAAACTGAGAAGGGGAGAGTGATCAGGTATAATTCCCTGAAATCAGAAAAAGAGGTGTTCCCTTCCCATCCCCAGCAAGTGTCTGTATTCAATCAAAGGAAAAAGAAAATCCTAACTGATTGACTAGTATGGGGCCGGTTTTCAGATAAGACATAGGAATTGCTTGAGATGTACAATTGTGAGGAAAAAAAAATAACTCTTTGCATCAATCTTCGGATCTGAATGGGTTTCTGGTCAGCATAACCCTAGTCAGGTTTGGGGAACTTATGGCCTCAAGGCCACATGGGGTCCTCTAGGTCCTCAAGTGCAGCCCTTTGAATCCATATTTCGCAGAGCAAATCTCTTTAATAAAAAGATTTATTCTGTACAACTTGGATTCAGCCAAAGGCCCAAACCCAAGGACTTAGAAGGCTACATGTGGCCTTAAGGTCATAGGTTCCCCACCCTTGTGTCTAGGTCCTTATTTAAGGGTCTCTTAGCAGCAGATAGAGGTGGTCCAGCTTCCCAGGCATGCAGGGCTAGGTTAAAACAATGCAATAAAATTTTCTCTCAACCCCCATAATTGAATAACATTTTCTCACAAGACAGAAATTGGATTAGACCCATAATTGAATAGAAGAGAATTGAGCTAGTTCCAGAATTGAGTCACAAGATGGAGTCAGTGTGGTTCATTCAATACCCACAATTCCCACATTACACCTTAGCCCCTCTCTGTCCAGTGATGCTCAATCTCCTGACTGCAGGTGATTTCCCTGTCTGTCCCCCATGCCTGGAATGTTCTCCTCCATCTCCACCTCATGGCTTCCAAGAACTCTATGAAAGTCTCAGCTAAAGTTTTACCTTCTGCAAGAAACCTCTCTCAGGCTTCCTTTATCTTAGTGCCTTCCCTCTGAGATGTTCTCCAAAGGACCCTGCCTATATCTTGTTTGTATGTCATGGTTTACAGTGTCCCTTGTTAGACAGTGACCTTAGAGAGTAATGACTGGTTTTTATTATTTCTTGTATTTCCATTGCTTAGCACATTGCCTGGAACATAGTAGGTACTCAAGAAGTGCTGCCTGCCTATTTCAATGTTCACTGTTATCAAAGATGGCATCAGAGAAATGTTTGATTGGAAAAAAAAATGAGCCAGGCCTGCAGCTAGATTAAGGGATAACCAATGGAAAGCTTGTGGACTGCCCTGGTATCCAAGTAATGTCGAGATAGCCATACTCTCCAACTTCCCAATTCCTCAGATTCCTGAAATCCCACGAACCTGCTTCTCCCAGACTCTGCCATAGCCTCTCACGGACAAGACCACGCCCTGGATCTACCCATTACTGCATTGTAAGAAAGGGTGGCTGTGATGCACAAAGAGAAGCTTGAAATGACTTGCTTGATTTGAGGTAAAGCACAAGTAGAAGAACCAGAAAAACAATGTACATAAGGACCACAATAATGTCGATGGAAAGGATAACCATAAAATAATGGACAATGTTGCAAAGTTACTTACGTATATATACATACATACATACATACACATATATATATACACACACGCATGTATAGATGTGTACATAGATTTACACATATTATGTATCCCTACATATGTATAGTTCTACGTAGATTTGCACATATGTGTATACACATAGATATGTGTATAGATTTTAATGTGTATATATGCATGTATGTAGATTTGGAAAATAGGTTTATACATATCATGTACGTGTATATATACAGTCTTCAGTCTTCTAGCCCAGTCTCTCTCCCAAGCCTCAGTTCTTCATCACCAGCTTCATATTGGGCATCAAACATGTCAAACTGATTATCCCAGAAACATGTCACAGGCAAAAAGGCCAAGACAGAACTAATGATCTTTGCCCCTCAAGCCCACCTCTCGCTCAAACTTTTATCTTCCCGTTGAAGGTATTATCGTTCTCGTTCCCTAGTTCATAACCTGAGTTCTGTCCTTGCCACCTTACTCTTCATCACCTCACATGCTGAACCACTTTGCAAATCCTGTGGTCTCTACTTTGATGACGTCTTATCCATTCAGATCTCCTCTCTTCTCCTAGAGAGCCACCACCTTAGTTTAAGCCCTCATTGCCCCCTGCACAGAGGACTGCAATGGGCCCATAGTCCCTTCCCGCATCAGACTAATCTCTGCGTTCCTGCCAAAGCAATTTTTCTAAAGTATAAATCTAACCATGCCATTCTTCTACTAAATAAATTCTAGAATCAGATAGGAATTCCTCCGTGTAGCTTTTAAAGCCCTTCACAAGCTGGCCCCACCCCCACCCTATTTTTTTCAATCTCACTGTATATTATTCTCCATCCCTCACTCTGTGCTCCAGACAAATATGCCTTTTTTTTCTGTTCCTCACACACAAGACTCCATCTCCCATCTCCATGCTCTTGTCCTGGCTGTCCCCCATGCCTGAAATGCCCTCCCACTTACCTCCACCTCATAGAATTCTTTCTTCAAGATATAGTTGATCCCTCAACTGCTAGCGTCCCTCCAAACTACCTTTATTTAGCTGTATTTATTCTCTTCATGAGAACAGCTGGGTGGCACAATGGATAGAGCACAGAGTCAGGAAGACCTGAGTTCATATCTAGCCTCAGATACTTCCTAGCTGTGTGACCCTGGACGAGTCACTTAACCCTCTTTGTCTCAGTTTCTTCATCTGTAAAATGAGCTGGAGAAGGAAATGGCAAACCACTCCAGCATCTTTGTCAAGAAAACCCCAAATGGGTCATAAAGAGGCAGACAAGACTGAAACAACTGAACAACGGCATCATATTAAATTCACATGTATTGATACATGTACATGTTGTATTTCCTGATAGAATATAAACTACTTGAGAGTAAAAATCTTTTCTTCCTTTGTATTTACATTGATAACACCTAATGCAGTGTTTGGCACATAGTAGGTGTTTAATAAATAAATGCTTACTGCTTGATTGATCGTTAAATGGATGGGCCCCACCATGGTGTATTTTTGAAGAGCATGTGGCCAATAGTCCAGACAGAATGGATAGGCATGGATCTTCATTGTAGAGAATACACTCAAGGATGAGGCCACAGATCTCAGTATTCAAATCTGAGTCTGAAGGAATCCAATAAATCAATAAACATTTGTATTGTTGCTCTGTCATTTCAGTCGTGTCCGACCCTTCATGACCCCATTTGGGGTTGTCTTGGCAAAGATACTGGAGAAGGAATTTGATTTGATTTACTTGGCCCCAGACAATGGAGCAAAGAAGAACAGAGGGAAGTTATAAAGAGGCTTGGAAAGAAAAGCTTCCTAATGGTCCGAGCTACCCCAAACAGAAATACAGCCTTGGCAGGGAGTGAGCTCCCCATCACAAATCTAATGAGGAGGAAAAGAAGGAGACGTTTAGAGACCAATGCTGATTTACAGGGAACTTACTGACCAACATGGATGTTTAGAAAGGTGAATAGAGAAGCTGGAAGCAAGGCTGGGTAGCAGTAGACGATCAAAGCTCTTCATGACCTAGCTGCCAGAGGTGGGGAACCTGCAGCCTCCAGGCCACACATGGCCCTTTAGGTCCTCAAGGGCAGCCCTTTGACTGAATCCGAACTTCACTGAACGAAGTCCATTAATAAAAGATTTGTTCTGTCAAACTTGAACTCAAACAAAAGGCTGAAAAGGCTGCACCCGAGAACCTGGAAAGCCACATATGGCCTCCAGGCCACAGGCTCCCCACCCTGGACCCAGTCCCTTCCCACTTTACACCCTAACACATAATCTTCACATGATGCTGTGGGCTGTCTCACAAATAAGACCCTCCACCCAGGTCTGATTCTGGGCATTGTCTCCAGGCCTGGAATGCTCTCCCTTCTCTCTTCCCTCTACTGAACTCCCTGGCTTCTTTTAAATCCCAGCTAAGCTCCCATCTTCTAGAAAGCCTTCCCCAACCCCTCTGTTAATTATTTCCCATTTATCTGGTACATAGCTTGCTTTGAATATATGTTTGTTTGTTGTCTCCCCCATTAGATTGTAAGCTCCTGGAGGGCAGAGTCTGTTTTTGCCTCTTTTTGTACGTCCAGAGCTTAGCACAGTCTGCGATACATAGTAGGCTGCTTAATAAATGTTTATTGACTGACTGTTGAATACAAAAGTCCAGCTGGTCTTGTGAGAGTACTGTCTGGAGAACTAAACCTCAGAATGTACTGAGGCTGGCTAGGGAAACAAAAAGGTTTATCTTTAGAAGTTGTATTGGAGAAAAAAGATGATCACAGAAAAGATAGGGACTTTCCTTGTAGATGGAATTGTGTGATATGAAAGAGCTCAGAGTCTGAATCTAAGGTCAGAAAAGGTCTTTATTCTTTCTCATGAAAAAGGACTCTGCCCCTGTCACCCACATGGCAGCAGGGAGAGAGCAACAGGTAGAACCAAGTTCATGGTTATATAATCTTCCAATGCAGAAACCCAACCCCGTCAACTGGCCTTCACTCTTACTGGTAGGGGGGCTGCCCCACAATCTAAGCGCGGGAATCTCTCTGAGACAAAGGACCCGGAAACATGCGGGTGTCCAGTGAAAGCAGTCCTAACCTTATTTGGCATCATATCTTCTGCCGAGTTGGCTCTGGAGGAGGGTCTCCATTGCTCTAAGCCCCAGATTGCTTGAAGGTCAGGTGACCTAACCCTAGGCCTAGTGAATACTGAAGGCATTCTAGATTTGATTTTTCAGAATGGGGAAACTTCACTATAAATTATCCCTCACGGAATGATGATAATTGAGAGCAAGGAGTTTGGAAGCTGCTTCTCCAACCAGGAGAATATTCTTTGATTGAAGAGGGAAGAATAACAATGGCCCCAGGAACTTGAAACCCAAGATAAATAGAGAACTAGTAAGAGGGTCACTGGTTGCTCTAGGTGATTTGATGTTTTCAGAACCAGTTGAACTATGTTTAGAGCAGAGGTCTCCAAACTGAGGGCCCTGCACCCCAAGTGGGCTGGAGCAGACCCTCAAGAAGTGACAGACTGGGTTGGAAGGATGGGTCACCTAGGGCATCATACAGCCCTGTCCTTGACTTCCAAAGTTACCTAGCAATTCCCCTTCTCACTCCACCACAAACACACCGTCTTCAGCCTCCCCTACCTAAATAAGCTCCCAATATCTCTCCTGCTCTGGAAGTAAGCTCTCCAGGACTATTATTACTGTTGTTGGCTCTTTGTTCTCCAATAAGACCATGACATCAGGAAGGTGATGCCATGACTTGTGAGTGACTTGGATTCTTGGTTCATAGTGGTGGTGGTGCCCTTAGTGTCTCAGTAATTTTTTCATGGCACCCCTAGACCAAAAGAAATACTGAAGTCCATTTATTAAGTAGTTAGGTCAAAAATGTAAATATCCCATGGTGCCTCAGTAAGTTTACTGTGGCTCTGTGATGCATAATTTAGGAACCAAGTTTCCAATGGATTACTCCAGTGATTTGTGTTTGATCCCGTCACATTTTTAAAAAATCAGTGATTTGGATAAAAGTCTAAATGATACTCTTATCAAATTTAAAGATGACACAAAGCTAGGATGGCTAGCTGGGATAGGACGTTGTAATGCCAAGCACAGGCAACTTCCAAGGTTCAGCAAACATTCACAGAACAGAGAAAGTCAGAATACAGTATAACTCATTCATTTAACAAGTAAGTTCTCAATTCAATCCAGGTACTACTCCACCCCTAGACAGTACATTCATTTAGTCAGTCAAAGTCTCTTCTCAAATGGAGATCAGTTTCCAATCATAAACAAAGTACATTCATTTGGTCAATCACAGAGCACAAAAAGGCCACAGGTTTCCCACCCCTGAATCTCAAAAGGGGCCAGAGAACACAAAAGGCCATCCACCCTTAAGTTACAACAAGGTTAAGATATCATCTCAGCATTGAATACCCAAGGAAAGGCCCTTGTTTCATATTCACTGGAGGCAAGCCCTCAGCAATCTCAGTTTCTAGGAAGACAAGGCTCAACAAAGCCATAGCCAGTGTCCCCATCAAGTCACACTCTGCCTGTAGAATAGTCCCAGAACCTCTGAAAACATCAGCAAGGCCCTCTTCCAGGATTCCTGTAAACATACAACAGGAAAATCCTCCTTCAGGGCTTCTGAACCAACAGCCAGGTTCCAGGACCTCTACAACAGCAGCACTGTCCTTCACCAGCAGGTGAATCTGGAAAAAGAACATCAAAACAGACAGACAAAATACCGGCATCACAGCCATGCCTCCTCTGTTCTTGGCAGCTCTGGGCGGCAGTTCTCAAAAGTCCTGGGCAGCTCCAATGGGCTCTCAGCAGCCTTTCTCTCAGCAACTGGAGAACTAAACCTCAGAATGTACTGAGGCTGGCTAGCGAAACAAAAAGGTTTATCTTTAGAAGTTGTATTGGAGAAAAAAGATGATCACAGAAAAGATCGGGCTCCACAATACTGGATACTGCTCTCCCAAAAGACCTTCTGGCCTACTCTAAGATTGGGCCTCTCTCCCAATTCATGGCTCCTCCCAGTTGAGCCCTCTCTCTTCATGTCAACAAGTCCATCCCACAAGTCGGATTCACAAGCTCTGAGTTTTAACACTCAACCCAAAAACCAAGCCAATACAGGGACATCTCCAAATTCCATTACCATTACAGACGTGAGTTTCCCTTGTACACCTTAAAGGTTTTAATTAAAGGACTACAAATTATTCCCAGGACCTAAGCTTCCTTCCCTGCCACCACTCTCCCCCAATCCTCCACACAGTCAGCAGGGAATTGGACCAAGACAAAGCTGCCCCTGGTACCTGATTGGCCCTGATTTCCCTGATGCAATTTCCTGGTCATCTAAGGATATTAAAAAGTCCCAGTCACTCTTAATCTGTGCTGCTGAGGTTTGGTGGGTTTCTAAGACCAAGTGACTTTCCATATCCTGATGACCTATTGACCAGATGGATTTCCAGATGAAGACAAAAGGGTCATGTACAAAGAATCTAAGTGTCACTGTTATCTTGTATATTTTCTTTATGTTAGGGCAAAGTAAACCTCCTTTGTTAAATGTTAAATGACTTTTTGTCCTCAAATCCAACCTCAACCAAGAGAATATTGGTCTTAGAACTTCACCTCTCACACTAGCTAACATAGTGGACAGCAATATTAGATTTCAAAAAGATTTCAACAGCCTGAAACATCAGGACAAACCTAATAAGGGAAAAATATAAAATAAAATACTTTGACCCCCCCAAGGAGCTTCCTAACTACAAGATAGGGAACGTGCCACTAGATTGTACTTTATCTGAGAAAGATCTGTGGGTTTTAGTAGACTGCAAGCTCAATGAGAGTCAACGGTGTAATAACCTTGGGCATTTATAGGGGCATTGCTTCCAGGAATTTGTAGGTAATAGTCCCATTATACCCTGGCCAGCCCACACTGAGAATCTGTGATTGCATTATCCATAAAGCTTTCCAAGCAGAGATAAGTAAAAAAGATTCCTGCTCCAATATGGCTCAAATGAGGTGATACCTTAGGACTCCTCCAATTCAGAGATTCTATGCTTCTATGACTGGGTCATCTGATTTCACATCCACCTTGAAGATCACCTAATGCAACTTCCTTCCCAGAGAAGACGTAACTTCTACAATAATCATTCAATCAATCATTTGATCAATCAGTCAATCAGCACTTATTAAGGTTTATCACGATTGCAAGTAAACAAATACCAATATCTTTTTTTTAATTTTTATTGGGGTGGCTAGGTGGTACCGTGAATAGAGCGCCAGCTCTGGATTCAGGGAGACCTGAGTTCAAATACAGTCTCAGACACTTAACACGTACTAGCTATGTGACCTTGGGCAAGTCATTTAACCCCAATTGCCCTGCCTTCCTCCCTCCGAAAAGCAAAAAAAAAAAGTTTTTATTATAAACAATAAACAGAACCATAAAAATAATTTTAAAATGAGGCATACAATCAAACAATAAAACGTTAAATTCATTGTAAGAAAGTATAATCTAATCAATAAAGAGACAACAAAAGTGGTGCTTGTGCCGGGTTTCTCTCTGACTGCCCAAAGTTCCTTTACCTCTTTTTTATATAATAGTCAATGAACAAACAATTATGTACCACCTAAAATTTATGAAGCCCTATTCTGGATGCTGGAGAAACAAGGTGAAAAAGGACAAGATCTCTGCCTTCAAGGAACTTACATTCTACTAAAAGTTTCTACTAGAACATTTTCAAAGGTAAATATGACACAAGGTAGGTAACGATGGGGGCAAAGGAGGGATTCAGATAACTGCTGGTTCTCTCTGTAAGGGATGGTTTATAGTGAAGTTTCCCCATTCTGAAAAATCAAATCTAGAATGGCTTCAGTATTCACTAGGCCTAAGGTCAGGTCACCTGACCTTCAAGCAATCTGGGCCTAGAGCAATGGAGACCCTCCCCCAGAGCCAACTCAGCACAAGATATGCCAAATAAGGTTAAGACGGCTTTCACTGGACACCCACATGTTTCCGGGTCCTTTGTCTCAGAGAGATTCCAGAGCTTAGGTTGTGGGGCAGCCCCCCTACCAATAAGAGTGAAGGCCAGTTGAGGGGGTTGGGTTTCTGCATTGGAAGATTATATAACCATGGGGTGGCTTCTACCTGTGGCTCTCTCCCTGCCATCATGTGGGCGACAGGGGGCAGGGTCCTTTCTCATGAGAAAGAATAAAGACCTTTTCTGACCTTAGATTCAAACTCTGAACTCTTTCATCTCATACATCTCCCTACCAGTTTGACCATTATTTCCTAGTCTCCTTTACAGAAACATAATCCATGTCCTACCCCCTCGTTGTGAAAGTACCCAGAGGCTACCTCCTAGGTCGCCATCTTCTTTCTTGCTTGCTTGCTTTCTTTCTCGTTTCTTTCCTTCCTTGCTTGCTTTCCGAGGGTCACACAGCTAGTAAGTATCTGAGGCTGGAATTGAACTCAGGTCCTCCTGACTCCAGAGCCAGTGCTCTATCCACTGTGCCACCAAGCTGCCCTGCCTCTTCTTTCTCTACATTTTCTCTCTTGGTGTTCTCATCAGCCCCCAGAGGTTCAACTATTCTCTCTATGCAAGTGATTACCAAATCTACATATCGAGCCTTTGACACTCTCCTGATCTCCAGTCCCACATCAGTTGCTTACTAGACTTCTTCACTTGAACATCTTGTAGGCACTTTAAACTCAATGTAACCAAAACATGCTTATCTTTATCCTTTCTCCTAATCCCCTCTCCCTTCCTCCAGACTTCTCTACTTCTGTCACTGGCACTATCATCCTTCTAATCACCCAGGTTTACAACCTTGAATTCATTCTTGATTCTTCCTTCCTTCTCCTTCTCCCCTTATATGCAATCAGTTGCCAAATATTGTCATTTCTACCTACGCACCATCTCTTGTATCTGTCCCCATATCTCTATTTACATGGTTACCTCCCTAGTTCAGGCCCACATCTCAGGCTCACCAAAATTATTGCAATAGCTTTCTAATTGGTCTCCCAGCCTCCAGTCTCTCCCCTCTCAAATCCATTTTATTCACACGTCTGACCCTTCCAGTCTTCTACTCAAGAAACTTTTTCATTCTTCATTCATTCAGTCACATCCAACTCTCTGTGACCCCATGAACCACAGCACACTAGGTCCTTCTATCCTCCACTATCTCTTGATCTGTTTGAGCTCATATTCATTGTTTCCATGACACTAACTATCCATCTTACCTTCTGTCATCCCCTTCTCCTTTTGACTTCAATCTTTTCCAAGTGTTTTCCAGTGGGTGTTTTCCAGTGCATCCAGTTTTCTCATTGTGTAGCCAAAGTATTTAATTTTTAGCTTCAGTATTTGTCTTTCAAATGAACCGTCTGAATTAATTTCTTTAAGTATTGATTGACTTGATCTCCTTGCTGTCCAAGGGACTCTCAAAAATTTTCCTTAGTACCATGATTTGAAAGCATCGATTCTGTGGCACTCAGCTTTCCTTATAGTCCAATACATTCACCCATCTATACATTGCTACTGGAAAAACTATAGCTTTGACTATATGGACTTTTGTCAGGAAGGTTATGTCTCTGTTTTTTATGCTGTCCAGATTTGCCATCGCTTTCCTTCCAAGGAGCAAGCATCTTTTAATTTCTTGGCTACAGTCTTGTCTGCAGCGATCTTTGAGCCCAAGAATATAAAATCTGACACTGCTTCCATTTATTCTCCCTCTTTTTGCCAGGAAGTGACAGCACCAGTTGCCATGATTTTAATTTTCTTTTTAAGCCAAACTAGGCAACAATAATGTTTCCTATACCCCCATGCCTTTACACAGACTATTCTCATGCTTGTAGTGTTTTCTTCACTCATCTCTCTTGGAATCTCTAGCTTCCTGCAAGACTCAGTTAAAGATCTACTTTCTACAATGGCCTTTCCTGATTCCCCTAATTCATAGCCCTCCCCCATAAAAATTACTTTGAATTTATTTTGTATGTGTAATCAGCAAGGTGGGAGGGAGGGAGTGGAGGGTTAGTGGGAGGAGGAAACTGATGAATGAGGACCCAATCCTTAGAGCATGCTCAGATGTGTTCTTCCTAGCGGGCTATATAGAACATGTTCTGGTATTTCCTACCTCATTCTAATCTAATACACAGAGACTTGGTGAGACTACTTCTAGCCACAAAAGACTGAGGGACTGGTACTGTGTGTTGAGAAAGAGTCTTCTGGCTGGTTAAGGAGCTGGAAGGAGTGATGACTCCTTGAATTACAAAACAGAACTGAATGTACATATGAAGGTGTGATCTGCTCTTCTCTCAGGTCCCTTTTTGTTTCTTTTCTTTCCTGAAGGTGAGTGTGGTAGAGCTACTGTGAGCTGCTGGGTGAAGGAAAGAGCAACTGTCTTCTCTTCCACTTGGTTGCCATGTGTCTATGAGCATATGGCATCTCTGTTTCCTTTGTGTTTGTTCTTTCCTAATTTTAGGAAGGGAGAGTCAGGGGACCAGGATATTCATCAGAGTAATGACAAGTCCAACAGAATCAGTAGTAGATGGGTAGTGACTGATGACGCAGAAAGCATCTGCAGTGGAGAGAGAAAGATGGTCCCCTGAGGAGGATGCAGCTTCAAGCATTATGACCCCTCATGACAGAGAGAAATGTCGGCTATAGACTGTAGAAAGACACCCATTTTGGGGGCCTAGCAAAAAGCTGCATCCAAGGGAAACTCCTTCTTAGCAAGTACCCTTTTCTAAAAGCTAATAGAGTTCTACCAGCTGATAATAAGGAGCACACCAGACTGGGGCTCATAAGAAATAATACCAGAAATCCCATTCCCCTAAGGGTTACCCCCTAGGATTCTTTTCAGTACCCAGCCTGCCAAAGAGTGGAAGTTGAGAGAATAAGTCCAGAGGGAGTGCCACATATATTTTGTATTTACTTACCTGAGTATGGGTTGTTTCTTCCCAGCAGAAAATAAGTTTTTGGGGGGTAGGAACGGTTTCATTTTCATCTATATAGTACAGTGCCTACCTACCACAGATCTTGGCACATAGTAAGCATTTAGTAACTGCTTATTGAATTGAATTTCATTTGGGAAAAAAATCAGGGAAGGTTTCCCAGAGAAGACCCATGAACTGAAAGGAGTGGCAGCTTTCTTTGATAAGAAAGTTTCTCAGTTTCCTGTAATCAAGTGAACAGCTCCACCCCTCTTACCCCTGAGAGAAGAGAACATCAGAAAATTTTCCTGCTGCTGGTAATAGGTGGAGTAGGAGTATCTGGAAATTGGCCTTTGGTTTTTTACGATGGCATGTGTTGAGAACACAGCTTGAGCATGTGGGGGATGGAAAGTTAGTGTTTGGTTTGAGTGATCAAGAGAGATTAGATAATGTGGCCATGTGGGAGGTGAGGGAGTGTTGCTTGGTGTGAATGTTTGTCAGTGAGTTATGATTTAATGCATGAGTCAGTGGGAGTGTGTTCAGGTACACATCCCTAGGAAATCTGAATGAGAGTTTCCAGCCTTCAGGTATGAATTGCTGGAAGGTTTGGGAATGTGGTTAAAGTGGGTAGTGAAGGGAAGGTGGAGGCTGGCACATTGCCTTGGTACTTTGTGCCCTAGGAATGAATGCACAGTGAGTCCTGGTGCTGATTCCCAAAAAACGATATTCATATTTTGGGAGATGTGGTGATGAATGGAACAGTTCCAAGTCTCCAATTGTCTTGCAAAGAAAAAGGCAACAATAGAGGGAACACAATTGTAAACCAAGATTGGTGAGAGATTGAGCTGGAGATCATGTGTCAGAGGGTTGCCTAATGAAACCTGGAAGAAAGATAAGGATTTGGGGAGGCAAAGACTCCTTCATGGAGTATACAGTCTAATAGGGCAATAAGACCAGATACAGTTAGCTCTAATACATAATATTATGTAGGCAGAAGCAAATATGGAATCTTAGGGGGGAAGTTGTAAAAAATGTGGAATGATTCACAAATCTGAATGTGCTCAAGATTTTTAAAAAATTTTCTTTTTTCAATAATATATATGTATATATGTGTGTGTGTGTGTATACACACACACACACACACACACACACACACACACACACACACACACACACATATAGACAATGGAGTATAGAAGTCCATCTTGCCCTATAAGAAAGTAAGGGGGAAGTGGGTAAGGAAGGGATGGGGAGGGATATATGGTTGGGGAAGGAGTAATTAGTACGCTTGCCATGAGGAGAAAATTTGGAACTCAAAATCTTGTGGAAATGAATGTTGAAAACTAAAAATAAATTCTGAAAAGTTTTTTTTCTTCCTGCCCCCCAATTATTCAATAAGCATTAACCAAATACTCTTCATATGCCCAGTGCTGGTCTGGGTGCTGGGATTAAAAATAGAGAAGTGAGACAGACCCTACCCTCATGGGATCCACATTCTACTGCAGGGGAGCAAGGATGTCATTACCTTTTATTCTTTCCTGGGCTATATGGGCTTTTTGGCTCTGTGAAGTTTCATTATGGCTTTCTTAACTAGGAACTGGGAACTCTCCAGACACCTTCAGTGAGGCCAAATGCTTCATATTCAACATGCCAGCTTTCTGAAGGGTCTCTTTTCTCCCTAGAGCTCAGGGTACCGAGGGAAAAGGCATGAAGTCTATCGTTTCCCACCATCCCACTCCCCCCTCACCCCCCCACCACAACCTCAGTCTGGAGCTGAGTGTTGAAGGCTCAGGAACTTGATCTTATCAGTTCATCTAGAGGAGATCAGTCTTTGGGGGACTGACTTACCCCGGCCAAGTTCAAAGATAATATTAACAGGGGGCAGCTAGGTGGCTCCGTGAATATAGAGCACCAGTCCTAGAGTCAGCAGGACTTGATTTCAAATCTTACCTCAGACACTTAACCCTTACTAGCTGTGTGACCTTGGGCGAGTCACTTAACCCCAATTGCCCTGCCTTCCCCCTACAAAAACAAAAGATAATATGAACAACAACAACAGCTAGCATTTATAAGGTACTTTAAGGTATGCAAAGCACTTCACAAATATTATCTCAGTTGATCCTCACCATAATCCTGGGAGATAGATATGTGCTATTATTTTTCCTGTTTTACAGATGAGGAAACTGAGGCAAACAGAGGTTAAGTGACTGAGGTCACATAGTTAAGTATTTAGGGCAGAATTTGAACCCAGGTCCAGTGTTTTCTATCCCTCTCATCATCAAGGTGGAAATGGGTACATCAGACACCAATTTATTTAGTGATCTGGGCTATCACGGGAGGGGATGCCATGGAATTCTCTTGCCCAATCTCAGAAAGCAGATCCAGGAGCAATGCAGGGAAAGTTAGAGGAAGGTAGATTTTATACTCAGCCTCTAAAAATTAGAACCATCCAGGAAGTAGCCAGTTCCCTAAGCCTGGAGGTCTTTAAGTGGCAGCTATGGGCCATTTGTCAAAGATAATGGACAGGGAGATGCATGCTCCAGTCTGGGCTGGCTCAGACTTTGAGATGACTTCCAACTATATGATTTCGTGAGAAAAAGATAGGAGAATACAGGCACTTAAGGGAATAAGCCATAAGAATACTTACAAAGAAAGCAAGCAATGATGGGGGATAAGGGTTTTGGTAAAGGTAGGTAGGGTGAGAAGAGAGAATACCTCACCTCCCTGGCAGGTGGGGGCTTCTATAGCCTACACAGGGAAAGGGACAACAGAAATTGTCCTAACAGAGCAAGCGGTGCCCTGGGCTAGGTGAAGCAACCTGGTAAAGTGGGGAAAAGCCCTGGCCTGAGAATCAGGAAGGCCTGGGTTCAAACCCTATCTCACATATTCATCACCTGTATGCCAACCTCTCTGAATCTCAGTTTATTATTATTTATTAATTTTTAAAATTATTTTTGGAGGGGAGAAGGCAAGGCAATTGGGGTTAAGTGACTTGCTCAAGGTCACACAGCTAGTAAGTGGCAAGTATCTGAGGCTGGATTTGAACTCAGGTCCTCTTGACTCCAGAGCCAGTGCTCTATTCACCACACCACCTAGCTGCCCCAGAATCTCAGTTTCCTTATCTGTAAGATGAAGATAATCATAATAGCAGCCATCTCACAGGATCAAATGAGATAATATATGAAAACATTTAAGGGCTATACAGTCAATCACCAACCACTTAGTAAGCACCCAATTTCTATTGGCTACAGTGTTATTACTATAATCTTGGTCCAAGTTTCCCCAGACTTGTCTGGTATGTAAGTATGTAAAATAGTCATTCCCATATAATATTTCATAAACTTGTCATAATTTTTTCTCTACTTGGAACTTATTCCTGGAAGTTATCTAAATATAATAAATAACATAATAAAATAATAAATAAAAGTAAAAAATAATAAAAGGTTAGGTATGGGTACTGCCTCATTTCCATTGACATCAGTATCTCCTTCCCCACTCTGTTTGAATTGCAAAGAAACACACTTACATTATGGTTTAATATGACTTCGCTGCAGTAAAATCAAGCCTCTGGTCAACAGCCATTTTTTAAACACCTACTTTGTGTGGGATAGCAGAGTAACAAAAACAAGTAGTCTCTTCCCTCAGGGAACTTACGCTCTCCTGGAGGAAACAATATGTATGTAAAATGGTTTTGAAAAGGAAAATTCCAAGGAGTGTTTTGTCATGATCAGTTGTAGGATCTGGCATCTGCAAACCCAGCAGCTCCCCAAGAAATGGCTGAGTTTACTCCTTTACCTTTTAAATGACATAGCGAAGCCTTCAACAGGGGAGAGGCAGTGCTCATCTCCTGCCAGTCAGTCACAGAGTAGTGGAAAATACCATCCCCTGGTACCCAGTCTGATTTGTTAAGCAAATGCATTAACTGAGTCAGGGTCAGGAGCCGTCTGCATCATTTTCCTTGAATTCCTACACAGCAACCAGCCATACCCTCTCTGCTTCCCTTCTGGCTGGGCTCCATCAGGTCTCTCTTGTGTTTCTAGCATTCCAGATGGCTGTGGCCTTGGATTCCCAGCTGCCCAAGAAGGAGTCCGCTACCAGGCTAGGTAATCCCCATTCAGTGGTTTCTCTCTCAGAGCATACTACAGTGTGGTTTGGCCCCACCTGGTAGCTTGCCATGGCTTTGTTGTGAATGTCTTCAAGAAATCAACTGTGTTTTTAAAAAGTCCTGCTCAGTATGACAATTCATGGCATTCTTGTCACTTTTGCTTTGGAGTATTTCATCTCATTCCTGTTTATTTTCCCTGGAATATAAAGGTACAGGCAGAAACTAAGCCTCACCCATGAAAACACAGGGCTTTGGAAAAAAACATGGCAGCATGGGTAATCTACATAGTGAAGTTATTCGGGACTACAAAAACTTTGTCTAAATGCTCTGACTAGAAACCTCTTTTCTTACTTCCTATGGTATGGAGATGAGCCTGATCATATGAGGTTACAATAACAGAGAACAAATTTTAGCAGAGTCTTCCATATGAGGAAGACATCAAGAACGGGCCTGATAACAGACTGTATATGGGAAGCAATGCACTATAATCCAAAGACCAGCCACTTAAGAATCAGAGGACCTGGATTCAGATTCAGATCCTTTTTCTGATGTTTACTACCTGTGTGCCCTTGAATTTGTTATTTTTTTTATCTTAATTTTATTTTTTATTCTTTTGTTTTTTCACTCTTAAAAAATTCTGAACTTTAACATAAAACAATGACATTTCTATAAACGCAGCAGAACACAAAAGAAGGGAGGGCAGGCATATATGAAATTGTGAATCTCCATCTCATAACATTTGATTTTTCCAAAAAATATAAGTATATAATAATTCCACACATTTCTTTCAAACTGTCTTGCATGTCCTTTTTTTTTACATTTTTAAAAAATTTTGAGTTACAAATTCTCTTCCTCCCTCCAGATCCTCCCCATCCATTGAAAAGACAAACAATAGGTTGATTACCCATTACATGTAAAAAAAGACAAACAATAGATTACCCATTACATGTGGAATCATTTGTTAAATGTCGAATGTCAAAACATTTCTACATTCGATGTGTTGCAAAAAAAGCAAGAAAAAGAAAGTGAAAAAAATATGCTTCTATCTGTACTCATAGTTCATCAGCTCTCTCTCTGGAAGTCAAAAGCATTTTTCGTCATGAGTCTTTTAGAATTGTAGATCATTGTATTGATCATAGTACCTAAGTCTTTCACAGCTGATTGTCATCCAATACTGCTATTACTGTGTACAATGTTCTCCTGGTTCTAGTCACTGACCTTGGACAAGTAATTGCTCTTTCCTAAGCCTCAGCTGCTTCATCTGTAAAATGAGGAATTCTAGATGGCCTCCAAGGTTCCTACCACCTCTTGATCTATGAGCTTATTATAAAGTCGTACACCTTTTAGGTGTGGAAAGTTTTGCTGAGGAAAAGGGGAAAATCAAGGAAAGTTATGAAAGAAACACTGAAGAAAAAAACCCTCAAAGAAAAGACACTCAAAGTAAAGACAGCCAGTGTCTAGTCTCCAAGCATCTAGTTTACATATGACTAGTAGTCAACTTTACTGTTGATGTCTGGGAAATTCTAATACTTAGAACTATTTAGGAGCCATCAGATAATTATATACATTGCCTACTTGTGGTTTGACAGACAGAAATATGGATTTTGGTTTCTTACCATCAAATAGAGGTGATTCTCCTCTAAAAGACTTTGCGCTCTATGCATTGCGCCACCTAGCTGCCTCATTGGGTGTGTACTCTCCATACATCGAGGTATTTAAATGGAAGCTGGGTGAGTAATTGTTAGGAATGCAGTTGAGAGAATCCCTTCCACTCCTGAGATTCTGGGACTTCATTGCAACACAGAGGACACAAAGAAATGAAATTTTTAGAAAAGCATAATAGGAAAATATAATTTAGTATTAAGAAATGAAAGAAGCCAAAGGGCTGTTAACCACTCCGAAACTTTCCATCTGTGGCCAATTGATACGCTCTTTAGAAAAAGATTTGGAAGGTACCTTCCAAAGAGAGAGAGCTGAATAACAACTTCTATCACCACCATTTTGTACAGAAGTTTCAATAATAGAAAACAATTGCTGAGAGGCAGAATGGCATAATGGATATAGAACTGGCCTCCAAGTCTGGAAGACTTGGGTTTAAGTGTTCTCTATCTATGAGAACTTAGGTAAGTCACTGGAGTTCTCAGGGCACCCAGGCAACTTCCTTAGAGTAGAAGTTGCAGAGAAAGGTGCCCAGCTGGATTAGTGGAGGAAATTCATTACCTGTAGCTCCAAACACCAGTGAAATTTCAGGTCTGGTTAAAGCATTTGCTACAACTTGGAGCCTCAAAGAGTTCAGAAAACATTTCATCCAATAAATACTTGATCTCCTTTCCATGTGGAAAATCAAAGGCAACTCCTATTCAGTATGTAAATTAATTTGCAAGATGTTATGGAGAGGAAGTGGGCAGTTAGGTGGCACAGTGGATAGAGTGCAGGACCTAAAGTAGGAGCTCATTTTCCTAGGTTCAGATCTGACCTCAGACACTTATTAGCTGTGTGACCCTGGACAAGTCACTTTACCATGTTTGCCTCAGTTTCCTCATCTAAAAAATACCCGGGAGAAAGAAATGGCAAACCACTCTAGTATCTTTATCAAGAAATCCCCAAAATGGGGTCACAAAAAGTCAGATGTGAGGCGAGTGGATCAGCGGCAGCTGTGGCAGTTTCCAGAATTATCAAGCCATAAGAAAAAAGAACGAAGTGAAAGGTCAGGGGAACTTGGCTAAAATTGGGGGAGAAAAGTGGGTCAGGCCAAATTGCCTCCAGGGCAAGGAAGCTCTGCAGCTGCCTCCACGTGGCTGCTTCAGAGCTCCCGACCTGCAGACTGCAGGGGGAGCCACGTGATCGTTCAGAGACCCAGTGCTCTTGTGTTGAGCAGCCTTGGATCTGGATCGTGGTCTTGGGTGGTGGTTCTGGGGTGTGTTTTCAGTGAGCCAAAGCTGGTGGGGGCTGCAGCAGCCTCCTAAAAGCTCCCGCAGCTGGGAAAACCCCAGCAATTTGAGACAGGGCTTTCCCCTCTGCAAGCAGAGTTCCACAGAGCTAAAAAATCATTGACCGGCCAACCATGAGCAGGCAAAGGAAGCAAAGTAAGAACAGCAACCAAACTCTAGATTCCTTCTTTGGGGATAAGAAGGATCAAAGAAGGGAACGGGAGGAAGACAACACAGTCAGAACTCCCACACCAAAAGCTTCCAAGAAACATGAAGACTGTCTAAAAGCTAGAGATGAGCTTAAGAAGGATTTTGAAAACCAAATGAGAGAACTGGAGGAAAAATTGGGAAGAGAAATAAAAATGATGCGAAAAAATCATGAAAAGAGAGTCAACAACCTGACTGAAGAAATTAACACCTTAAAAAATAGATGAACTCAAATGGCAAAAGAGGCCCAAAAAGCCAATGAGGAGAAGAAT
>CM053588.1:69825504-69904168 GCA_028646515.1 Pseudochirops corinnae | reverse complement strand
GCACTGCCTGTGTATCTCAAGTTCCAGTTGGATGTAGTTAACAATAATAATAATAATAATAATTGCATATATATATATATATACATATATATATTTTTAACATTTGATTATAGAACTTTAGATTCTAGATTCTTTCTCTTCCTCCCTCTTCACCCACCCCCACTGGAAGGACAAGCAATCAAATACAGGCTGAACATGTGTAATTACGCAGAATCTCTCCACAGTGAGCACACTGTGCGAGTCTGATTACATGTCCCTTCTTCCTATCCTGTCCCCCCCAATCACTCTCCACCCTGTCCCTGTCCCTCTACAGAAATGGTCACATAGTTTCTAAAGTACCCGGGCAGGACTCATCCTGATTTCCAAAGTTCTTCCCACCACCAACCCTTCTCCTCCTCTCTCCTAGAAACTTTCCCTTGCCCCTCCTGAGGGATTTGGAGCTCAGAGACACACCCGTTATAACCACCGAATACCATTAAGCACCTACGACTAGCAGAGCACAAGCTTGACGGCAGGAATTTAGGTAAGATGTGATCCTTGGCCTCATGGAGTTCGTGGTCTATTAAGGGAGTAAGTCAAAGATGTAGATGGTAATAACATACAATATTATACAACAAGGGAATTAGAGAAATGGAAAAAGGCTATGTGTTGCCCAAGGAGGTAAGTCATTACTGCCTAGGGAATGGGTAGGAGAGAGGCGAAAGACTTTCTGGAAGAGGTGGCATCTGAGTTGGGTTTTAAAAATGAATGAGAAACTAACAGTGGGCCTTCCATGCCTAGCACATGAGCAGAGGCAAAGAGATTGAAGAGTATAGGATATCTTCAAAGGAAAGAGAATGGTACCGTTTGGATGGAAGATAGAGAATTTTAAAAGGATTTAGATTCTCAAAATCATAAGATTTATACTTGGAAGAAACCATAGAGATAGCCCATTTCAGCCTCATAATTTTAAGTATATGAAAACTAAGGCCCCTCGAGTATTAGTGACTTTTCCAACATCAAACAATGAGTGAATGGCAAAGTCAGAATTTGGACCCAGGTCCTCTGAGCACCAATCTACTACACCAAACTGAAATGAACCTGGAAAGGGAGTGAGTGAGCAGACTGTGCAGGGCATTAAATGCCAGGCAGAGGAGTTTGAATGTTACACCTTGGTTCATAGGAAGCCACTGCAGATTTCTGAGCAAAGGAATGATATGAGAAAGATTATTCTGGCAGCTTATGAAACATAGATTTGAGGAAGAAGAGAGTGAAGTCAGGAAGATCCTATCTGTCAGGATACTGTTGCAATGGTTAAATAAGGCAAGCCTGAACAAGGATGGTGACCCAAGGAGGGAACTGATGGAAGAGATGTTGCAGAGAAGGAAGGCGTGAACCAAAGCATGGTCAGCAGCCCAAGAGCCAAGGTGAGTTGGGCTGGGAGTCCTGGGAGCCAGGCTCACCTGTTCCAACTTTGGTTTACTTATATTCAACTTGACAAACATTAGTCATCTCCTATACATGAGGCACTGTGGGGTCTCTTGAGAGATATGTCTCATGGAACCAACATGGAATCCTGCTGGCACTGAAGGGAACTTAATTACCCAAACTAGCTTTGTCATAGTGCTGTCTGGAGTCCCAGGCTCCAGGCCCTCATCTGGGTCTCTTTCTTCAAAGTTCATCAACAGTTCTCCCCAGTCCTGGCAGTAACTGGAGTTTCTCTCCAGGAGAAGTAGGCATCTTACCTAAAAACTGCCGTTCTTCATTCTTTCACACTCACGCTGGGTCTATCACTGACTCAGCTTCCCCCTGGACTTTGTGTAGGGCATGGGGGTGGGGTGGGGGTGGCGGGAGGCCTCTCTGCCTTACCCAGAGATATTCTGCCGTCGGATTCTAGCACAAAGGCTGGGAAACATACCCCAAGGATTGATTTCATCACCCTGAGCCTTCTGAGGATTGACCATTAAATCATAGACTGCCAAGAGCTATAACTCTTAGAGCACATGCAGCTACCCCATACCTGGGCAAAGCTCCCCTCTACAGTATCCCTGACCAGCAGTCATGTACTTCCACTGGAACACCTCCAAGGACAGGAAATTCCCTATCTACTCTACTTTCCAGCTACTACTACCCCACCCCTTTCCTCCCTGATTGCCCACCACCTGCCTCTCTGAGCCTTAACCACCCAGAACTCTCCCTGAGCAGCTACGTGATGTAGTGGCAGACATTCCAGATACATGAGGAATGAGGCCCAGAATGAACTTGTCCATCTGCATGGACAGGTCCACACAGGTTCTAGATAAGGGAGGCCTACAAGCACATACCTAGAGGGATATGAAAGCCAAGACTGCAGTGTGACCTCCACAGATCTGTTTCCTTCTCATCTGCCATTTGTTGAATAAGCAGAATGGTTTTTAAGATCCTTCCAAACTCTAGTATTCTTTTCTGAGATCCTTACCAGCTCTGACATTCTGTCCTAAGGGCCCTCCCAACCCTGACATTCTGTTCTAAGGTCCCTTCAGCTCTGATGTCCTGTGTTCTAAGGGTCTTCCCAGTTCTGACATCCTGTGTTCTAAGGCCCTCTCAGCTCTGACATCCTGTGTTCTAAGGGCCCTCTCAGCTCTGACATCCTGTGTTCTAAGGCCACTTCAGTTCTGACATTCTGTGTTCTAAGGCCCCTTCAGCTCTGACATTCTGTGTTCTAAGGGTCTTCCCAGTTCTGACGTCCTATGTTCTAAGGGCCCTCCTACCTCTGACATCCTGTGTTCTAAGGGCCTCCCAGCTCTGACGTCCTGTGTTCTAAGGGCCCTCCCAGCTCTGACATTCTATGGACCACCACAATCTAAAGCAGTGGTTCTCAACCTTCCTAATGCCGCGACCCTTTAATATGTGGGCGTATCTGCATGTGGGCAGACCCGCCTGGAGATGGACAGAGGAGCAGTGTCTCGGTTCCTAAGACCATCAGAAATATGTATTTTCCTATGGTCTTAGGGGACCCCTGTGAAAGGGTCATTCGACCCCCAAAGGAGGTTCGACCCACAGGTTGAGAACCACTAATCTAAAGGAAAATAACTGTCTAATCACCTCAATGACCAATTATAACTACAAGAGACGGCAGGCAGGAAATCATGCTTCCCTCTTCTTGACAAAGCGATGGTGGACCAAAGGTGTGACTTGAGGCCTACATTGTCAGACAGGGCTAGCAGGTTGTTTTTATTGACTGGGCAGATTCTAGGGGATGACAGACAGGGTAAGGGTAGGGAGGGAAAGTCACTGGGAAGCACCTGATAGAGAAATGAATAAGACATTTAAAAAGAAAAAAAAGTTTACCTCAGCAGCTCTCCAGGTAAACTACTAACAAGAAGGAAGGCTCAGGACTGCAAATCTCATTCTCATTAAGTATATGGAAAGCAAGGATAATTCATTATTTGTCAGTGACACCAGGCACTGAGTACAGTGTTTGCACTTTTGTCACGGCTGGACCCTAAGTGTCTAGTCACAAAGTAAAAGCTGGTCTACTTCTAGCAAAGAAGATAAAGAGGCTTCAGGGAGGCCTTTCCACACTCCAGAAGATCACAAAGAAAGAAGCAGTCCTCAAAAACAACAAAGCACCTTAAGGTGAAAACCAGGCAGAAGGGGAGTGTAACCTCTGAAGAAGAAGCAGCTGCTTATCCTCCAGGGAAGGATATTCTGGAGCCCTGGAGCTTGGCAGCTCTGACCACTCAGTAAGGGGCTGAAGAAGAGATGAGCAGAACTGGCCACTGAGGGCCCTGGAGGGAGCTGTGTGAGGACCTGATAACAAATCAGAGAGGTCTCCTGGGCTTCTCAGGATGTGATCTGAGATAGACCAAAGACCTTCTAAGATGGGAAAGAAATCAAGGCTCAGTCACATGCACACAGAGGTCCCAGACCAAAGTTGTTTCATACAGTGCCACATACTGAAGCTCTCTCTCTCTCTCTCTCCTTCCTTCTCTCCCTCTGTCTGTCTGTCTCTCTCCCTTTCTCTCCCTCCCCTCTCTCTCTCTGTCTCTCTCTGTCTCTCTCATCTCTTGTCTGTCTGTCTTGTCTTTCTCTTGTCTCTGTCTCTCTCTCTCTCTCATACCACCCCCCCCTCCCCCAGAATCCAGGCTCTGTTATATAGTGCAGTGTGAAAACAAATTATCAAACAGCACCAAAAGAAACAAATCTAAAAAATCCGTTACCATTTATCCAAATTTTTTTATGTAAATTAATAATATTAATAGCACCGAGGCAGCTAGTTTTTCAAACAGACATATACAAACAGGAGAACATTTCATATGTACACAGTCATTAAGTTATTAATTAGGTTCTTTATAAAACTTCTCTCTACATTAGTGTCTGGGGTCCCAGGACAGGATCAGTCTCTGGGCAGTTGCAGTCACAGCCCTGCTGGGGCCGCTCAGTCTGGCTGGGGGCCTCTTTCCTTTGGAGAGAGGGCCCAGCTTTGGGAGTGCCAGTAAGGAGCAAGTGCATTCAGTAGTCTCTGCAGTGTGTTCACTCCTTGTCCTTTAGAGGCCCCTGGGGACCTAGAGACCAGATGACCCCCTAGGGTGGCCTGGTTACAGGTGGGCCTGATTTTCAGCCCTCAGTTCATGCTCTTGGCCTGGGCCAGTTGAGCTCCTCAGTGAAGCTTAAGGAGCGGGATGTGGGCCTCCGGGAGGCATCACGTGTTCCTAGAGGATGCTGGCCAGCTCTGTGGAATCCGTGTCAGAGCAGCCCGAGCTTCCTGCTTCTTCCCTGTATGGCCAGGAGAGGACAGTGAGGTAGGGAACCATAGAAAATGTCCCCAGTGCCCCTAGCCCCACCTCTTCTTCCAAGAGATATGCTGTTGGCCATGAGGACTGGCCACCTACTACTACATAGGCTGATTCCAGACAGATGAGGCCAAGGAAAGGATGGTTGCTGTCCCCAGGAGCCCAAGACTCAACCTGTGTCTGTGTGTATGTGTGCCTTTACTTGGCACTGGAGGCCCGCTACAGTCTGGTGCTGCTCTCCGTCTCCAGCCTAGGGTCATACTTCTCTCCCCTGTCTACATTCTCTACTCCAGCAAGACCCAGCTACTTTTTATCCCTTCGGCGCCCAGCATTTGGATGTCTCAGTATTCTTTGATCACTCGGCTCTCTGCACCTAGAATGTCCTCCTACTCCTCTTAATCTGCTAGTTTTCAGACACTCCTTTAAATCTAGTTCAAGTGCTGCCTCCACCAAGAAGACTGTCTGGGCTTCTGTGGGTATTTAAGGACCGTCCCCTTCACGCCCCCTATATCCCCCGGTTGCTCACTAATACATGTAATACTGTATAGTACAATTAGCTTGTTGGTGTGTTATCCACACACCAGGCTGTAATCTTCATGAGGCCCAGGGCCATGCACCTAAATTTGGTATCTCTCCGGGCTAGGCAAAGAGTCAATAAGTATCAGTTTTTGTTGAGTGTGGGAAGACTTGAACTGATACAAACTGAAATCAGCAGAAGCGGGAAAATAATGTATACATACATTAAGACTATAATAGGGTGGCTAGGTGGCACAGTGAATAGAGCACCGGCCCTGAAGTTAGGAGGACCTGAGTTCAAATCCAGCCTCAGCCACTTAACACTTACTAGCAATGTGACCTTGGGTGAGTCACATAACCCTAATTACTCTGCCTTCTCCCCTCCCAAAAGCAAAAAAAAAAAAAAAAGACTATAACAATGGGATAGAGATAACAACAACAACAACAAAACCTTCCCCAAGTAAATATATAATCATTATGAACAAACTTGGTCCTAAAGAAGAAAGAGGAAACTGTAGCCCTTCCCTTCTTTGCAGAGGTGGGGGACTATGGATATGTAATACTGCATACATTGTCAGTTGATGTATTGGTTAGGTTTTCTAAACTGCTCTTTATTTCTCTCTTTGTAACAAGGCTTCTAGGGTAGCTAGGTGGTATAGTGGATAGAGCACCAGGGCCTGGAGTCAGGAAGACCTGAATTTGAAGTTGGCCTTTAAACGCTTACTAGCTGTGTGACCCTGGGCAAGTCACTTAACCCTGATTATCTCAGTTTCCTCATCTGTACAATGAGCTGGAGAAGAAAGTGACGAACCACTCCAGCATCTTTGCCAAGAAAACCCCAAACAGGGTCACAAAGAATTGGACGCGACTGAAATGACCGAGCAAAAACAACAAGGCTTCTCTTTCTGGTGAGGGTTCTATTGGAGGAATGGAGGTGATGTAAAAACAAAATATATCAACAAAAATTAAAAAGAAAAATTTGTTGAATTATTTGTTTGAATGGCAAAACAGAATGATTTAGCACAGCGGAGGGTAACTTGCAGCCTCAAGGCCACATGTGGCCCTCTAGGTACTCAAGTGTAGCACTTTGATTATCCAAACTTCACAGAACAAATTCCTTTAATAGAAAGATTTGTTCCGTAAAACTTGGACTCAGCCAAAAGGCTGCATCTGAGGACCTAGAAAGCCACATGTGGTCTGAGGCTGCAGGTTCCCCACGCCTAGTTTAGCAAAAAAGGTTTTAGAATTAAAATCAAGGGAACTGAATTCGAGCCCTGGTTCTGGCTCTTAAAAGTTATGGAGGCAGGAGCAAATCATTTTTCCTTTTTTGAACCTCAATTTTCTCATCTGTAAAATGGGGATAAGAACCTTTACAACTACTAATCTCAGAGATTTTGTAAGAAAAGCAGCTTTGGAAACTTCAAAGTGCCAGAACAATGGATGTTGTTCCTCTCTTTAGACTTGCCCTCTAGCCACCCCCCATCCTCCTTGCTCCCCCAGTGGCCCATGGCTGCCCATGGTCAACCCACCAACCCACTACAGGCTCTCACCTGATCACCTGCAGGGCCTTCTTGTTCTCTCGACGTTTCTCCTCATCAATGGGATACAGCTTGAAGAGAAACAGACCCAAAAGGATGAGGCCGATGGGGACAACAGTCACCAGGATCTTCAGAGTGAACTTGACGGCCTCCGGCTGGGAGCAGCCCCTAGTCAGATAGCCTGCAAAACTGGACAAGGGTGGGGGAGAGACAAGAGAGAGGTGGGGGAAGGGTAAATGCTGAGAGTCCTTCTGGCTTCGATCAGCCCCACCTCTCAGCTGCCCTCCCCCAGGAAGGGAGCCTCAGCCAGTCACCCCCGGGACTCACTCACTCACTCACTCGAGGCTGAGAGTGGAGATGCCCAGGGAGACGCCGGAGGCAAATTTGGTAAAGAAGACATAGAAGGAAAAGAAAATGGGCTCATGCCCCCTGGCATTGGGCTGCTTTAGATGGAAGTCGTCAATCACATCAGGCAACATGGACCTACAAGGACAATGAGAGCGGCCATGAGTCCTACTGCGATCCCAACACGGGGTTTACCGATGACTTTTTCTAGCAACAGCTCTGTGAAATCTCCATGCTGCAGAGCACAAAATCTGAGGCCCAGGAGTGACTCTGCCCAAGCTTACACAGCCAGGAAGTGGCATGGCCTTCTGGAGCTCAGGTCTCCAGAGTTCAGCAATGTTTCCACTGTATCTAGTCCAGACCTTTCATTTTACAGGAAAGGCGAACGAGGCCCACAGAAGGAGAAAGGCCTTCTTGGGGAGTGGGGTGGAGGGCTACAGAATACTCTCTTTTCATATGCAGGGATTAAGTGGTAACAAATTCACAGAATGTTAGATGTTAGATGTGGAAGTTTACATGGACCATCCAACCTAATATTACCCCCCCACCTTCGAAGGCCTTTCATTTTACCTGTAAGGCAGGTAAGCCTGGGGGCAGGCGGGGGGTGGGGATCAGGAATCATAGAAGACCATATGCTGAGAGTTAGAGGGACCTCGGAGAGCTACGGACCATGACTCCAGTCTCCTCCCTCCCATTTCACAGATAAGGGAGCAAAGACTCAGGGGGATAGATAGACCAATCATTAATATGTAGATTTAGAACTGGAAGGATCCTTGGAGAGCATCTAGTGTAAACTCCCATTTTATTGAAATAGAAACTGAGACCAGGGAGGTTCAATGATTTGCTTTAGGCCACACTGTTGTGTTAACTGTCTTTATTTTTCAAATTTAATTTAATTTATTGTCTTTTTGGAGAGGGGAAGTCAGGGCAATTGGGGTTAAGTGACTTGCCCAAGGTCACACGGCTAGTAAGTGTTAAGTGTCTGAGGTGGGATTTGAATTTAGGTCCTCCTAACTCCAGGCTCGGTGCTCTATTCACTGAGCCATCGAGCTGCCCCTAACTAGGCTCCTTTCAAAGCACCCCTGGAATTCTGACTTACCAAGGCAGGAGGAAAGCAGCAGCCACACTGACGCCAGCAGCCACTGCCACCACATAGGTGACGATGAGGTTACTCTCCATCAGGGCGACCAAGATGAGGAAAGGAACAGCAGACTGTGGGGTGGGGGGGTTCAGGATCAGTAAGCACAGTCCAATCCCTTCCCCACCACACTCCCAGTACCCACCCACCTATTCTCCATTCTGGCAAGTTCCATTCCTCAGGTCTGCAATGTCCTCTGCCTGCCCCTTCTCCCCACTGAGGTGCTACAATCATTTAATGCCCAACTCCGCTGCCACTTCCCCCAGGCAGCTTGCTCTGCTCCTTGTCACACAGCCAGGCTTTCCATCACTGCCCCCTCTCACTTACCGAGATCCCAAAGTACACAGCCATCTTCTTCCCAAACCGAGTTAAGAACCATTGCCAGATGGGGATGGTAAGTGTGGCTGAGAGCTGGGGGCAGGAGGAAAGACAAAGGCAGGGTAAGCCAAGGGTGGCTCCTGAGCCAGAAGGCCACACATCCTCCAGGCACACCTGTACTCTCCGGTAAGGAAGGAAAGGTCAGGAGAGAGCTGGGACCTCCACTGATTTGAGAAAAGTGGGGCAGGGTCCAGTCCAGGCTAATAGTAATCCTAGCTCACTTTCCTCTAGCAGCACTTTCTGGTTCAGAATCCCTGTGTGAAGTAGGTACTGCCAGTCACATTTTACAGATGAGAGAACTGAGGCCCAAATCAAGGAAGGGACTGGTCTAAAGTCACAGAGTCATTAAGTGTCAGAGCCAGAATTCAGACCAGATCTCTCCAGTATTCAGACTTGTCTGTAAACTCCTTGAAGGATAGACCTGAATTTTACAGAGGAAACAGACTGGGGTCAGGGGAGAGAATAAAGCTGCTTACCATCACTGTATAATCTAGTAAATTAAGTCAAGAAAATGCATTTGTTCTGTAAACTCAGATATATTTACCTATAAGGTTCCTCCCCACTCCCACCAAAAGATGCCATCTCCACAAGAGTGTTGGGGCCCAGGTCATGGGTACATATACCTGGGGCATAGCCCTGGGGTATGAGACCTGGCCTATAGAACCAGCTTCTTCCTCTTAGCCTCTGTTTCTTTGGTCATAAAATGAGTTAGCATCATCTATATACATGACCTCACAGGGATATTATGGTAGAAATAAAAAGAAAACTTCTAATAAAGTACCACGGAAACAAGATTAATGATTTAGATACATCTGGGTGCCTCTGCCGGGGTCTCCTCCCCTCCCCCACTCCCTCCAAATCACTGGCCCCTAGAACACAGATGCATGCACACACACACACACACACACACACACACACGGTGTGGGTTTCTCATTCCCACCTCTGCCTGCTACAGGCAGGAATAAAGAATTCCCTGTTCTCTGGGCCTCTGGGCCCCTGGCCCCCTCCCCTTGCAGGCCTGCCCACCAGTCACAGCCCGTTCTCCTCCCACCGCTCCCTCCCCCAGAGTCCTGGCCTGCCTCTCCCTGCAGCACCCCTGTGTAGGACCCACCATGATGGCCAGGAGCAGATTCTGAAACTCATTCCGAAAGCCCAGGGTATAGGTGCAGAACAAAGCAAAGTTTCCTTCTACAAGCTGATGTGGGAGAGAAGGACACCCTGAGTAGCCAGCCCTTCCTCTCCCAATGCCATTCCCCACCCCCATAATGCCCCACCCCCACCCCCACCAGGGCTCTGAGCATCTTGAGCCCCAACTCTCCTAGTCCTTCCTAGAGCTGCCCTGGGCGGGGGAAGTGCCCTGCTGCTCTGGTCACTCCTCCCTCCTTCCCTCCTCCCACAGTCTTACCATGAAGGCTAGTGAAGTGAATAAAAAGCCTGCAATGAGTTTGATATAGGGGCCGTGGTTCATGACCAGTCGAAGACCTTGGAAAAAAGAAGGGGGCTGTTCCTGCTTCTTCTCACAGGGTTCTGTGGACCAAAGGGGGGAATGGAAGATAACAGTAAAGGGGGAGGGCGGTTAAGAAATGGGTCCCAGGTCTCCACTCCACATCCACAGGGCAAAAGCCTCAGCTTCCATACAGGCAGCCCACACAGGCTGCCCAGATGGCCCTCAGCCAACGTCCTGCCAGCACCTGCCCTTGAGGCCAAGGGCACAGGGCAGAGCCTTCCTCTCTCTTGGCCTGCTCCAGGGGGAAGGAAGGAAGCCAGCCAGGCCCCCTTTTCTCTGTACTCTTGCCTGAACTGAGGCCCAGGACCAGCCAGTTAATTACAAAGTCAGGCCTGGATCTTAGATACCATCTAATCCAACTCTGCATTTACTAGTGGTGAGACCAGAGACCAAGGGAAGGGAGGAGACTAGCCCAAGATCACAGAAGAATTAATGGTAGGGGCTGGGACATTAGTCTCCTCTGGGTTCAGTCAGCAGGCTTCGGGAGATAAAGGGCTCCAGGCACCACATTTTCATCCTCCATCCCGGCTCTGAGTCCCTTTCCCTCTCTCCACAGCCCAACCCCCTCACCTCTGTACTCCTGCACACCCAGGGACAAGATGACTGCACAAAGAACATAGATGGAGGCGATGACCCCAGCGGCCAGCATGTAGGCATTCTTCTATAGAGGAGAAGAAACGGGAGAGGAGGTGAGGCAGGCCCCTGAGCAGATCAGCCCCCTCCAAGCCGTGCAAAAGATGTTAAATTCGGGAGGCAGGACATGGATAAAGGGGGAAGGTTGTGTGCATGTGGGGGGGGGGGGAGATCTGGAAATGATGGAAGTACAAAAAACTATGAAAGATGGAGGGGGGAAGAGAGGGAAAAGGATGGGTGAAGGGGAGAGGAAGAAGAGGGAGGGAGAGGGATAGATTAAAAGGAGAGGTAAAGGAGAGGGAGAGGGAGGCTGAGGGTATGAATGAGGGAGAGGGAGGGAGAGAGGAAAAGGAAGGAGGGAGAGGAGAAGGGAAGGAAAAGGAGCAGAAGAGAGAGGGAAGGGGAGAGTGAGAAGAAGGAAGGGGGAAAGGAAGGAGAAGGGAGTGAGGGGAGAGGGAGAGGAGGAATCAGGAGAATTAGAACCATGGTTTGAACAACGGCTGCTACTTCAGCAGAACCATTATATGCTAGAATTAGAAGAAATCAAAGAGTTGAAAGAAATTGCAGGAACCATGGAGAGCAGTTTGATCAGGAATCCCTCTGATCTGGAACAAGAGGCCTCAGGAATCCTGCTCTGGGTTCTGAGCACAGTTCTCAGCCTGGAGCTGCCCTGGCCCTGCCATTGGTGAGCTCCACCCTTCGTGGGGATCTCACTGTGGGGAGGGGCTCAGTCTGCTGAAATCCTCATCCCACCCCACCATCCTAGCTCTTCACTCCAACTTCACCCCCATGTGCCTGCCTCCAGAGCACTTCCCAGCACTCCCCTGGTTTGTGGCCCCCTTACATGGCAGTAAGCTCCTTGAGATAAGCTTCCCTTGCTAGTAGGCAGCGGGACTAGGTAGGAGAACAAGCACTACATTTGGAGTCAGAAGACCTAGGGTCAAATTCCAGCTCCTCTTTTTGAAGAGTCACAGTTAGAAGATCATTTAGTCTAATACATGTAACTGTGAGACCTTGGACAAGTCATTTAATCTAACTTGTCCCATCTGAAGGATGATGGGGTTGGACTAGATGATCTCTAAGGTCCCTTTTAGCTCTAAAGCCCATGATCCTATTTTCCCACCTATGTGATCTTGGGCAGGTAGCATTTCACTGCTCTGGGCCTGTTTCCTCATCTGTAAAATGGGAATGATGATCCTTTGCCACTACTACCCCTCGTTCCCAAAGTTGACTTTGTAACCATAAAGCAGTATATCACAGGTAAGCTAGGGCAGCTAGGTGGCACAGCGATAGAGTGCTGGGCTTGGAGTCATGAAGACTCATCTTCTTCAGTTCAATTTGGGCCTCAGCCACTTACTAGCTGTGTGATCCTGGGCAAGTCACTGAACTTTGCCTCAGTTTCCTCATATGTAAAATGAGCTGAAGAAGGAAATGATAAACCACTCTAGTATCTCTGCCAAGAAAACCCCAAATGGGGTCACAGAAAGTCGGACACAACTGAAACAAGTGAACAACCCTACAGGTGAGCTATGATTATTGTCAGTTCCATTGAGACCCCTAATACTTGGGGTCTCAAGCTAAGTCTTGGATCCTGGGAGAGCCTCGGGGGGTCTCACCGTATCACTCAGGGAGCTGGCAGCCTGAGTCTGATTCACCTCCTCCATGACCATGTCAGGATCTTGAATACAGGGAGTGTCCACTTTGCCCACAATTTGCCCCTGAATGGCAGTGCCTAACACTGTACCAAGCACTTCCACAGTCATCCCTGATGGTTAAAAAAAAAAGAAGCAGAGGTGGTGATTGAGGCTCATCCTGGAAAAGGGAACCCTACAGAGCAAAGGGCAAGGCTAAGACTTTCCCCAGAGCTCATATTCCCTACCCCACCCTAGGGAAAGGCAGGGAACGGGGTTGGATGGACTTGGGAAGGGCAGCTCTGAGGGACCTGTCTCCCCTCCTTTGGGTAAGGGGCACTGAATTGCATCAAGGGACCTTGAGCTTAGTGATATGAAATACAGCTAAGGAAAGAAAGGACCTACGGTAGGCTGTGGCTGAATCCCGTTCACTCTGTTCTGTGCTGATAAACATGGTAAGTGCTGAGTAGGGCACATGGAAACACTGAAAAAGAAAACCTGAGGTAAATTTCCACTAGGCATGGCCATGCCCACTGGCCCCAAGGAGAATAACTCTAACCCCTCTTCCACGTAAGATAGTAACCACAAGCCTCCTTGGGCCTTCTGTTATCCAGGCTAAACATCCCCATTCCCTTGCACCAGTCCCTGCATGGTATAAGTATCAAGCACTCTCCTCTTTCTGGTTTTCCTCCTAGCTTGTCAATACCTTTTCTAAGATGTGACTCCAAGAACTGGTCCCAATACTCCTAATGTGATCTAACCTCCCAGACAGATATGGCCTAACCAGGGGACCAGGAGGACAGCAGCACCATATGATGATGAGGAGGCAGCCTTCTTGCTTCTCTTCAAGGCTCCCTTATGCCAACATCTAAGGGAGTTTCTCAAAAGAGGCCAATCAAAGACAGCTCAGGTAACAGAAACCCCAAACCTGGGTTCCAATCTCACCTCTGCTACGGGCTGATTTGTGTGATCTGGGAGCCAGTTTCTCCTCTCTGGGCCTCAATTTCCTTGTCTGACCAGATGATCTTTAAGAGACCTAGCTTCAACATCCTGAGCCCAGCTAAGTAAGAGAATCCCAGAGAGAGGGTGGGAGAGTGGACTCTGGGACCCAGGTCACTTTGACTTACCGTCACCAATGTCTCAAAGAGGCAGTAGAAGACCAGGTACCACAAAGCCTGGTTCCTGGGAAAATCGGGCACGAACCAGATGAGAAAATAGGTAATCACAGCCAGTGGAGTGGAAAAGATTATCCTTGGGGGAGGAAGCAGGGAATTCAGTAAGGAGAGTGAGCGAGGGCAGAGAAAAGCCCCATATCTCTCCTACTATTCCCTCCACCTCCCTCACCACCCTGTAAGCTCAGCACTGTAGATATTCATTCCTCCCTCTGTCCGTAGAGAAAAGACAGAAGAGCAGAGGTTTTCCCTCACACACCCTATGCCAGGGTGGAAGGAGACATTTTTTCTCTAAAGCCATACATCCTAGAGTCCAAGCCAAGGAGGCCCTAAGCAGTAGTAAGAAGAACACCCGATTGGAAGGGCAAGATCAAGTGTTGATACCACTTGGCTGTGTGACCTCAGGAAGTTCAGTTTACCAGTCTGGGCCTCAGTTTCCCTATCTGTAAAAAGGAGAGGACTGAACTACCCAACCTCTAAGGTTTTTTCCAGCTCTGAATCCTATTATGCACTTGGCTGGAGTATGGAATGGGGTTTAAGAACAGATCATAATCCTGGGGGGTGGAGAAGAATTTGGGTGTTAGAAAAAACAAGAAACTGTATTTATATAGTATTTGAAGGTTTACAAATCTCTTTTCTCACAAAAACCCTGTGAAACAGCAGAGTATAGGGGCATAGATGTGGTATCAAGAGATGGATGCTGCTTTGTTCCTGCTCTCTCTGCAGAATCATCTGACTGTGATATCCTAGTCTGACCCTTCACTGAAGAACCCCAGGGAATGCTGGGTTCCTAAGCAGTGGGGGAAAGCCTGGATAGCTTGGTTTCTTAGGGAGGACTTTGGGAGAGAGGTGCTTCCTAGCAAAGGTGAAAATGCAGAAGATGTCTTTCAAGTTGGACCCTGCTCACGTGATTCTTCAGTTCCTATATGAATAGCAGTATTAGGCCAGCCCTGCTCTCCCCTAAGGAGCTGGAAGGGTGGGAGGGGTAGCCGGCCTAGATCTCCTGGAGGAGGGAGACCAAGATGCAGCAGACTCGTCCCACAGGTAGGTCCTGCCTTTCCTACAGCTGTCAGGAGCATGGGACTACCCTGCCCTTTTGGGGAAAGGTGGGCCTTCTTGGGGAAGGGAGGTGTCAGTTACCTCATCACTACAGGGAAACCCCAACCCAGCATGGTAGGATGACAGCTGAGGTTGGGTTAGGAGGAGGGCAGGTTAAGGGACTGCTATTGTCTCAGCCTGCCTGCCAACCGAGGAAATTCAGCTGCAAACAGAAACCCCATTGATTGTGAGGTTCCTAAGAATGGGCTCATTGGCCATCAATCTTCCAAGGATTTAAATGGCCTAGACTCAGGGTCTCAAGGATGACTCTTTCCTACTCTAGAATTGTAACCATGTGATGATAAATCACTTGTCTCTGAGCCTTTTTCCCCATCTGTCAAATCCTTGGCTTTAAAAATGGTAGATAAGCATTTCCCTTCTAGAGATACCTCCTCCTTGTGGCTTCCTCTCCTGATTGATGAATGCCTACTCAAGCCAGCATTCCATGTGGGGCCCCAACCACACTCATTTCTCTCTGGTTCAGCTGACTCTCTGCATTTCACCGCCCTGCCAGCTGGGCACCCTCCCCTTCTACTTTCTATTTTCTATTGTCTTCCCCCATTAGAATGTAAGCTGTTGGAAGACAGGAACTGCCTGGTTTGCTTGTATTTGTGGCACATACTAAGCAATTAATGACTTTTTTATATATGTCTTCCCTCATTTCACTAATGAGGAGGCTCTGAGTGAAGGGTCTGGACCCATGGTCACACAGTTGATAGAGTGGAATTCAGATTGACTCCAAACCTAGTGCTCTTTCCCCAACCTTCCCCCAGAGGACTGATCAAAGAGTCAAACAATTATTGCATATTAAGTACCTACTATGTGTTATTATTATTATTATTATTTTACTACTGCTATTGCCACCGCCACCACCACTGTCACCATCACCATCACCACTACCACTACTACTATTGTGGCTGCTGTTATGCAAGCGCTAGGTGCTAAGGATACAAAGACAAAAAGGAAACAGTTCCTGCCCTCAGGGAGTTTCTATTCCATTTGGAAAGACGCCATGAACACAACATGAACAAGAGTAATTCAGGGGAAGGGAAGAGAGGCACCTAGCTGGGTGAGGGGCAGAGCAGGAAAGCTTTCTTCAAACCTGAAAGCACTAAAGAATTGTCTTAGTGTGGGGAGGAGGGGAGAGGGTAACATGTGCCATGGGAAGCATCCAGAAAGGACCCAGCTTGCAGCTTAGGCAGGAACCAGCCTATCTTTAGGACCAACAAAGGACAGTACTCAAGGCTCTGTGTTATGACGCAGAGCAGAAGAGCTCGCCAGGACAGAGCCCTGCAGGGCAGTTCCCAGGCTTCTTCCTGGGCACGGGCTGAGGCTGGCACTCACTCCCTTCCACACCCTGACCCCTCCCTCCTGCCTTCTGCAAGCATCCACCCGGACTCCTTCCAGGGATATGGAGAGAGCCCAGAGCAAGCAGGAGCCTCTGACTGGTTGGCAGGGCTTCAATCTCAGCCACAGAGGCAGAGGAGTTTGACTGGGAGTAACCCCTGACCTCGCCCAGCTTGGGGACCAGCCCCTGACACACCCTGCCTCAGCATTGGCTGGCTTGGGTGGGGAGATGCCTAGAGGCTGAACCACACCTCCTTCTTACGGGCCCATCCTGAGTCACGGCCAACCTCTCTGTAAGCCGGCTTCCCGATCTTCCTCTACCAGTGCCCCCTCCCCAGTTCTAGCCCAGCCCTGGCCCTGGCCCACACCCAGCCTGGCCAAATCACGGGATCAAGGGATTTCTTGAGCTAGAAGGGACGCAATCACTGAGCATAACCCTTTCCTCTTAAAAAAGTAAAGTAAGATTTCTACAAGGGAAGTGACTTGTGTAAGGTCCCACAGCTAGGAGGTAGGATTTTCAGCCCCAAATCAGACCTCTTGACTCCCCTTCCCAGCCCCAGGCCAGGCCAGAGCCTGGGAGGACACGAAGTCAGGGAGGAGGGGGCAGCGGAAGCAGGTGAAGAATGACCATTATAAGAAAAATAAACGCCCCCAAAGTGTGCTCATCCCAGGGGGGTCTGGATCAAAGACTCCTGGCCTCAGGATCTGGCCCAGAGTTGGGGCAACTGCTTGGGAAAGGAAGCCAGGCAAGGGGTGGGAAGGGCTGGCCAGACCTTTGAAGGCAGGAGGGCTAAGTGGGGGGTCCCAGGAGCATGCAGGCCCAACCAAACAGGAGGCACACCCTGCATCCCCCCCCCAAGCTCCAGGCAGGATGTCCTGTAGGGAACCATGCCCGCCCCCCCAACTCGTCTGACAGTCTGTGCATTCAAGGATCATAGAGAGCTTGAAAGGACTAAAATTTAACCTAGTCCAAACCCCTCGTTTTCAGAGCGAAAGAAACCATGGCCAAGGAGGGAAAATGTTTTGTCCAAGGTGATAAAGGTGGTAAATATCAGAGACAACATTTGAATTCAGGCCCTCTGATACCAAATCTAGGGTTCCTGCCGTTTCTCTACATCTATCCAGGCTATCTCCTGGTGCAGGATGCCCACACCCTGTTCTTTGCCACCTCCCTCCTTCATTCCTCAAACAATCAGGCAAACAGATTAAAGCTCTTTCAGAAAAATCCTGGGGGCTGGAAAAAACCCTGAAGGCTGCTGTCAGGTCCTTCACTCCCTGGCACCAACCCCAACTTTGCTGCATACTGGTCAACAAGCGAAAAAGGGCAGGTGGGGTCCATAAGGAGGGGAAGAATCTGGGCAGAAAGGGACCTCTTCCCCAAGACCAAAGTCTCCCTAAACCTATGAAGAGAGCTTAGCAAAGTAGGTCTCCCCTTCCCCTTCATATCACAGGAGGCCAGGAGACTCCGGGGGAGGAATAGACCAGAGCACTTGGGCTCCATCCCCTATGGAACTCAGGAATGCCCTAAGAATGGGAAGACTTTGAATCTAAATATTATTTGGGGCAGAGGAGCCTTCCCCAGATGATGCTGGGGTACATGCCTGGAGGACAGGCCTTAGACTGCTAGCCAAGTAAGCAACAAAAGGAAATCAGTAGGGCCTAAGACCCAGGCACCATGCCCAGTCTGCTTGGAAGAGGACATCCTAGCTGGACTCCTATGCCAACCACAGGGGAATGACCAGGAGCTCCTCGTGAATAAGCAGAGGGGAGGGCAGGGATAGGTGATACAGGTCCTAGACTGGGGTGACCACCCCCACAACTGCTTAGGTCAAGCCCAGGTCAACCCCAGGCCCAGCTCCTGTGTCATGTTCCCCCACTACGACACCTGTAACCTTGGAACTTGGCTATCAGCATAGGCAACAGGTATATTGACTGTCCTGTGAGACTAGAGCCAGTGGGGGAAAGGGTACCAACTTTAATACTGGGGAGGGGGGCCAAGGCTAGAGGGGACAGGAAAGAGGGCTGTCTAGGGTGTTTCTTCTTACCAGGGCATCAGGCGTCCCAGGCGACTCCAGGAAGATTTGCTGATGCAAAATCCTACCAAGGGATCAGTGATGGCATCCCAGGCACGGCCCACAAACAGAATGATGGAAGCAGAGAAGGGGTCCACCTGGCACAAGGTTGGGAAAGATGATGACAAAGGAAAGAACTGAGGCCAAGCAACCACCCTAAGCCTGAGGATCTTCCCTATATCAAACAATCTGAAGGCAATCACAGAAAACTGTTAAAAGGTCTCAGAGAGGGTTCTCAACCCTTTTTACATTATGACCCCTTTGATAGTCTGGCAAAGCCTTTGGAAGCCTCTCAGAATCATATTTTTCAATACATAAAATAAAATGCATAGGTTAATAAGGAAACCAATTATACTGAAATACAATTTTTCAAAATATTTTTTTAAAAAACAAGTTCACAGATGCCAGGTGAAGAACTCCTGATCTAGTCCAATGCTCTCACTTTACAGATGGGGAAACTGAGGACCAGAGGGGACAATGACATATCCAAAGCCACAATGGTAGTTCACTTACTACCTTGCCATCTCATAGAGACAGATATCCAGCTTATCTGTCTTCTTTGGATGGCCCTGCCCTGAAGTGCCCACCAGCAACAAGAACAGGGGTTGTCGTGGAGGTCGTGGCTTGAGATAAAAAGCCTTGGCCTGTTCTTCAGGAAAGAGGATTGGATTTCAAATGTAAAGACCAGGGTTCTAAGTTCACTGACTCCCTGTATGATCTTAGATAGACCCCTCCAAGTCTCTGTTTTTTCATCTAGAAAACCCAGGAGCTCCTCTCTGTCTGGAAGAACTAGGGATAGACTTTCAAGCTGAGTACCAGGCCCAGGCCTGTGTAATGCCAGACAGCCAGCCTACCATTCCCTGTAGCCAATCAAATCGGGTTCCCCCACATTCTACCTCGGTAATATCACTCCTTTCTGTCCCCATTCTTACAGCTAGCACTCTGGTCTAGGCCCTGATCATAGATCACTGTCCTAGACCAAGGGTTCTGACTGTGGTTGATGCATAGATTTCAGTTCATAGACTGAGTTCACAGCCAAGTAAGCAAGAAAGGGAAATCAGTAGGGTCTAAGCCCCAGGCACCATGCCCAGTCTGCTTGGAAGAAGACATCCTAACTGGACTTCTATGCCAATGAAAGGGGAATGACCAGGAGCGCTTTGTGAATAAGCAGAGAGAAGGCCAGGGATTGGTGATACAGGTCCTAGACTGGGGTGACCTTCCCCCCCCCTCAGCTGCTTAGGTCAAGCCCAGGTCAGCCCCAGGCCCAGCTCCTGCGTCATGTTCCCCCACTACGACACCTGTAATGTTGGAACTTGGCTAAGAGCCCAGGCAAAAGGTATACAGACTGTCCTGTGAGGCCAGAGCCAGTGGGGGATAGTCAGTGGCTATCAACTCAGTTTATGAGATTGGAATGAGAAAAAAAAAAAATTATTTTTCTTTTCACTAACCTTTAACTGCAATTTAGCATGGCCTTCAACTATTTAAAAACATGATTTTGATAAGGTGTCTATAGGCTTCACCAGACCTGACCTAGACTGGTACTACTTGTCATTGTTGAGCTGTTTCTGACTCTTTGAGACCCCATTTGGGGTTTTCTTGACAAAGATACTGGAATGGTTTGCCATTTCCTTCTCCAGCTCATTTTACAGATAAGGAAACTGAGGCAAACAAGGGTAAGTGACTTGCCCAGGGCCACACAGCTAGTAAGTGTCTGAGGTCACTTTAGAACTCAGAGCCCCAGGACTGGACTCAGGAATACCTATCTGCACCACCTAGCGGCCCCACTGGTACTACTATAAATAAGAAAAAAATGATTGTTGATTGATTAAGAGGAGTAATCATAATAGGATATAAATGTAGAGTGGGAAGAGATCTTAAGGTCCCCTCACCCACCCTCATAATTTTACAGTTGAGGCCCAGAGAGGTAAGGTGACTGGCGTGATGCCACACAGGGATTAAACCGTGCAGAGTGGGGTTTCCAATCCAGGTCCTAGAACTCCGAATTCAATTAGTTAACAAGCATTTTTTAAAGTGCCAGGGACTGTGAAAAGAGTATTCAAAGGAAGTCTATCCTCTCTAATACACAGCATCACATTCAAGGGTATGCTGACAAATGTTTAACAAGCAGTTCTGGGGGGTGGGGGAAACACATCTGCTTGACATACTTTTAAGTTTAATTTGCTTTACTAACATTTTATCCATCTTTCTTAAATCTAGACAATCAACTAGCTAATAAATCAAACCTTGATTTGGGGCGTTTACCAATTTCCAAAGTATAAAAGGTCAGTTTGGAAATTTAACAATCAACTCTTTATTTTATTTTATTTTTGCTTTTTTGGAGGGGGGAGGGCAGGGCAATTGGGGTTAAGTGACTTGCCCCAAAACAATCAACTCTTAAGAGACAGTTTGGGCTGACTCCAGCACACCCCTGCCAGCTCACACTAATATATAACTTTAGGGTTAGAAATCACCTTCACAGAACCTAAACCCCATTTGCTCCAAACAGCCTGGTGTGTTAGGGCATGGAGGTAATGAACCTGGGGATCAACTGGTTCGGGGAATTCCTACTGAAGAAACTCCCTATACCAAGGCACACAGGCTCAGGCTCTGTAAGTAACAATCCTAGGTTGTTATGCCTTGGATTTGGCCAGTCTAAAGCTGTCAGCATGGCTCTCTTTCCTGGCTCTGCCAAGATATACCCACCCCAAACAAGATAGGCAGAACAAGTATTATTATCTCCATTTTACAGAGTAGGAAAGTAAGGCTCCCAGTATCAAAGACATACAGCCATTAAAGGAGGAGAGTGGGTAAAGCGCTGAATTTGCTGAGTTCAAACCCAGGTTCTGCCACTGACTAACTGTGTGACCCTAGGCAAGTCATTTCCGGAGCTCAGTGGTTCCTCTATAAAATTAGGGGATTGGCCTCTGAGATTCCTTCCAGCTCTAAATCTATGCTCCTAATGAAGCTGAACCTAATGATCTGAGCCTGACAAAGCTTTCTGCCTCTCCTACCACCTTACTTAAGATTACTAAAATGACTCAACGGAATTTTATGGTTTACAAAGCATTTTCCTCACACCAGCCAGGAGAGGTAGGTATTTCTGCAGAGATAAGGGAAGTGGAAGGGAAGGGAAGACTCATGGTGCCTTCCACGTGCTGAGCACTTTACAAATATTGTCTTATTTGAGCCTCCCAACAATCCTGGGAAGTAGGCACTCTTATTCCCATTTATAGTTAAGGAAACTGAGACAGACAGAGGTGAAGTGACTTGCTATCAGTTACACAGCTGGTGTCTGATTTTAACTGGTCTTCCTGACTCCAGGCAAGATGCACTACCTAGATATTGCCTAACTAGGCCTAGGGATCTTTCTGTTATACTCTACTGCCTTCTAACTGGTTTCTCTACTCCAAAGCAGTATGGACTATGAGTTAGTGTGACACTTACTAAAGAAGAACTTGGAACTCATCAACTCCCCTGGTATTCAAGGTCCTCTATGACCTTGGTCCTACCTTAGCGGTCTTTCCAAGTAGAACACAACACAGATGGGGAGTGTGCAGCTTCAAGGTCACATGCTGCTCTTTAGATCTTCAAGTGTGGCCCTTGGATTAAGTCAGAGGGCTGCACTTGAGGATCTAGAGGATCACATGTGACTTTGAGGTTGTAGGTTCCCCACCCCTGAATCCTAGGCCATAGAACTGCTTGAGAAAAGCTTGTCAACTCTTCAAATCCAAATGATACCTTGTACTCCAGCCAAGCTGATTGGTCCTCACTGTCATGGCACACAGGGCACATTCCCTGCTAACTCCAGGCTTTGGCTCTCCACTTAAGCCCCTTCTTTATCATCCTCTAAGATCACGTTTGCTCTTCAAAGTCAACACACTTGAGTCTCGCCTTTTCCAGGAAGTCCTCCCAGGAAGCTCACAGCGATCTCTTCCTTCTCTGTCCTTTTATAGCCCTCATAGTCAGTGTCTAACTTGTCATGGTTTCAAAGCCCTGGTTAACTATGTGAGCTTGGGAAAATCACTTCCTTCTTCCAGTCTGAGTTTTTTATCTGAAGAATGGAAAAAAATATTTTCACCAACCTCTCCACTACAGGGCCGAAAATCTTAAAAAAACGAATCCTTAAGAAAACCCTGTTTCAGAAATGAGAGCTTTTACTGGCTTTAATTATGGTAATTATGACTTGGTTTTTCTCTTTTCCACCTGAACTGCTCCTGGATGGTAGTAACCATTTCTCATACTTCATCCATAGCATGACAGAACTCCGGATGTGGGAATTATCTTCACAGGTGGAGGAATTCTCTCCATCACAAGTGTGGGAATTCTCTCCTTCCAACAACCAACCCCTCACCACTCCCATGATTGGGACAACAGAAGAAAATGAAGAAATCAGTTATGGAATCTGCCTAGGATCACACAGCTGGTGTGATAGGGGAAGGATGTGGAAGGAGTACTACCCTATCCTTCCAGCCTTCCTAAGCATTAGCTGGGTAGCACAGTGGGGACAGCTAGTTGGCTCAGTGGATAGAGCACTGGGCCTGGAGACAGAAAGACTTCTCTTCCTGATTTTATATCCAACAATTTATCATTTATTAGCTGTGTGACCCTGTTTGCCTCAGTTTCTCATCTGTAAAATGAGCTGGAGAAGGAAATGGCAGATCGCTCCAGTGTCTTTGCCAAGAGTTGGACAGAAGTGAACTGCTAGCAGCAAGATTGCACAACGAATAGAGTGCTAAACCTGGAATCAGGAAGACCTGAGTTCAAGTGCTACTTCATGTGTGACCCAAGGCAATCCCAACACCCCAGGGCTGTTGTGAGAATCAAATCAAAGATGCTTTGCCAACCCTAGGTACTGTTACTGTTAGCTGTCACTATTACAACTATGATCATTTTTCACTCTTTAAAAGTTAGAGTAACATTCCAACCCAAACTCTGGCCCCTCTATAATCCCTATACTTTCCCATCTCGCTCACATAGAATTTGGAATTCCTTGGAATTCCTTCTCCCATCCTTATCTGTCAACAGCTTATCGAGTCAGCGCTAAGCTTCCCCGAAGGAGATATATTTCACTGTAGTCCTCACTTGCCACCCTAAGAATCCTTTTGGTTTGTTTTTTTTTCAGTCATTTCCAACTCTTCCTGAGAGTTGTCCTTCCACTGCACCACCTAGTTGCCCGAAGAAGGTTTAGTTTCTTCCAAAGCTCATTTGGACTAGTGCCTCCTTCTTAAATTAGCTTGTATATATCTGGCATTTACTTTATATCAAACTGGTAGTTTCCTCAGATAGTATGAAATACTAGAAGTCAAAGACCGCTTCTGTTTTGCCTTTGTATACCCAGGGTGTAGCACAGTGCTTGCCTTCTAAGAAGGTGCTTAATAAATACTGAGTAAGTCATAGTAGAAGGAACAACAGAGTGGGAGACCAAAGTCCTGGGGGATGGTAGGGAGCGGTCATTCTAGATCTGACCCTTCCAGCTGTGTGACCCTGAGCCAAGTATTTTCCTCCCATCTCAGCTTTCTTCACTTTTATAATTGGACTAATAATCCTATCCAAGGTCTATTGAGGAAAAGAAACCCCTCTGTAAATGTTAAATCACCATAGCAAATGGAGTTGTCATGAGCCCCTCCCTCTTCTAGCTCTCTGTGTGGAGGTCTCTGGTCAAGGCTCAGCCTTGAAGTTCTCCATATTCTGTAAACATCTGATTGCCTCCTGAGGTGTGAAATTGAATTGCTAGGCTGTGAACTCCCTGAGGGCAGGACTTAATCTATCTGTTTATCCTCTCCCTAGGGGTTCAAGAAATCTTTGCTGAATACACTTTGACTTGGATTGGCTTTTCCTTCCTTCCTTCCTTCCTTTCTTCCTTCCTTCTTTCCTTCCTTCCTTCTTTCCTTCCTTTCCTTTCTTTCTTTCTCTGCCTCAGTATTCCATCTGAAAAACAGGCCCAAGAGGCATTGAAAAGAAAGCACTTTTTAGAAAAAGTTATCTGCTCCTTTAGCTGGGGTTCTGAAGTAGAGAGGTTCCTGTGACTTCCTCTGGCTTGGGAACAAAGGGTCAGTCATTTCCCAAGCAATGTCCCATCACCTTCTGGGGAAATCAGTTCAGTCTCACATTCTGCCTTTCCTCAGAAGAATAAGTATTCCCAGAAGAGGCAGTGCCCCCTGCCAGAAGCATGGAGGATGGGCTAGGTTGGGCCTGGCACCAAACACAGCCCGAATGGGCTCCGGCACTGCTGCCCTCTCAGAGCTTTGCGCTCCAGTTCCCAGCCTCCTCCCCCCACCTCCAGTGGGGGGAAAGGGATCAAACTCAGCCCTCCCCATCACGCTAACAACCACTCCCTGAAAAACCCATGCCAAGGTCCCTGCTTGCCCCTAAGCTAGGGACACAGTGCACCCATCTCTTCTTGGAACAAATTGATCAACCACTACCAACAATCAGGCTTCCCTCTGCTGATCCCCTCCTCACCAGGCCCACACTTATCCCTACTCCCTTACACCTCCTGCTTCCTTTCTCCAATGGCAGTGGGAGGGAGGAACCACTCTCAGTCATCCTGTCTTCTCTCTACTTCCACTCCTATCTTCGTCTGTGTCTGCCTTCTGAACAAGTATAACCCAGGGCCAGGAAGCCCTCTCTCACATTATTTTTGAGGGAATAGGATCTTCCAATTGCCAAGCCTCCAGAATTCAGAAAGACCTGAGTTTGAATCCTCCATCAGATACTAACTGGCTACGTGACCCTAGGTAAGTCACTTAACCCCTCTCAGTCTGTTTCCTTCTCTTTAAAATGGAGGTATTAACAGCATCTACCTCTCAAGGTTGTTGAGAATCAAATGAGACAACATATATAAAGTGCTTTACAGCCTTAAAGTGTTATAGACATTTTAATATCAGCAGTGGAAAAAAGGCTGTCATGGACTGGCTTTATGATCTTAGACAACTCACTTAAGGTCTTTGGGTCTCAATTCTCCATCTGTCAGTAGACCGGTAACATCTTAGACAATCTAGGTCCTGGCTCTGACATTCTATAGATCCTTCCCAGCTCTCACACCTTGTACTCTCTGGTCCCTCCCAGCTCTAACACCCTCTGCTCTCAGGCCCCTCCCAGCCCTAACACCCTCTGCTCTCTGGCCCCTCCCAGCTCTAACATCCTATGCTCTCAGGCCCCTCCCAGCTCTAACACCCTTTGCTCTCAGGCCCCTCCCAGCTCTAACACCCTCTGCTCTCTGGCCCCTCCCAGCTCTAACATCCTACGCTCTTAGGCCCCTCCCAGCTCTAACACATTATGCTCTCAGGCCCCTCCCAGCTCTAACATATTATGCTCTCAGGCCCCTCCCAGCTCTAACACCCTCTGGTCTCAGCCCCCTCCCAGCTCTAACATCCTGTGCTCTCAGGTCTTTCCCAGCTCTTACACCCTGAGCTCTCAGGCCCCTCCCAGCTCTCTAACCTTCAGAGGAAAGGAGTAGGGAAAGGCAGAGGGGAGAGCAGGCCCATCCCTTTAGTATATTTAGTACCCAGGACCACCTTAGGGCCAACAGCACTCACCTGAGCCACATCCAGCAGGTAGATCTGGAGAAAGAAGCCCAGAGCACAGCCAGTGATTTGGTAGGGAGCGCCCCCCACAGCATAGCAGAGCTTACTACAGATGGTCAGCTTCTTGGTCTCATCCTTCTGTAGGGACAGGAAGTAGTTCAATGAGGTTTGTCCAGCAAGTCCTCATCAGACTCTAGGTTCCCAGCCACCACCACCACCCCAGGGCCAGCAAGCTGCCTTTGCACAATCTCTCCCCCAGTCCAACAGGCTCCCTGGTTTTCCATCCCCTTCCTCCTCCTATTCACAGCCAGAACACTCCTCACTTTGAAGAGAGACAAGGAAAGAAATGTTCACTTCTCGAGACTGGGGGCAGGGAGAAGAGGAACGACAAATAAAAGGAGAAGAGGTGGGAAGCAGTGATTTTTGCTAATCCCCACTCCTAAGTGGGTCCTTTAACTTTTGGGTTTGACCTAAGGCTTCTTCTCCCCCCTATCCTGTACCCCCTAGAACTAGGACAGGCTCTAGCTGGAGGAAGACACTCTATGGTATGAGAAGGGAAACAGAGAAGGTTCCCTTGCCTAGCACTGCCATAACCTGAAAATCCTCTCCAAGGCATCTGGGACCTGGGTCCGACCCCACTCCCACCCACCCACCCAGGATGAGGTCCTGCTCACCCTTATCTTAAATAGACCTGTCTACAAGGGCTGAGGGGAAGCCTGGCCCAGGGCCTCAGCCCTCTAAGCCTATGCTTACAGCTGCTTCCTTCCATCTGGTAGGTCAAGGTCTCCACAGCCCCTAGCAAGGGGTGGGGGTTGGGCTGGTGCCCAAGAAGGCAAATCCACCCCAAGCCTTCAAGAATCTCTGGGTCCCAGAGACTTCACAGGGAATGGGGGAGGGTGGAAAGCTCCCCAGAGCCCAGAGGCCCAGTGTTCTCTAGTCTGTCCTAAGTGCTCGTTAAGAACTGTTCCCAACACTAGGAGCCCTAGCTCAACCCCACAAGCTGCCTTGAGATCTCCTGCTTGTCCTCAGAAACATTAGGCTTCTCTGCTAGAATTTCTATGAAGGCAAAGATTTGTTCTCATCTAAACTATGCTGTCCACTGTTCTTAGTGGGCAATTAACAAATACTTGTTGAACTGAATGGCATTGGGTCTTCCTGCTTCAACCTGCCTTCCAAAAGAACTCAAAAGCTGCAAACCCAAACCCTGAATTCTGTAGCCAGCTCAGCCACTAGCTTTCATTCTGCTTTGTGGGTAGCTTACTTCCTATACCCGGGCTTCAGTTTCCACCCCTTCAAATGTACTGCATGGCCTCCAATTTGACTATATGGGGGCTGGGATGACTTGACTAAATTCTTTCCCAGGTTTTGGCACACAGTAGGCACTTAATAAACTCGAAACGATCTTCTACAAGGTCTCTTTCAACCCTGACTTCAGAAGGGGTGGGGGGTGCGGGGGAATGGAATGGCGTGTTGAGGCTAGACCACAGGGGCAGAAAACTAGGATTACTCATCATGGGTGGATTAATAACTGAGGTGGGAGCCCCTTCGGAGGAGCAATTAATAAAATTAAAAGGTAAAGACAGTCATCTCAGAATTCCAGGCTCAACTTCCCTGCAGGCCTCCCAAGCAGTTGGGGGGGGGGGAGCGGTTCTGTCTTAGACCCCTCCTTCTCCAGCAAACCTAGGCTCCAAAGCACCTCCTAGAAGGGAGGGGGGAAGGGGCTGGAGAGGGCCACAGGGGGCAGACAGAGACAGATGCCCGGCCTAGCCCAACCCAACGCACAGTAGTCCGCTTCTAAAATTAATTCGAGAGCCCCAGAAATGGGCGGGGACAGGGAGTGGTGGAGGCATCACCCAGCCTCTGCAGGAGAGGGGGACGGAAGGTAGGACGAGGCAACCTCGGGGTCTGAGCTGAGCGTTTCTGTACCGTGCGTCCCAGACAGCCAGATTGGATAGAACTGTGAGTCCCAAAGTTTCGGACCCTGCAACCCCACAACATTCCCAGGACATAGATATGAGCAGGCCAAGAGTCAGAGCAGCCTCTGAGCACCCCCACCCCCTCCAGATGAGTAGGGGAACCAGGGCGGCGCGCAGAGCTAAATCTTCCCCTCCATCTCCTCTCCATCCCTCTGTTCTGTTCTGTTCCGCTCGGCACGACTCAGCCTTGTCCCCTTTAAGAACGGCGCCTCTGTTCTTATGAATGAACTCGAGGGTAAAGCCGGGCTGAGAAGGAAAGGCCGGGTCGCAGGTCCTGGAGTCTCGATTCTGGGTCCTATAAGCCCAATTGGTGGCTACAGGGCTTCGGGAGCCGGGAAGCCGGGCCGGATGAGGTAGCGGAGTCACCACCACGTGGAGCTGGAAGCCGGTCGGCCACGCTACCCGAGAAGGGAGAGGAAGGGGGTGGGGTGGGGTTGCTCCACTGCTCCAGCCTGCCTGAGCTGGAGCTGACCCAGTACCCCGAACCTGAAGCCAAAGTATCTGTACCCTCTTCCCCCAGCATCCCGCTCAACCCTGAGCCTCCAGAGAGTACCTAGTCCCCCGCCGGACCCTTCTACTAATCATTCTTCCTTTTGGATAGGACTCTAACCACCCTCCACCCTTAACTCTGTGCTCACTCTGCCAGCCGGTGTCCCAGTTAATCGTCCACTGGAATCAGCCACGTCCGACCCCTTCCCTAACCAGTGCGCTGAAAAGCGGAGGACTCTCCATCCCTGGCCTCCAGATGGAACCTGCCCCCTCCCCATCCTGGCCCTAAGCGTCGCACTCTCGCCTCTCTCTGTGCCCCCATCCCAAGACCTCCTCCTCCAACCCTTTAGCGCCCCATAATTCTATCCCCCACACCTCCTTATTATCTTTCCCATCTCCAGCCTTATGCTTTCCACCTGTACTCCCCCCTTGCACAGCAGCCCCTCAAACTCGAGCTGATCCCCTGTCCCTGATCCCTTCCCCTCTCGTTTCCATCTACCCTAAATTTATTATACCCGCTACATAGACTCTTACCCGGATCCACAGCCGCCACCACCTGCTCCCCTTATTCCTAACTAAACAAATCTCTGCGCCCCCCCCTTCGTGCTGTACGTCCCCAATTCTCACAGCTCTGTATCCCGGGAATCTATCCCCCAGATCCGGGGCTCCCCATCCTCCAGCTCCGGCTTTCCAGGCTCCCCTAGACTCGTACCCTTTCTATCCTCTGTTCTTCCTATGTCTCCCCCTTCCGCAATGGGTCCCCTACAACTGTCACCACATTTCACTTTACCCCTCCAGCTATTTGCCATCCCCCGGACCTGTGATCGTCCAACCCTGAGCGGCCGCCGTCCTTGCCCCAGTCCCTTAACATCGTCCTACTCTCCCACTGAGCCCTTCTCACCTGAGTCCGGCCGTTCTCCTCGCCCCGGAGGATGCCCGGGGGTAGGAGTCCGGTGGCTGAACCGCTCTCTGCGCCCTCGCCTTTGGCCATGGCCCGGATCCGAGCAGGGCTCCTGGGGCCGCGCTCGGCTTTGAATGAAAACGCAGCGGAAAGCAAAGCGCCAGGCGGCGGAGCCGGCAAAGAGCTCTCTGCCCGCCCGTCCGCTTTCTTTCTTTCTTTCTTTTTTCCCCCTGCTTGTGTGTGTATGTGTGTGTGTGTGCGTGTGCGTGCGCGTGTGTGTGCTTCCCTACCCCGCCTCCCTTCGGTCTTTTCTCGACTTTCCCTCCTCCGCCTCCTCCTCCATTCTTAAGGACCTGCCTCGCAGGTCCGCCCCCTGCCAATCAAAGAGTCCTGCCCCCGGCCCCGCCCCGGGCACTGGCCCGACCTTTGGCGATGCCCGCGGCTCTCGGATTTTTTTCGATACCCACAGCTCCTGGCCAGAAGCGTAGCACCCTTCCACTCCCTGGGTCCCTTTTGTCTTCCTTCACCTGGTGCCTGGGGGCTTTGCCCCAACCACTGAGGAGAGGTCCAGTGCCGGTACGAGAGGACAAGCCAGCTGGACCACAGCACTATTCTTCCACGGGAGAGAAAAGGACCCTGGTGTCCGAATCCTGAGAAGCCCATTCTCAGTCTTGGGGCCAAAGGAAGGGTCCTCTTCAGAGCTCAGGCTGCGCCCTAGGGCAGCTGCTACGATCCTCGGGAATCTGCTGGAACAGCGGGCCAGCCCACCCTCGGTTGGAACTTCTCAGGCCTGGTATCAACGCCGCCGAGCCATTCTCCAAGCATTTACAGTATTAAGTATCTGCTAAATAAGATTTGGGTTGAAATTCTACCTCAGAACCTTACAGCATGACCTTAGGGAAGTCCCTTAACTCTGCTTTGTCTCAGTTCCCCTTCCCTGGAGAAGGAAATGGCTAGCCACTTCAGTATCTTTGCCAAGAAAACCCCAGGAACAAGTAAGTCCAAGGGGTCATGGAGAGTCAGACAGGGCTCAGTAGCAACCAAAGCCAAGTACTAGAGTATACAAAGACCAAAGGAAAACCAGCCCCTACCCTCTGGGAGCTTACATTCTGTTGGGGGATACTATATGGAAGTAGGCTTATACACGATAATGAGAGAGGAGTGAAAGCGCCCCTGTCCAGGAGTTTAAATTCTGTGGAGGGATACTATATGGAAATCAGAGGTAAGGAGGTGGGGGTGAGAGGGCAATTATAGCTCTGGGGAACTAGAAGACTGAACTTACTTATTAAAGAACTGGTACAAAGCCATCTTAATTAACATGTTTATAAAACCAAGTCCCTGGTCTGAAACAACTATCCCCAAACTGGAGATTTAGAGAGAGATCTGAAGTCTGAATGAAGAGACTTCTGGGTGTTTTTTTGCTGCTTCATAATCTAATCAAATGTTAAAGCCTACTGATAAAAACAATCACATCTTTGTTATGGGAAGGGGATCTAAGCACCGTCAAAACAACAGATCGACAGAGATCTATTTTGAAAAATTAATAGCCTCGAGATTTAGTTTTTCAAAGAAATTTACATAGATTGTCTTACTCGAGTCTCACAACAGTCTGAGGACATAAGGACTACTTTGCCAGTCCCCTGCACAAACAGCTCTGTGCCTCCTGCAACTCCCAGGGGCTCCCCTGAAGTCTGGCCCAGCTGAGCTGAGATAACTCTCTGCATTTTACTCTGCACAGATCACACACTCAGGTTGGTCCCTTTTTAGTCCCACTTAGCCCCTCCCTACTCCAAAAGGAAACAGTTGCCTGTATGGCAGCTGTGTCCTTGGTCATCATTTAGTAGGGATCGAGACACCTGTGAAGAGCAAGCCTGGGGATCAAGAGGCCTGAGTTGGAGTCCAAGCTCTGCCATTTACTAGTCCTGTGGTATTTGGCAATCCCTCCCCTATTTGAGCTTAGGTTTTCTTATCTGAAAGATGAAGAGAGGAGTATGCCATCACATCACCTAAGTGTCTGTTCTAAATTCTATGATTCTATGACCATTTTGAATTTTCCCAGTTTCCTCAAATGCAACATCCTCCAGGAAAACTCCCAGAGACCCATTCTGTTAAGAACTTTATTCCTTTTACCTAATTTGCACTTGGTTAGAGACTCCCTAATAGGCTCCCTAATGACAGAAACTTTGGATAAATCACCATCACCAGCCCCTGCTTACAGCAAATGCTTGATAAATGTTTGTGGAATGTGTGAAGGTATGAAAAAATGAATGAGTGAATCTGTGAAATGGGAGTAATTCTCAAAATGCTTTCCTTACAGATTGTGTTCAAAGTGGATTTTAAAAAATCTGTTAAATACTATCAAAACAGGAACTGATACTAAATTCTAAGCCTTCCTTCTCTATCTCCTTTGCAGCCAACACAGAAGCTTTTACTAATGATCTTGAGAAGAACTCAAAAGGGAGGAGGGATCAGAAGACAAGGGTTCTAGTCTTGGTAGCTATGTAACTTTGAGTAACTTATTTCTCTTCTCTAGATCTGTTTCTTTATCTGTAAAATAAAGGGGTTGGACAATATGATCTCAAAGGTCTCTTTCAGCGCTGGCATGCTATGCCCTCATGTTTTTGTTAGCTCTGATATTCTGTGTTGTAAAGTCTTCCCTAGCTCCAGGTCTACCATGCTCTGTTCTAAGCTTCATTCCAGCTCTGACATTCTATATTCTGAGGTCCCTCCCAGCTCCAAAATTCTGTGTTCTGAGATTTCTTCATTTTCTAACATTCTAAGGCCTTTGCAGCACTGAGATTCTATGTAATAAGGTCTATCTCACTTCTGATGTTCTGTGTCTTAAGGTCTCTCTCAACTCTGATGTTCTGTGTTCTAAGGTCCCTCTCATCTTTGATATCCTGTGTTCTAAAGTTTCTCCTGACTCTGATATTCTGTGTCTTAAAGGCCCTTTCAATTCCACCATTCTGTTTTTTGTTTTCCAGAACCTTTTCAGCTCTCAGTGGCCATTTATTGCTCCAAGAAGAGTAAACATGAAAGACCTTCAAATTTCCTAAGGTAAAAAGTAATCTATTTTGTACATTGCTAAAAGGCATTCCCCCCCAAATGGGGGGAAAGTCTCAAATACTATAAGATTGTAATAGAAATGAGTTGCATTTCTTTGAGTTTTTACTTTTAAAAAATTTATGACAGTTCCTCCCTTCCCCTGACCTTAACTTCTCCTTTCTCTTCCTTTATAGATTACCTGAAAGTACCTATAGGTACTTTCCTTTGAGTACCCAGAACATCTGCTACATTTCCTCTCATTTTCTTGTCTCTGAAGGGATTCCATACCTCCTCATCTAATCTCTAACCCCGCTGGAAGAAACATTGACTCTGAGGATAGAGCCTTATGAGTTCAACCAAGGGGAATTTATTATTTCCCAGCCATGCACCTCTACATTCTATGCATGATGCTAGGCCCTGGGCAGACAGAAAAAAAAAATGAAAGAAAGTAAACACAGGGATAAACAAGAGAAATACAAGGTAATTGGGGGAAGGGTTTTGAAAAAGGTCATTTGAAGAAAGTGGCATTTGAGTGGAGCTTTTAAAAGATCAGGAAGTTCCAAGAGGCTAAGGGGAAGGAACATGCGAGGAATGTGGGACAGAGGGGTAGTCAGTCAGTCCAAAAGGATTTCTTGAGCATCTGCTTACTATGTGCTAAGTACCAGAGATACTGGCAAAAGACAGTCTCTGCCCTCAATGGGCTTACAATCTAATGGGGGAGATAACATGCAAATATATACAAAGCAAGCTCTATATATATAGGAAATAATTAACAGAGGGAAGGTGTAGGAATTAAGAGAAGTTGGGGAAGTCTTTGTTTAGAAGGTGGGATTTTAATTGGGACTTGAAGCCAGACAGACTGGTAGATGGAGCGGAGTGGGGAGTAATCCAGGCATGAGGGAGAAACAATGAAAATGCCTTCGGTGGAAAGATGGAGTGTCCCATTCATGGGTCATTCAGGCCAGTGTCACCAGATTCAACTTACTTGCATGTCATGGTATCACCTCCCTGATGTCATGGTCCTCTTCGAGAATGGAGGACAAACAGCGAAAAGTCACTGGATCAAAGAGTTGGGGAGCGAGGTGTAAGGAGGCTGGAAAAGTAGGAGGGGGCTAGGTTATGAAGGGCTTTGAATGTCAAGCAGAGTATTTCTGTTTGCTACTGGAGACAACAGGGAGCCACTGGAATTTAATGAGTAGGAGTAATTAAATTTAAGGGAGCTGATGAAAGCACCAAGTGAACTAGGATAGAGGCAGAAGAGAAGGCCTTGGGTAAAACTCTGATATTAGAAGGTATGATCTATTGGAGGATCCAGCAAAGTAGAAAGAAGGGACAGTTAGATGAGTAGAAGAACCGGGCAGAGGGTGGTGTCCTGAAAACCTAGAGACAAGAGAGCAGTGAGGAGTGGGAGAGTGATCAACAGTGTCAAAGGCTGCAGAGAACAAGGAGAATGAGGACTGAGAAAAGCTTGAGGAGAGACAACATCTGAGCAATTTAATTTATTTTTTTTTCAATGACTTGTTTATTTACTTTTAGTTTACAAGATTCAGTTCCACAATCACTTGAGTTTCAGATTTTCTCCCCTCCCTTCCCCCCACCCCACGGTGGTGTGCAATCATGTATAGGATCTGCAAATACTTTCACATTGTACAACAGTCTGGTTGTATAGAAGGGTTGTAACCAATGAGTGAACAATGGGAAAAGAGAAACAAAAAACATCTGTGCAATTAAGAACAAACAAGATATAGGCAGAATAAACTGGAGATGATCCTCAGAGGGAAGGTACTGACATGAAAGGGGATCAGGAAAGACTCCTTGAAATGGGTGGAATTTAAGCTGAGTCTTCAAGGAAGCCAGGGAAAGCAGAGTGCAGGGATGAGGAAGGAGAGCATTCCAGGCCTAGAAGAGAGCCAGGGGAAGCACAGAGGATCAGGAGCTGGAGTATGATCTGCAAGGGCCAGCAAGGAGGCCAGTATTGCTGAATCACAGAGTGTGTATGTGATGAGAGCTGGTCAGAGAGAGCAGTGAAGTATAAGAAGACTTGGAAAGGGCTCAGGTCATAAAAGGCTTTAAAAGTTAAAAGGAGGGTTTAATTTTTTGATCCGGGAGGCAATAGGGAGCCACTGGCGTTTATTGACTAGGAGAGTAACATGGTCAGACTTGTGATTTAGGAAGATCAATTTGACAGCTGAGTGGAGGAGAATGAACTAAAAGTGGGGAAAGATTTGAGGCGGAGAGACCAACCAACAGGCTATTGGGATAATCCAAGTGTGAGGTGATGAGGATTTAGACCTGGGTAGTGGCAGTATCAAAGGAGAGAAGGGGATATATACATGAGAAGTTATGAAAATAGAAATATCAGGACTTGACAAATGATTGGATATGGGAGAGAGAGAGAAGAGAAGAGAAGAGAAGAGAAGAGAAGAGAAGAGAAGAGAAGAGAAGAGAAGAGAAGAGAAGAGAAGGGAAGAGAAGAGAAGAGAAGAGAAAAGAAGAGAAGAGAAGAGGGAGGGAGGGAGAGAGACAGAAGACAGAGAGAGAAAGAGAGAGAGAGAGGTTAAGAATGACATATAGTTTGGGAGCCTAGGAGGATGATGGTACTCTCAACAGCAACAGGGAATTTAGGAAGAGAGGAGGTTTTGGGGAAAAGATAATGAGTTCAGTATTAAACATGTTGAGTTTAAAATGTTTGCAAGATAATCCAGTTCAAACAGTCCAATAAATAATTGGAGACTGTTGTTGTTCATCCCTCACAGCTGGAGATCAGAGACTGGAGGTCTTGACCTTACCAGGATGGATAAATAGATCTGAGAATCATCAGCTTAGAGGTGAAAGTTGAATTCATGGGAACTGATGAGGTTACCAAGTGAAATAGTATCCAGGGGTGGGAACCACCCTTTAGGTCCTCAAGTGTGACTCTTTGACTGAATCCAAACTTCACAGAACAAATCTCCTTAATAAATAAGTTGTTCTGTAAAACTTGGACTCAGGGAAAGGGACACATCCAATGACCTAGAAGGCCACATGTGGCCTCGAGGCTGAAGGTTTTCTACCCCTGGGAGGCAGATGAGAAGAAGGCCCAGGACAAAGTCTATGGACATAACCTGGGTGAAGATCCAGCAAAGTGGACTGAAGAATCAGACCAGAAGTGAGCAGTGTCACCAAAAGCTAGAGAGAAGAGAGTAACAAAAAGAAGAAGGGAATCCACAGGGTCAAAGATAGCGGAAGGGTGAGGACTGAGAAAAGGCCATTCCAGAATGGTAATTCTGAGATCGTTGATAACTTTGGAGAGGGCAGGTGAATGATGAGGTCAGAAGCCAGACTGCAGAGGATCTCACTAGATGCAAGGAAGTGGAATCATCCATTGGGAGAAACTTTAAATGAAGGGGAGTTTCTAGTTTATCTTAGAGGCAAGGGGGAGCCACTCCTTGGAGCAGCGGGACCTTCTTGAGCAGGAAAGAGTGACATGATGGTACCTGTGCTTTAGGAATATCAATTTGAAACTGTGTGGAGGATGGATTGGAAAAGCAGGGAAACTAATTAGGCAGCTATTACAATAATCCAGGCTGGAGCTGAAGAGGACCTGGATCAGTGTGGTTGTGGTATGAGTGGAAAGAAGGCTGGGAAAGATGTTGAGAATCAACAAGGTTTAGGTATAAGGGGTGGGGGGAGGAAGGGAGAGGAAAGAATTGAGGATGAGGGAGGTTATAAATCTGTGTGACTAGAACCATGATAGTGTACTCAGTAAAAATGGAGGAGGGGGTTGATTTAGGGGAAAAGACAATGTTTGTTTCTTGGACATATTAAAAATAAGATACCTCTGGGACACCCAGATGGAGATATCCAGGAGGCAGTAAGAGATGGGGAGCTGGAGGCTCAGGAGTGAGCGCTGGATATCTGCATAGACATGCTAGTTGAATTGATAGAAACTGATGGGATTCCCTGAGAAAGGGAGAAGAGAGGCCCCCAATCACAGCCATAAGGTACCTCCTGGCGTAAGGAGCTGGGCATGGACTTGTCAGGAATCCTTTGGTGTATCTTCAGCTTCAGTGAGGATCTGAATATCTTAGAACTGGGAAGAACCCAGTGAAGGAATGTTCTCCATGAGGTCCCTCACAGAGGGATGTTCTCCAAGCCTGTGCTTGAAGCCTTCCAGCACTACTGAGCTGGCCATTTGGTAACATTCCGTTGTTGGACTAACAGGATTTCCATCAAACACTTATTATATGTCAACTGTGTGAGAGACACTGGGATAGAAAGAAGTGGTATGTGCATGCATGTATGTATGTATAAGTGTGTTATATCTATATATACACATACACACATATATTTATCTTCTTCATACATAATTGTTTGCCTGTTGTCTCCTCCATTAGACTGGGAGTTCCTTGAGAGCAAAGACTGTCTATCATACACAGACACACACACACACACACACAAACACACGCCCACAGAGTTTTTAACTTGTTTCAGTCATGTCTAATTCTTCGTTATTCATGACCCATTTGGGGTTTTCTTAGCAAGGATACTGGAGTGATTTGCCATTTACTTCTCCAGCTAATTTTGCAAAGAGGAAACTCAGGCAAACAGGGTTAAGTTCTTGCCCAGGGTCGAACACATAATAAGTGTCTTGAAGCTGGATTTGAATTCATGACAATGAGTCTTTCTGACTCTAGGCCTGGCACTCTATTCACTGCTCCAGCTAGCTATCTGTGTATGTGTATGTGTATGTGTATATGTATGTGTATGTGTATGTGTATGTATATGTGTATGTAAAGCGTGCATATGTATACATGTGCGTATGTATGTTATGCGTGTGTATATGCACATGTGTACGTGTGTGTGTGTGTGTGTGTGTGTGTGTGTGTAATGCCAAGCAAAGGCAACTTCCAAGGTTCAGATTACCAGCCTAGCAAACCCAAATTTATTCAGCAAACATTCACAGAACAGAGAAAGTCAAAATACAGTATAACTTGTTCCTTTAGTAAGTAAATTCTCAATTCAAGCCAGGTACTACTCCACCCCTAGACAGTACATTCATTTAGTCAGTCAAAGTCTCTTCTCAAATGGAGATTAATCTCCAACCATAAACAAAGTACATTCATTTGGTCAATCACAGAGCACAAAAAGGCCACAGGTTTCCCACCCCTGGATCTCAAAAGGGGCCGGAGAACACAAAAGGCCATCCGCCCTTAAGTTATAACAAGGTTAAGATATCATCTCAGCATTGAATACGCAAGGAAAGGCCCTTCTTTCATATTCACTCGAGGCAAACCCTCAGCAATCTCAGTTCCTGGGGAGACAAGGCTCAATAAAGCCATAGCCAGTGTCCCCATCAAGTCACTCTCTGCCTGTAGAACAGTCCCAGGACCCCTGAAAACTTCAGCAAGGCCCTCTTCCAGGATTTCTGTGTAGGCACCACAAGAAAATCCTCCTTCAGGGCTTCTGAACCAACAGCCAGGTTCCAGGACCTCTACAACAGCAGCATTGTCCTTCACCAGCAGGTGAATCTGGCAAAACAACATCAAAACAGACAAAATACCAGCATCACAGCCATGCCTCCTCAGTTCTTGGCAGTTCCGGGTGGCAGTTCTCAAAAGTCCTGGGCAGCTCCAATGGGCTCTCAGCAGCCTTTCTCTCAGCAACTCGGGCTCCACAATACTGGATACTGCTCTCCCAAATTCCTTCTGGCCTTCTCTCAGCTTGGGCCTCTCTCCCGATTCATGGCTCCTCCCAGTTCAGCCCTCTCTCTTCGCGTCAACAAGTCTATCCCACAAGTGGGATTCACAAGCTCTGGGTTTTAACATTCAACCCAAAAACCAAGCCAATACAGGGGCATCTCCAAATTCCATTACCAATACAGTGTGTTTGTGTGTATATGTATGTGTGTATGTGCAAATGTATGTGTGTGTATACACATAGGCACATGCCTATATCTATATCTATACACATATACATACATAATATATAATATGTGTATATATATACATATGTACACACACACACACCATGTCATGCTGTCTCCTTTGTTGTGAGACCAAAATAGGAGAATATATGCAAAGTGTTTTGTAAACTTTAAAGAGATATAAATGTCAGTTATTGTTATTAAATTGTTTTGTTGATGATGAAAGAAGCTAGATCAGGAAGTTTAAATCCAGCCTCAGACATTTACTAGTTACGTGACCCTGGGCAAGTCACTTAACCTCTGTCTGCCTCTGTTTCCTCATCTATAAAATGGGGGTAATAAAAGCGCTTACCTCCCAGGGTTGTTGCAAGGATAAAGTGAGATCATATTTGTAAACCCTTTGCACTCCTTCAAGTGTTGTATAAATGCTAGTGATTAGTAATGTGCGAGTCACATAAGGCGTACTCCCTGGTGAGAAGCTATGCACATCTGCTCCACCGCCAACCTCCCAGAAAGCGAGCTATCAGTGAGATGGGGCGACTCGGTTTCATACTGAGTTAGACAAAGCAAGTGGGCTCCTAATGCAACTGCATCAATTCTGAGTAGATCCATTGAGGCTAAACCCAGAGGTTGGGAGAATTCTGACATCACTGGCTGCTCTCATGGCTATTCCTCAGTTGGACTGGCTACTATTTATGGGTTCCAAAATAGCCTTGGACCCCTAGCCTGCATCACTTTCTTAACTGGACCCTGAGCCCTATGGGAGTATGACTCTGTTTTAACTCAATTGTGTGTGCCAGTCCGGGCCTCACTCCCCCCCACTCCCCATCCATCCAGACACGGGGACCTGCCCAGATCAGGTATTTTGCCGTATGGATGTCCCTTATCCCTCCCCTCCCCCTTCCACCTCTCACTCTAGAAATAATAATAAAATCTATGCTCCCTAAGCTGCTAGAATGGCCGTGACAACTGACTGCTTTATAACCCTCCTCACAACCCCTGTGAACATATGAGTGCCTGGACCACAGCTCCCTTCCCTGGCCACCACCACGTATTTGTGTTGTATCTCCTTATGACAACATCATTTCCTTGAGGGCAGAGGTTGTCGTTCACTTCCTTATTTCTGTCCTCAGTGTCTGGCACACAGTAGGTGCTTAATAAAAGCTGACTGGAAGATCTGTTTTCTCCCCAGTGCCTAGTACACCATCTGGCACTTAGCAAGTGTTTAATGCCTCCTTTGTTAAATTATACTAAATTGAATGCAGCCCAGTCATTCCCTCTGGATTGTCCTTTCATTCATTCAACAAGTATTCAAGGAACACCTACTATGCGCAAAGGTCCTCTAGATGTGAGGCCGCAGAAAGATGAAGGAGACCCAGTCTTTGTCTGCCCCCAGGGAGCCCGTACTTCAGTAGGGGAGATAAGACTGGGACAGGAATAACACCAGGTGATCCTGGGGCAGGAAGGACCATAAGAGAACTAGGAACCAAGTGCCAAAGGAAATGGTTGTGGTGTTGGTCCAAGAGCCCTAGATTCAGAGTCAGAAGCCCTGGGTTCCCATTTCAGCTGGGTTACTTCATGACCTGCATCACAGGGGTCAAATCCCTTCTCTCCCTCTCCTTCTCTCTCTGTCTCTCTCTGTCTCTCTGTCTCTCTCTCTCTCTCTCTGTCTCTCTCTGGCTCTCTCTGTCTCTCTCTCTCTCTCTGTCTTTCTCTCTCTCTCTCTCTCTCTCTCTCTCTCTCTCTCTCTCTGTCTCTCTGTCTCTCTCCGCCCCCTCTCCCCTCCCCCCTCAGTTTCTTCCGTTGTAGACCTGAAGTAGATGATCTCTAATCTGAAATCCTATGGACCGTCGTGTTGTCTGCTTGTTGGAATGGGGGGGGAGGGGGAAGGAGATCCTGGAAGAGTTCAATGAGAAGGGAAAGGATCCCGGAAAAAAGTAAAGTGCTAAAATTTAGAAAAGTGACAAAGACCACACAAAGCCTCATCCGCATTATAGCCCTTGGGCTAATCCTTCCTTGGATTTGCAGGCTTTAGAAAAGTTGTTGAGGCAGCTTCTATGGAGGTCTTCTTGGAGCCTCACAACTGCCTGGGAGGTGAGAGCTGCAGACATGACGCCCATTTTACAGGTGAGCAGCTTGAGGCTCGGAAAGGTTTGGTCACTCGCCCAGGGTCACACAGTAATAGATCTTCCCTATAATCTGTGTGTACCTACATATTCCTTTCCTGTTGGAATACAGTCCCTGTGTCCTCGGTGTTTAGCTTAGTGCCTGGTCCATGTTGCTGTCGTTCACCCATTCTTGGTTGTGTCCCACTTGTCATGACCCTCCATGGGGTTTTCTTGGCAAAGATACTGGAGTGATTTGCCATTTCCTTCTCCAGTGTGTCTCCATTTTACATATGAGAAACTGAGGCAAATAAGGGTTAAGTGACTTGCCCAGGGTAACATAGCTAGTACACATCTGAGACTGGATTTGAATTCAGATCTTCCTGACTCCAGGCCCTGGTGCTTTATACCCTGTACCAACCAGCTGCCCCCACTGGGCACACAACACGACCTAAATAACTGTTTTTTGTTTAATACAGTTAAAAAATAGTAGAAACAACATTGAAACCTAGCCAGCTGCTTCCCAAGTTCTCATAGTTTAATAGTTAAGTTCCGATAGTTTAAAAATGTACCAAGACTTTTGGAACATCCCTTATTGCCTCATTTTATCCTCACAACTACCCTGGGGGGTAGGTCTTTTTGTTCTCCCTACTTGACAGGTGAGGTAGACTGAGTATATATAAGTGACTTGCCCAGGGTCACACAGTTAATAAGGGTCTGTGGCTGAGGCTAGGAGCCCCTCACTCTATCTGCTGCAGCACCATCCTCTCCAGACAGGCTTTTCCTTTTTTTGAGTCAAATCCGTCTTCCCATTATGTCTACCCATTGTTTCTATTTCTGCCATCTAGGACTAAACATAAGAAGGACAATCCCTTTTTTCTACTCCAGCTCTTCAGAGACCTGAAGACATTCTCTCTTTCCTTACTGAGACTTCTCGTTTCTAAGGCTAAACCTGCTTGAATCCCTCAGGCTCCAATCCTGGGATGGCGTGGTCTCCAGTCCCCTCCCCGTCCTGGTCACCCTCCTCTGGACTCAAGCTCTGGCTTGTCAGTGACCCTGGACACATTATTCCAGATAGGGCCTGACCAAGGGGAACACAATGGGCCTATTATTCCCCGAGGTCTGGACAGTAGGCTTTTCATGAATGCTGCCTAAGGTTCACTGAGCTGTTGTGGCTGCTGGGGTCACACTGTTGGCTCAGAGTGCTTTTGTGGTCATTAACTGCACCCCCTCTTTCCCATGCAGTGCTGGCCAGCATTATCTCCACCCCCTCCCCTTGACAGCCCACCCCCCAGTCCTGAACAGCATCGCATGTCTAAACCTAGGCTCAGGAGGGATACAGCTGTGGCTTGGGGGAAGAGAGGAGTCCCTGAGGTTGAGCTCCCAGACAGAATTCAGAAAATAACAGCAAGGAGAAGATGAAGCCTGAGGCAATATTACCCACAACTCAGGATTAAAACCTGATTACAATAATAAGCAGCTAAAAATAAAATAAAACAAAATAAAAATGAATTAGCAAAGGAAAAAGAACCAGAGAGGTGGCTAGGTGGAGCAGTGAATAGAGCACCAGCCCTGGAGTCAGGAGGACCTGAGTTCAAATCCAGCCTCAGACACTTAACACTTACTAGCCATAGGACCTTGGGCAAGTCACTTAACCTCAACTGCCCTGCCTTTCCCCCTCCAAAAAAAAAAAAAGAACCTGGTATATTATAGGTATATCATAGATAGCTACTATGGTATAAAAGAAGGTCTGGGTTCATATTCAGAGAAAGTTAGAATAAAAAAGCCACTCCTGCCCCAAAGAGTAATGTCAAATGGTCACAAGCCCAAAAAGAGTTATTGGAAGAATTAAAAAAGAATTCAAAAATCAATTAAGAAAGATCAAGGAAAATTAGAGAAAAAATAACAGCAATCCAAGAAAATTATGGAAAAAAAAAGTTGACCAAATGAACAGAAATTTTAGCAGATATCCCAGGCTAGAATGGTTTTAGGGATGGGCTAGGTGACAGATTTACACCTGTCCCCTGAACTGAGCTCAGCAGGTGCTTGTTCCCACAAGGTTGACTGCCAAGAGATGGTTTTTTTTTCAACCATAGCAACCCATGGACACCTGTCTAGAGAGGACAGGAGGGTCTTTGACTTAGCTACCCTGGTTAAGATAGCAAGGTGCTCCAGTACATAGAGTGATAATCCTGGAGTCAGAAAGCCCTGAGTTCAAATCCAGCCTCAGACCCTTATTAGCTGTATGACCCTAGGTAAGTCATTTATATTCTCTCTGCTCAGTTTTCTCATCTGTAAACTAGGGGTAAGAATAGCACTTACCTTCCAGGATGATTGTGAGGATAAAGTGAGACAAGAAGGGGTGCTCCAAAAGTGCTAGTGCAGTTTTAAACTAGTAAAACTGAAGCTTTTTAAGCATTTAAAGTTTCTAAGCTATAAGCGCTGCAAGCCTTTTATAAAGTATCTTTGAAGTGTTTCAGCACCAGCCATCTCGATGGGTTTGGCCCCCTATTTCCAGGCTGTTTTGATCATTCTTGCTCTTTATTCTGTTATCCAGCTTGTTGGCTCTCCCTTCTGGACATCACGTCATTGACATGTTTGATGAACGTATCCTTTGTGTCACTATCCAACTCACTGATGAAAAAAGTTCAACAGGAGAGAACCAAAGCAGAGCCCTGTGGCTGGCCTCTAGAAACCTCCCTACAGGTCTGGAGGTGAGGTATTAATCAAGGCATTTGGGGGCAGGGTTGGGCAGTCCACTCATTCATTCACCATTTATCTTGTTAAGCACATATCCTATGTGCCAGGAACTGTGTGGCCATACTGCCTTCATGGAGTTTCCACTCTATTGGAAGAAAACAATATACATGTATATACATAAGTAAGTTTAAAATCTATACAACATAAACCGAAAGTCATTTTTGGGGAAGGGCATTAGCAACCGGGGGATTAAGAAAGGTCAAAAATTGTAGGGGGCACTTAAAGTGAGATTTAAAGGAAGTTAGGGGTTCTAAGCTAGGTGGCACAGTGGATAGAGTGCCAGGCCTGGAGTCTGGAAGACTCATCTTCTTGAGTTCAAATCTGGCCTCAGTCACTTATTAGCTGTGTGACCCTGGACAAGTCACTTCACCCTGTTTGCCTCAGTTTCCTCATCTGTAAAATGAGCTGGAGAAGGAAATGGCAGATCACTCCAGTAGCTTTGCCAAGAAAACCCCAGATGGGGTCAAGACATGACTGAACAATAACTAAGCAACAATAACAGTAACAAATGGGATTCTAAGATATGATGGTAAGGAGGGGATGCATTCCAGTCAAAGGAGTGGGGGAGAACAGCCTGTGAATGCAAGGTCTTGGAGATAGGAGATGAAATGTTGTGTATAAGCCACGTCCTGGCTAGGCTACAGTGTGTGTGTGTGTGTGTGTGTGTGTGTGTGTGTGTGTGTATGTGTGTGCACAAGTGTAGGGTAGGGTAGGGTAAGGTAGTGTAATAGAGTCTCAAAAAGGAGGCTGGAGCCAATTTGTCAAGAACTTTAAATACTCAACTAGGGAATTTATATTTTATTCTAGAGGCTTCAGGAAGCCACCAAAACTTATTTAGTAGGGACTTGACATAGTCCCATAGACCTAAATTTTAGGTACATCAGTTTGGCATCTGTGAGGTTGATAGATTGGACAGGAGAGAGTTTTGAGGCAGAGGGACCAATGAGGAGGCTCCTGCTATAGTCTAAGCAGAGATAATATTGTCCTGAAGAAAAACTGTGGCCATGTGAGTGGAGAGAAATGAGTTGGGTAGATGCACGTATAGCTCAATAAATGCATATTGACTGACCGACTGCAAGGGTTATAGGAGGCAAAATCGACATGATCTAGTAACTGATCTGATAGGGAGAGTAAAAGAGAATGGGAAATTGAGGCTAACTCTAAGATTTTGAACCTGGGTGTCTAACTGGATGGTGGTGTCCTTGATGGAAATAGGAAAGTTAGGAAGAAGGGGTAGATTTGGGGCAAAAGAAAACAAATTCCATGGTATTGTGCTATAGGAAATGATGAGCAGGTGGTTTTCAGAAAATCTTGTAAAGACTTATATGAACTGATGCTGAATAAAGTGAGCAGAACCAGGACGATACTATAGACGGTAACATTGTGTGATGATTAACTATGATTAACTTAGCTTTTCTCAGCAATACAATGATCCAAGACAATTCCAAAAGACTCATGATGGAAAATGCCATCCACATCAAGAGAAAGAGTTATGGATTCTGAATATAGATCAACGCATACTATTTTCACTTTTTTGTTTTTTATTTCTCTCAGTTTTTTCCTTTTATTCTGATTCTTCTTTCACAACATGACTAATGCGGAAATATGACCAATATGATTGTACATGTACAACATGCATCAGATTGCTTGCTGTCTTGGGGAGGGAGAAGAGGGGACAGAGGGAGAAAAAAATTGGAACTCAAAATCTTCTGAAAGTGAATGTTGGAAACTATCTTTACATATAATGGGGAAAAAAATAAATACTCTTAAATGGAAAAAAACAAATTAGTTCCATTTTGTACATTTTGAGTTTGAGATATTTTTGTTGCTCAGTTGTATCTGAGCTTGTTTGGAGTTTTCTTGGCAAAGATATTGTCATTTCCTTCTCCATTTTAGAGATGAGGAAACTGAGGCAAATAAGGGTAATGACTTGCCCAGAGTCACACAGCTAGTAAGTGTCTGAGAACAAATCTGAACTCAGGAAGATGAATCTTCCTGACTTTAGCCCTGAAATCTGTTCATTGTGCCAACCTAGCTGTCTGACTTTGAGATACTTAGGACATCCAATTGGATATATTCTATAGGCACTGGGACTTGAATTGGAGGAAAACATAGGTCCAGATATATAGGTCTGGGAGTCATCTGTATAAAGATGAAAAACCATTTAGTTATTCTCATCTAGCATATCTCTCAGATCTCTCTTTTCCAGAATGATCAACCTTAAGCAGTGCTGTGCTGGTAAATGTTTAAAATTTTGAATTTGAATTTGAATCTCTGGAGAAGGAAGGGGCGGAAGTATACCCAACACACCTTTGTTTAATCTGCATTATTAATATATCCCCTATCAATTTCCTAAATCTAGACAAGCAACAAAACAATAAAACAAGTTCTCATTTGTAGTGTTTGCTGATATCCATTGTGTAGATGCCCACACGGAACATTTAACAATCAGTTCTCAAGAGTAGATTAGAAATTACTCCAGCACACCCCTGAGAGACTTCATCAAAGATCTTGATGAAATCAAGATTCGCTAATGTAGTTACTCCTATCTCAAACAGAAATTCTCTATAATTCTCCAGTGTACTTAATCCTGAGAGTTCTTTTCTGAGAAAACAAGAGTGGGAGAATTATAGCATCTGTGTACTGGAAGGAATTCTGAAGTCAGCTCATCCAACTTTGACCTCAACAGAAACCCCTTGTATAACATCTCTAACATATGGGCATCCATCCAGTCTCCACCTGAAGAACCACTGTGATGGAGAACTATGCCCTGAGGCAACCTATTTCACTTTTGGAAAGTTCTGATTGTTTGGAAGGGTTTCCTTAAATAGGATTTCAATCTACCTCTTATGTTTATAGGATTTACAGTGCAAAGAACCTTAGAGATTATCTAATCCAGTGGTTCTCAAAGAGTATGCTTTGGCCAGTGTGTCCCAAACCATTTGACAATGACACTTGTAACCCAATAGGCATGTACAAGTCTCCCATCTCTCCCATAGGATGCCATGATTCCTCGTAGCAAAAAAATAACATTGTGCTTTTGTTGATTATGGAAAGTCCTTTCCAATTCAATTCCAGGCTCCTTTAGGAGGATGGATTACACATTACTTCCCTACACACTCTACCATCTCACCAAACTGACTTGCTTAACCTCAACAATTCATCTGTCAGGGAAAGAAGTGAATAGAACCACCAAGCTAGTTCCTAGGACCTTGAAGTCTTGGCTTTCCAAGAGTTTGGATTCTTGAATCATAAACCCATAAAATCCCTGAGTCCCCAGGAAGGGGTTTGAGAATATCCATTTTTAGAGTTAGTAGGGGTCTAAGAACATAGGATGTTAGAACCCAGAATATGGAATGTCAGAATTTAGAACATAGAATTTAGAATGTTAGTGCTAGAAGGGACCTTCAAAACCAAAATGTTTGAGTCAAAAGAATCTTAGAAACCATTATATCCAACCTTCTTTTTTTTTTTACAGTCAAGAAAACTGGTGGGGAAACCAAAACTCAGGGAAAGGGAAAACTTGCTTGTGCTCCAACAGAGTAACAGAATTGTTTGTTGTCTTTCAAGGTAGTCTGACTTTTAACTCTTATCACCATACCTAGCCCCATCGACTCCATCCTGTCCACACCTCCAGCTACCCGTGATCACAACTGATAAACTATCATTATTTGTAGTTCTTTTTCATCACCATTGCTTCCTCCTGTGGCACCCAGACCTTAGAGAAGGTAGCCCTGGGGATGCTTCTTGGAGCAGTCCTTGATCCAGTCTTTCTTTCCCATTCCCAGAAGACTCAAGGTGAATCAGTGAGGATGAGGATGAGGAAACAGAGCTGCCGAGCCCAGAGCTGGATTTGTGGAGTTCTGGGGCAGGGGGTATGAAAGAGAGAGTGAATGAAGTATTTAAGGGCTTCCTATGTTCCAGGCACCATGGATACATGGTGTACATGGATACAAATGCAAATTAAGTAAGCCAATCCCTGATGTCAAGGAACTTACATTCTAATTGGGGGTGAGAGGCAGGCAGGGAGAGAGAAACAACACTTAAAAGACATAAAAGGGGACTGGGGTATACTCAGGAGCCTGATGTGGAGATGGCTGAGAAATGTCATGAATGCTTGGGTCTGGGCACTAGAAAGAGAAAGCTAACTTATCAGAGCCCAGAGTCCCATGGGCAGAGTCCAAAGTTCAGGTGGAGGATGGGGAGGGCTAAGGAGAGTAACAAAGATGGTGGTAGTACATGTGGCAGTGTTTGCACAAGGGCAGGAAGTTGGAAGGAGAGGAAGCCCTTTACCTCCAATCCTTTGGCACACCTTTGCCTCCTTATGTATACCTGTAAATGTCTGTCTGAAGGAGTCTAGTCTCCTCAGAATTGTGTTCTTTGGGTCCCTTTAGACCAGTACAATCAGATTCCTTCAGGGAACTCTGCCTTAGGAAGTTGTGAATCAATCAGTTGAGCAACAATCATTTATTAGGCACCTGTCTTGTGCCAGAGACTGTGCTGGGAACTGGGAATAATGATTTAAAAGTGAATGTGAATTATGCCAATACTCAAATGCTCAAATGTATCTGGGATGCCATCAAGTTGGGAATTGCCTCCAATGAGGCAGGTCATGCAGATCACATCCCCACCCATGCCTGCCCATTCTGTGTGATCCTTATCTCTCTCCTTCAGTCTGTTTGCTATAGGAGATCCAGCCAATGTGGTCCATCCATCAAGCTCCGGGTCTTCCTCATTTTTCTTTGGTCATCTTGAGGTTACCAATGGAATTCTCTGATTATCCACCTTCCTCTCCTCACCTCTGAATGAGCGATTTAAGTCTATAAAAAGTAAATACAAGGTAATTGGGGGGTGTGGAGGATCAGGAGAGGTTTTGTGTAGACTATGGCACTTAGGCTGAGTTTTGAAGGGAAAGAAGGATTCCAAGAGGTGGAAGTGAAGAGGGAGTGGATTCCAGGCACAAGAGATACTCAGTACAAAGGCTCAGAGAGGGAAGTTCATGGAAGATGGAAAAGTAAGGTCAGTCTGGCTGGACACCGGTGAGGTCCTCATCACTATGTAAACCAAACTTGGACACCATCCTTTGAGTAGGGACTCTCTTGTTTTAGAGGCTCATAGGACTTGGAGTTGGGACTGTAGAGGTCATCTATTGCAAGCCCTGATTTTACAAATGAGGAAACAGAGACACGGAGTTAAGAGGGCTGGGATTTCAGTGCAGGTCCTCTGACTCCAAACCCAGGGTTTTTTCCATGTCAACATCTTTCTATCTCCCACAGGCTGAGCACAAGACCTTGGGCAGAGAAGGAAATTGTGATATAGAGGGGAAAGCCTTGGACAGGGAGTTTAGGAGATCTGGGCTCAAGCCCACAATCTGCCATCTGCATGACCTTGGTTGGGCAAGTTCATCCCTTCTCCTCTTCTGGCTTCAGTTTTGTTTGTAAAAACAAGGGAGTTGGCTTCAATGATTTCCAAGGTCTTTCCAGCTCTAAAAACCATTCGACCTTTCTCTCCTCTGAGCCTCTCAGGAACCCTCTGAGGTCTGTTGTACAAGTATCATTATTTCTATTTTACAAGTAAGAAAAAGGAGACTCAGAAAAGTAAAATGCCTTTTCCACAGTCACACAGCAAGTAAATTGTAAATCAGATTTAAGCCCAGGTCTTCTGGCTCCAAATCTAGAGGCCTTTCTACCATATAGTCCTCAGTATCTGACACATAGCAAGGGCCTAATAAATACTTGTTGACTATTGACTGATTATCCTCCAGTTACTTAAAAAATGTCAGTTGAACTGGAGGAGGAGGAACAGGAGAAAGGGAAAAGAGAGAAGATGGAGGTTAAAAGTTGAGAAAAAAGAGGGAAGAGGGAAGAGGGGAAAACTTCTGGAGAGAAGGAGATTGAAGTGGGGAAGGAGGGGCCTGATGGGAGAGGTGGTTATTAATAAGTGACCCATAAGAGTCCTTACATGGGGAGTGTTGCCTCCTAAGGGCCCTCCATGGTTCTGGCCTGGAAGTTAGGAAATCCTGGGCTAGAGAACCCTTCAGCTTACAAACATCCTCCCTGAGAAGCCCAAGGAGCCAAAAAGACCTTCCCTAGGAGTAGGTATAAAGCCAACCAGGAGATCTTCAGCCAAGCCCAGCCCAGTGCTCTCAGACCCTTCTGGGCTCAGGAGGTAACCCATGAAAAATGGCTTTCATCTTTCCCTAGGCAAGATCCACAAAAGCTGGCACTGTCTTCACAGCTGAGCAGCAGTGTCTCTAGGCCCTCCTTCAGAGACCCCCATACACTGATCATCCCAGATGCATGTCTGGAGAATAGCCCAAGACAAGTCCCTGCTGGGAGCTGAGAAGTCACCACCTCCAAGTGTCATGGCCAGCTGGCCCAGGTCAGCCTTGGCTCTAGCTTTTGGCCAGGAGAACTCTAGCTTGGGGTGGGTCATTTGGCAGGAAAGTGAAAAGGGTGGGATGGGTCAGATTCTCCCTGGGGCAGTCCTGAGGACAAGGCTACCAGTCATTGCTTAAATACCCCAGAGGGCTCAGTTCAGATCCTTGGTGAGATCCAGGCAGGGCAGCAGAGAGAAAGGAAGAAAGGAAGGGAGGTCTGTCCTCTGGCCTCTTACAGATTCTCCCTTTCCTAAGCTCTTTGTTTTTGTATTGAGAGTGGAAAGCAGCCTGTCTCTTTTCCCTTCCCATCTGAAACATCTTGCTTGCTTCCTCTGCCAATCTCCAGGACCTAAGATCTCCTGTCTCCTTTAGTTCTTAAGTCACCTCCAAGTAAATTTCTTTCATTTACTTACTCCCTCATTCCTTAGAAACAATGTAAAGAAGACTAAATTTGGAGTCAGAGACCCTGAACTCAAACCCAAACTCTGCTATTTGCTTTCTATGGATTCTCCCTTCTTCTCATTAAGGCTTAGTTTCCCTATCTGTAATATGGAGGAACTGGATTAACTGGACCCTTTCCCTTCAAAAATCCTATCCTTGTTCGCTTGCTCACTTATTCATTTGATACAATTAAAAACCACATTTATTAAGCACCTACTGTGTGCTGGGCCCTGTGCACAGAGTCTTGAAAAACACAAGGTTTAAGATCAGTCAGTCAATAAGCATTTTAAGTGCCAGTATTAAGTGGCAGGCATTGTCCTAAGTGTTGAAGATGCAAAGACAAAAGTAGACAAAAGTTTCTGCCCTCAAGGAGTTTCTATTCCATTGGGGGAGACAATGTATAAGTATATTCAGAATATATGCCAGACGAATGTATCAGGTCCTTTTTGGAGGACACTTAGTAGCTGGAGATATGGCCCCTATTCCTGATTTTGTGAAGTCCCCAGTCTATTCACAGCATTTCATGGAAGCCTGGATCCTCAGAGTTGGGAGGGACCTCAGAGGCCATGGAGTACAACCTGCCTGTATCTGAACAAGAGTCCTCTTCAGCATAATCATATCCTATAGACAACATAATTGATAAGAGGTCATCCGGCCTTCATTTAGGGACTTCCAGTGAGGTTCCCAAGGGAACACACTCTACCTTGGGACAATTCACTGTTAGGAAGTATTTCCAAACTGACTCCAAGGAGAAATTTGCCCTTGGTAGCATCTAGTCAACTCAAAATTATTAAGCAACTACTATGTGCCAGGCACTGAGAATACAGACACAAACAGTCCAATAACCTCCTCCCTTATGTTCCATCCATTTTTCTTAGTTCTGACTTCTGGAGACTTACAGAACAAGTCTCTTTCCCTGTATTAGCCCTTTAAATACTTGAAGACAATTGTCCTGTCCCCTTTCCCCCACCAAAACATACACACACACACACACACACACACACACACACACACACACACATTTTCAGTCCTCTTTCCTCTAACCTAAATCCCTAATTTCTTCCACTGATCCTCTTGTGACTTGAAATAAAGGCCCTTCCCCATCCTGGTTCACCGTCTCTGCACACCTTCCGGCTTCTCAGCATCCTCTTCTCAGACTGTAGTGTCCGGTACTAAACCCTATTCCCCAGCCTGTCATCTCAGCAGAGAGATAGGACTACCACCTCTCCTTCCTTCTGATGCCAACATATAGCTTTGTAAGGTCTAAGTTGGCCAATGACTTCCCTAGTCAACCTCTTCAGTCTCGGAGCACATTTACCTCTCTTTCTTCCTTCGAAGTGGATTTGTTTCTTCTTCCAGCCAAATTGTATGCTTGAACACTACCCACTCTTCCTAGGCTGTCTTTCCCTGTAGAATTTCATTCCAATGGAATCCTGACTTTCCTTTATTTGAACCCTTGAAATGAATTCTCCCCCAAATTTAGGGTGCATATCACACTATACCTGACTTTTTCTCTCCTTCTGTGTCACAAAATCTAAGATGAAGTCAGCATTCCCCTACCTCCAACCCAGGGTTCCAATCACTCCTCTTCCTCCCACCTCCATCCCAGGGCTCCAATCACTACTCCCCACCCCGTCCATTTCACCTCTCACCTCCATCCCAGGGTTCCAATCACTTCCACGCCAACAACCTGTTCTACCATGTGGGTGAGAATCACACCCATAACAGAATTTACCTTTGCTGGTTCCTCCAGTTTAATTTTTTTTTGTACTCTACCTATAATTTAAATTGTAATTGGGAGGTCCCAGTGAGGAATTCCCTTTTCTAATGCCAATCAACACCTTCCTCAAAGCTCATGGTATTGGAAAGTTGCCTGGAAGATTGAAAAGTTAGGTGACTTATCCAGAGTCACTTATGTATCAGAGGCAGCATTTGAACTCAGGGCTATCTGGCTCCAAAACCAAAGCTCTGTGTCCACTATGCCATGTGGCTGCCTTCCTCTACCTTTATAAGGATGGTGTTATCATCAAGGAAAACTAAGAATTTCTCTGATTTGGAGGGAATGAATGCCAGAGATTGAATAGGCTAATGCTAAGATCAAATAGACAAGACTTGGTAACTGACTGGATAGGAAAGGTAGTGGAAAGAGGAATAAAAAATAACCAGAATTTTGGCCACAGGAGGCTGAGTAAAAATGGTGAAGTCACTGATTTGGGTAGAAAGAGTTAATGGAGCTGCTAAGTGGCTCACTGGATCAAGTATCAGGCCTGGAGGAAGACTCATCTTCCTGAGTTCGAATTTGACCTCAGACACTTACTAGCTGTGTGATCCTGGGCAAGTCGCTTGACCCTGTTTGCCTCGGTTTCCTCATGTGTAAAATGAGCTGGAGAAGGAAATGGTGTAATACTGCAGTACCTTTTGCCAAAAAAAAAAAACCAACCCAAAAGGGGGGGTCATGAAGAGTCTGACATGACTGAAAACATCTGAAAAACCATAATAAGAACATCTCTATAATTTCGCATTTCTGTCTCTGCATCTGGTGTTCCTCACTCAAATGCCATCTACCTGGTTTCCTCTCTGATTCTGGATTAGCTCACCTGAGTAAATTGTACACTGTATATGCTATGTTGTTCCCACCCTCTTTTGCCCATCTTATTCCCCTTGGATAAAGCATATCTTTTCAGAGTCAGTTTCCACTCATGTGTCTTATCCCATCGTGTTTCAGCATTATCTGCTAGATGGAATTTACTTTCTCATGTCAGGATCTCAACCTCTGGTTTATCTGGCTTGTTTCCCATACCTGATAAATTTATGTATAGACATTGGAGGACCCAGGTTTTATTGCTGACTCAACTCTGTATTGCTGAATTTTTTTCCTGTGAATTTCCAAGTACCACACCATTATTCTTTCTACAGTGTCTGGTGGTCTCTATGGTGTCTGACTAGCTGGATACACTTGAACAGTTTGCTTCCTTCCCTTTCCTTTTTAATTTAAAGCTCTTTTGATTAAATTTGAGTGGTACTAAGCAAATACACTTTTACTAGTTCTTTTTTTGTTTGAAAGAATTTTACATTTTTTCTCAATTACATGTAAAACAATTTTAACTTTTTTTTGAGGGGGGAAGGTTGGGCAATTGGGGGTAAGTGACTCACCCAAGGTCACATGGCTAGTTTAATATTAGGTGTCTGAGGCCAGATTTGAACTCAGGTCCTCCGATGCTCTATTCACTGTGCTACCTAACTGCCCCAACATTTTTTATATATAATTTTTGAGTTCAAGTTCCCTTCATCCCCTTTCCAGTCCTTGAAAAGACAAGCACTTAGATAAAGATTATACATGTTCTGTCATGCAAAATTTATTTTCATATTAGCCATGTTGCAAAAAAGAACACAGACCAAAAACAAGAAAAATAAAGACAGTAAAAAAAGTGTTTTGATCTGCATTCAGATTCATCAGTTCTTTCTCTGGAGGCACATAGCATTTTTCATCATAAGTCCTTCAGAATTATCTTGTATCATTCTATTGCTAAGAATAACTAAGTCATTCATGGTTGATCTTCCTTACAATATTACTGTTACTATGTACAATGATCTCCTGGCTGTGTTCACTTCACTTTGCATTATTTCATGTAAGTCTTCCCAGGTTTTTCTGAAACCATCCTGCTTGCCATTTCTTAGAGCACAATAGTATTCCATTACATTCACATACCACAACTTATTCAGCCATTCCTCAACTGATGGGCATCCTTGCTATTTTCAATTCTTTGCCACCAAAAAAAAGAGCTACTATAAATACTTTTGTACATACGGGTAATTTTCCCTTTTCTTTATTTTCTTTGGTATATAGACCAAGTAGTAGTAGTATTGCTGGGTCAAAGGGTACGCAAAGTTTTGTAGCCCTTTGGGTATAATTCTAAATTGCTCTCCAGAATGGTTAGATCAGTTCACAACTCCACTAGTAAAGCATTAGTGGCCTAATTTTCCTACATCCCCTCCAAAATCCAACATTTTTCTTTTTTGTCATATTAGTGTAATGGCAAGCAAAGCAGTACTTTTCTGCTTGTTTCAGCTATTCAAGTGCCTTTGAGCCTCACCTTTGGTTGTGTCAAGTCCTTGTTGGAAACAGTATATGTTGTGTGGCCCTTAATAGGGCTAAGGGAGTTTGGAGACCTTCCCTGCCCTTAATAGGCTAATGTCACCACATGGAGCCCACAGTGGGAGGAGCTGGCCAAAAGAACAGAACAGCAAGGGTGAAACAGGAAGGGTAGAACAGAAAGGAGCAGAGCAGATAGAAGCTCCAGCAGGATCTGGGACCAAGCAGAACTGAGAGGGAGAATGCTTGTGGTGTTGGCACTCTGTCTGTCTGTTCCGTCTGTGTTGATGTTACTTTGTCAGACAGAAGCACTCTGTCTGTTGATTTGTGTTGGTGTTACTTTGTCAGACAGAAGCACTCTGTTGATCTGTGTTAGTTACTTTGTCAGAAAGAAGCACTCTGTCTGTTGATTTGTGTTGATTTCTCAGATAGAAAGTGAATTGAGATGATAATGCTGGCAATGTATGTAAATATTGTTGTAGTCTGGTAAAGCTTTGTTTTCCTAGAAACAGAAACTGCAAAGGGCTTGTAGTGGAATAGTTCCTCTGGGTTGAGATGTAGAAGCAGAGAGCTGCTTGCATGTGAATCCATGCAAGAGCTGAGACAGCTGCTCACCTGTGAATTCAGGCAAGAACTGGGAGTGTGGAAGAGGAGCCATGGGGTTTGAAAGCCAGCCTGGAGTTAAGATGAAAGAAGACTTGACTTGGGTACTCAGTGCTGACTGATGATATTGTAACTTACTGTGACACAGGGGTGGATGGTTTGTACTTTCTGTACCCTTTAAGGATGATTGGCTTGAGGATGATTGGAAGCCAGCCTGGAGTAAAGATGAAAGAAGACTTGACTTGGGTTACTCTCTGTTGATTGAAGAGACGGTGACTTACTGATGATGTGTTTTGTTTAAGACTATGTGGCCCCCTTAGTTATAAGTTCCTTTGTTATATTGTTGTGAATGTTGTGCTTTAGTTTATTGCTGAATAAGTAGAGAGTTTACTATACTATGTAACTAGAGCCTTAAAGTTATTCCCAGAAGCAGTCCTCAGGAGAGCTGCTCATGATTGGCTTTATAATTAGCCACTCTGATAGGGGCAAGTGGCACCTCAAAGTTGCTTTTATTTGCCTTGATCAATAGCGATTTAGGGCATATTTTTTTCATATGACTATAGAGAGCTTTGGTTTCTTTTTCTGAAAACTGCCTATTCATATCCTTTGACCATTTATCAATTGGGGAATATCCTTAGTCCTTCTTAGGTGCGGCTCTTGAACGGAGGTATTCTTGGCTCTCAGGCCAAGCCCCCACCCACTACTCATGCTGCCTCAACTTCAATCAGCACAAGTGACAAAATGTCACTGGCACTCCTGTTCAAACAAAGGAAGAAAAGGAAGAAGGGCATTCCCAGTATAGGCAAAATCTCGGGTAAAAACCAGGAAGCAGGCCAAAAACAAAACATATTTAGGGACACCAGGGAGTTGAGTCTTCACTTTATGTGCTCAAGCTCAGCATTCTCTCTTCCTTCTCCCTTTCTCTACATAACCTGTCCCCCACATCCAGAATGCTCTTCCTCTTCACCTCATCTCATAGAATCCAGTCTTCCTTCAAGGCTTAGCTTGTCATCATAAAGACTTCCCTGATGTTCTCTTCCTTCTCAAATCATCTTTCATGTATCTGCATGCACTTCATATCACTGACATGTGTGGTAGAATGTAAGCTTCTAGGTGGGAGTGGAGAGAGACATGGTTTTTTTCTTTGTATCCCCAATGCACAGCACAGCATCTTGGACGGCTAAGTGGTACAGTGGATAGAGTACTAGGCTTGTAGTCAGGAAGACCCAAGTTCAAATCCTGCCTCAGGTACTCACCAGTTTCATGATCCTGAGCAAGTCTGACTCAGTTTACTCAGTGGCAAACAAAGGGATAATAATAGCACTTGGGATCGTTGCAAGGATCAACTGAGATAATATTTGCAAAATGTTTTGTACAATGCCTTGCACATAGTAGGCACATAATAGATGCTTATTCTCTTCTCCCTTAAACCTAGTAGGCATTTAATAAATGTTTGCTTCATTGGAAGGCATGGCATCTTTGTTGTTCATTGCCCAAGTGACCTTGATCAAGTTACTCAATTTTCCTGGGGCTCAATTTTCTCATCTGGAAGCTGGTGTCAATAGCCTTTGAGATTTCATGCAACTCTGTGAGTCTATGAATTGAATTAAATAGTATGAGATAAGGCTGGAAAAGTAGAACTGTCCCAGTTTGTACCAGTAGTACTATACATCTCTACTTTTTCCCTCTGGAGAGCCTCATATTGCAAAGATAATAGGGAGCCATTGAAGATTTCCATTTGGGTGGCAATTAAAAGTACATATTAGTTTGGAGACTATAGGATTAAAGAGAGGGGAATGAATGCTAGGGGGATTGCTGAGGTAGAGTGCACAAGACTTGGTAATTGATTGGATAGGAAAGGTGGCAGAAAGGATTTAAAAAACTGAATTTTGAAAGGTTCTTGAACGTGGAGCATGGGTAAATGGCAAGGATGCCACACAGAGAAAGAGGGACTTCAGGAGGAACAGTCTGGGTGGATAGTTAGAGATACTTTGCTTAGTTTGGGGTGTATTGAATTTGAGATCTTTGTGGGACATCTAGGTAAAGATATCTATAAAATGAGGGGGTTGGACAAGATGTCCCTTATGGTTCCTTCCAGCTCCACAAGTGTTTGACAGTTAGGCAGTTAGAGATGTGAGTCAGGAGCTTGGGAGAAGAGCCCCTGTTATCTGCAGAAACATGTGAGAGCTGAAGCTGCCAGAGAGACCAAGACTGCTAAGGAAGATAGTAGAGATGGAACAGAGGCTAGGACCAAGGACAGAACCTTGGAGAAGTCCAGCATTCATGGACAGAATAGGAGGCAAACTCTTTCAGCCACTTAGCCACTTTCTCAAGTCAATTTGATAAACATTTATTAAGCACCTATTATATACATGATATCATGCTTGGTATCTGGGATACAAAATTGCAAAGTTATTCAGCTCCTGTCCTCAAGGAGCCTACAGACCCATAGGGGATCCTTGCCTGGAGCATAAGAGATACCAAAGAATCCAAGCTCCAGAACTGGAAGAAACCCCAAAGGCCTTCTAGTCTGTCTCCCCACCCCCACCATGCTTATTTTACAGATAAGAAACTGAGGCCCAGGAAGACAAAAGTGACAGGGTTACAAACTATAAGTTTGTAACAGGATTCAAATCCAGATCTTTAAGACTCCAAGTCTACCTATCTCTCCACTCCAACATTCTACCAAGCAGAAGGTGATTGAAAAGGAGAAGAGGAAATAACTAGGAGAAATTTGAGGGGGATAGGAGGATCAGAGGAAACTTCATGGAGTAGACAGCACCTGAGCTGAGTCTTATTTTAGAGAAATAGAAGGAATTCACCAGGTGAAGATTAGGAGACCAAATTCTGGGCAAGGCAGGTGGGAAACAGTGGACTGTGTGAATTCACAGAGTCAGGAGAGCACAAGACAAAATCAGGGAACAGCAAGTAATTTCATTTGGCTGGAACACGCAGTGCATGAAATGAAGTATGGCAAAATTGTCCTGGAAGGGTCTGTCATAGCCAGGTGGTAGAGGGCCTTAAATACTCAGTCTTGGAATGTGTGTTTTGTCCTCTGGCCAACAACAAGCCACCCAAGGTTGTGAAAAGGTCAGACACGCTTTAGGAAGATTATTGAGGGAAAGGGGTGGCACATGCTAGTAATCTCTCCTACTGGAGTGGCTGAGGCTGGTGGATCATTTGAGCTGGGAAGTTCTGAACCTCAGTAGGACTAATGCTGATCTGGGGACTGTACTGTGTGGCACCAATAAGGTGAGTCCCCGAGTGTGGGCCACCAGGCTATCCAAGGAGTGGATCAGCCCAAGTCAGTGGGAAACAGAGCAGGTCAAAGTTTCTGTGCAGATCAGCATGGGGTTTGGGCCATGAGTGGCTGTTGAATTTCCAACCTGGGAGGAACCACTTCCAGTCTCTAAAGAAGGAAAGGTTAGTTAGCATTTGTGAAGAAAATAGATTGGAGAGGAGAGGAGAGGAGAGACTGAAGCCAGAAAAATCAATTAGAGAGAAATGATAATTGGCCTAGTTAGGGGTGATCAGGGCCTGGAATGGGATGGGAGCTACAGGAGGGTAAAGGTGGGAATGAATGACAGCCAATAGAGAAGGTAGCATTGCCAGGACTTAGTCAATCATTCACTCACTCACTCCATCCATTCATTCATTCCCTCACTCCCTCATTTGCTCACTTTCACACCCATCCACTCATTCATTGGCTTAGTCACGCATTTCCTGGCTCAGCCGGTTGGTCAAGTCAGTCCTTTACTGAGTCAGTCAATCAGTCACTGGTTCCTGGATGGTATCCTGTGCACCCAGGGAACAGGCCCCTTCCCGCAAGAATAGGTCTTTACTATGTAGGACAAGCCTACAGAGTAACCCTCTGGGGGAAGGGGGCTGGGGGCATGGACTGCTGCTAACTTGAGCTTTAGAGTTCATTCTACTCCATGCTGTTGAGGGTATTGATTCCCCTGGGAGGAAGCCTGAAATAGATGGTAGAGTGAGGGGTTTGGGCGGTGGGGAGCACTAGTAAAATTCTGGGGTTCACATATATCCCATTCACCTATTTCTTCCATCCTCTCCTTGGGTTCTCTAAAGGTTCACTCTGGGAGGATGATTTCACCTTTGGGGGTAAGACTCTAAGTATGGCTCACCAGAGCTCCTAGATGCCAAATTCCTCAGGGATGGCCCTAAGCCAGGCACTTTCAGGGACAGTCCTACAAGTGGCTCAGTGGGCTTGCATGAGAATGGGGATGGAGTTAGGTTAGACCGAATTTCCTAAGAGCTCAGTGTGACCTTTCCTTGGTAGGGGTGATGCTCATTCACAAAGGCTGTTCAGGAGATAGAAGCTGAGCACCATAGAGTTCTTTACATACATCCCTGTGAAGAAGATGGGGTGGGGAAGGCCTGGAGGTAATCACCTAAGAACAGAATCATCAGTGTAGAGCTAAAAGGGACCAGAGGAAGCATCTAGTCTGACCTCTCTAATTAACAGGGCCAGTTAAGTCAATTCTTTACTGAGTTAATCAGGCACTTAGTGATGAGGAAACAAAGGCCTGGAAAAGTGATTTCTAGAAGATCACAGAAGTAGGAAGGAGCTGAGCTCAAATTTGAACTCAGATCCTCCCACCCAGGGTTCTTCCCACTGAACATTGCTTTGGCTAATGAGGCGTCATGGTTTTTCTTCTGTAGCTGGTAGACCAGTGGACATGATGACCTCCAGGCCCAGAAAGGGTAGCATTATGAGAAGCAATGTAGATAATAACTCCAGCTGGGGCATGGACCCCAGCAGCAACGTGTGTTCTCATGTGTTTGGTGGGGGTGGAGGTCAGCAGAGCAGACAACTATGGCATGAGACACAGAAGTTCAGCCTGAAAATATCGGCCAATTATGGAATGGAAACCCAGGGGCCAGCACCTGCCTTGGTGAAATTGGAGACCAAGAGAGTGGGAGTGAGTGGGCTACATTTTTATCCCATTTAGGAGTGTCAGCTCCAGGAACCCCACTGACATTTGTGACAATCGGTAATATTGGCCACCAAGGTCAATGGGAGCTGGGGGGCCGGGGGCAGGAGAGGGGGGCAAAGGAGTGTGGCAGGACAGCAGTGGAATTAGAGCCCAGATTTCCTTAAATGACTGGTGCTTCCAGGTGAATGAGCCATATGAGGCAAGCTCAGGCAATCTCATGGCAGGAACATCTGGAGGCATAAGGACTGCACCCCCTCACTCCCACCCCTCAGGAGGTCCTCAGACCTAACTGAATAAGCCAAGTCTTGCCCTTGGGGTTACTGAGCATGCCTTTGAAAGCCTCTTGGAGTGGTACTCCTTACGCATTTTTGTAAGGCAGTAAAAACGCCTACCTATTTTATGAAGCATGAATATTTGTTTTGAGTCAGATTAGATAAGACTCCTTCCTAAACCACCTTCCATCCTAAGAATGAAGCTAGACAGAGATCTTCGAGACTTGTCTTCCCAGGATGAGGTCAGTGAAAATTGGACGACTGAATAAGCTATGTCCTGGTCTCAAAGGAATTTTATTTAACCCGGGGCAAAAACACTCAGAAGGATAGAATGATTATAATAATAAAAATGCACAGAACAATACAACATAGCCAAATGCCATGTAACTATCATAACCATTTTTGGTCCCTGAGAAGAGATGAGGAAATGCATTTCTCTCCTTTCCTTGGAGTTGTGGGAGACCACAGGTGTAGAATGTTACAAATGTCAGATGTGGTTATGTGGTTGTTGAGTTCATTGGTTGTGCTTAATAGAGGGTGAGGTAGAGGAGAGAAGAGGGGAGGAGTATATCCAGAAATGACTGTGATATTAAAAAGGCATCAATAAACAGCTGGGGGATGGAATGTGGTGGGGGCACAGACTAAAGCCCTTTATAGATACTTCATCTGATCATCACAATGCTGGGAAGTAGATGCTATTATTTCCATTTTACAGATGAGGAAACAGAGTTAAATTTTCTTGCCCAAGGCCATACAACTAATTAGTGTCTGAGACAAAATTTGAACTCAGGTCTTCCTGATTTCAGATCTAGCGCTCTATCCACTGCATCGCCTAAGACAGTTCTTATGTGGGTGCAATTATACCAGGAGAGGGAGGTCCCTAACCCTGTTCCCCAAAAGAGAGACTTGCTCAAGAACGGTGGTCTGCATGGGAAGGAAATACAACCTTCTAGGGATAAAGGAAGCACATCCCTCTGGATGGCATGCCCCTATGACAGTCTTACTGGCTCCATGGTCAGCCTGGTTTGCCTCCAGTTGGGACACATTTCCACTCCTTTCCCCCCCCCCCTTTTTTTTTTTTTGCTTTTTGGAGGGCAATTGGGGTTAAGTGACTTGCCCAAGGTCACACGGCTAGTTTTTTGTGTTAAGTGTCTGAGGTTGGATTTGAACTCAGATCCTCCTGACTCCAGGGCCAGTGCTCTATTCACTGTGCCACCTAGCTGCTCCCACATCTCCACTCCTGATCCGTGCCAGCTGTGTCTGGGTTGTGGGAGGGGGTAGGCTGGGAACACATTCCTGAGTGTCCACAGTAGAGCCTGGGGTTGGACACTAGAGACATCCAGAGGGAAACAGGCATAGTTCCTGCCCTGGTTGGGGGCTTCTTTGATGGTGGAGACCCTGCTCTCAAGGTGTTCCCCAGTCTGAGAAGGGGGATGCAGCCCCTTAGGGTACAGAGACATGCAGAGGCAAAATAACTAATGGACAGAAAGAGGTGTGGGCAAAGTAGAGACAATGCTCAGAGTAGAGAAAAGTGAATGGAAGAAATAACTGAATTGTACACTTTGGGCTCTCTTTTCTTTCTGACTGTTCCTTCTCTGGCTCCTGGTCCTCCCCTTTTGTCCTCTCCCTCTTTCCCTCTCCCTCCTTCTTCCTCTCCTCTACCTTTTCCCTTCCTCTCTCTCCTTCCCTCTTCTTTCTTTCTCCCTCCCTCCCCTCACTTCCTCTCTCTCTCTCTCTCTCTCTCTCTCTCTCTCTCTCCCCACCATCTTTTCTTTTCTCTCTCCTTCCCTCCCTTTCCCTCCTTCTCTCATTCTTTCCCTCCCTTCCAGAGAACCCATCCATTCTCAGGGCTTCAACTTTCATCTAGAATCACAAAATCTTAGAATCTAAAATTTCAGCTCTCTCATTTTACAGGTAGAGAGACAGGTTGGAAGAATGGAGGAAACCATGGTTTTGGCATCACCACCTTTATTTACCTGCTTCATTTCCCTGGACCCAGGGAACAAAGGAGGAAGAAAAGTTTTCTCCTGAGTCTCTATCTCTAGCTGGCTCCAGACCAAGCTTTACCTCTAGATTCCCCACCTCCACTTCCTACTTCTTGCTCTGAGAATGGTAATCAGATCAATACTACCTATCCCTGCTTCTGTAAAGACTGTCAGAATAGACTGCCCTGGGTCTCCACTTGCCAAACTTGGGACTTCCCAGAGCAAAATCTCTCCCCTGTCACCACTGGCCACCTATGTATTGTCTCCTTTTAGAACACAAACTTCTTGAGAGCACTTTAGTATTTTAATGTGTTAGACACATAGTAGGCATTTAATAAATGTTTAAAAAAAAATCCATTGACTCATCCAATCCAATGAATGCCTGAATAGGAATCCCCACTATAAATCTTAGACCAGGGGTCATCCAGCCTCTACCTCAAGAGCTTCAGAAACAGGGAGCTCCCTACCTCCAAAAACCCCTCGTGCAGATGACTCTAAAATCCCTATCTTCAGCTCTGACTTCTTTCCTCAGTGCCAGTCCAGTGGGCCACTAGGGTGTTTTGACTGGGATATTACACCTGCCCTCAAATTCAACAGCTTGGAAACCAAACTCACCTTCCTCTTTCCTATACCAATTGTATTTCCTTATTTCCCTATTTCTGTAGATGACTCCACTTTCCTCTCCATTACCCACCCAGGGTCCAAGCCTCTGACTCCTTTCTAGCTGACTCTTCTCTTTCTCCTTTTTTTCTCCTTTCACCTTGCTGCCAATCGGTCCCTGGATCCTCTCTAAGCTTCTTCTGTCATCTCTGCCTTGTGGTCCTTCTTGCCATTTCTACCCTAAGTGGTCTGCTTCAGTGAAAAGCACCTGGTTGTTGAGGGGTTCGGAAGACCTAAGTACTGGTCTCCAGTCTGCCCTTAAATAGTTGTGTGACCTTAGGGTAAACCATAGACTCTGTGGAAGTCATCTGGAAATTAATGGCATTGGACTAGTCTCTTTCAGCTCAACCCAATGATTCCTTTCTGTTCTTCAGTTTCTTCATCAATCAAATGAAAGAGTTGTGATGGAGATTTCAAACTTCCCTTCTGGTCTTGACTATCTACAACCTTGGATCTGACCTTCATTTCATTTCACCTGACCCATAGTAACAACCTCAGAAGCAGCTTGGCAGGTCTTGGTATCAAGATTACCTTGGTCCCTGTCCCCTCTATGACTCACTCTGGTTGTTCTGCTCTGGGCAGAGAGCTGACTTCACATCTCAGTGCCCCAAAGAACACTCTAAGACCACAAACTGAGCAAAGATTAGTATTGATTTGCATTGGTAAAGGAAGTCATCTCACTGGGAATTCTCTATGCCAATGAAATCACAGATTCAATTTGAAAAAAAATTTGAATGCCTTAGTATCCTAGATTTAGAGGTAGGAGGTACATTAGAGGTCACTGAGTCCAACTGACTTGCCCTGGGTCCCACAGCTAGCAGGTATAAAGGACTGGGTTCCAGGTGTCTTGACTGGAGACTCAGGGCCTCAGGCACTCTTCCCCTCCCCTCCCCTCCCCCCTGTCTCTGTCTTTACTCTCTCCCTCCTTCAATCCATCTTACAAAGGTTGCCTCTTCCCAGGGATGGAAGCACACTAGGAAAATCATTATGGGTATGCCTGAAAGCAGGAGACCTGTAGTTGAATCCCAGCTTCACCCACTTACTAGTTGTGTGACCCTGGGCAAATCACCTCTCCCTGGGTTTCTAGTCTTGTGGTCTGTAAAATGGGGACAATAATCACGTGCCATCGTAGATTATTAAGAGGAAAAGTAACCTGTGAACTTTAATGTGCTATAGAAATGGGACATATCTATTGAAGCAGATAGCACTTGAGGCCTGGGGTCAGGAAGGCCTGGGTTCAACTCCAGCCTTTGACACTTACTAGCTTGCCCTTCGTTTGCCCCAACTGTAATATGGTGAGAACAGTAGCACCGACCTGCCTTCCAGGGCTGCTGCGAGGGCCAAATAAGATAATATTTGTGAAGCACTTAGCATAGTGCCTCATACATAGTTGGTACAATATAAATGCTAGCTGTTATTCATCATTATATTCATTATTACTCATCTGGATCAGCCTTAGGGAATGAAAAGTCAGTAGATTCCAGCCTCTTCCCCAAAGGAGAAAAAGATAACAGGGCATAGGGACTCTCCCACATTCCATATGATGCCAAATGAGCATTTGTTAAGCAACTTCTGTGTGCCAGACCCTATTGCATTGGGTGCGAGGGATTTGTTGTTCAGTTATTTCAGATTTTTCTGATGCTACGTGAGCCCTTTTGGGGTGGGATTAGCTAGCCATGTCCTTCTCCAGCTTATTGTATAGAGGAGGAACTTGAGGCAAACTGAGTTAAGTGATTTGCCCAGGGTCATACAACTAGTGTGAAAGGCTGCATTTGAACTCAGGTCTTTCTGACTTCTGGACCCAGCACTTTATCCACTGTACCACCAGGGTGCTAGAGATGAGATACAAAGGCAGAAAAAGAAACAATCCCAGTCCTCAGGAAACTTACATTCTGGGGGTGGGGCAAGATAAGAGGCGGGGCATCAGATGCATAAATACCTGTATACAAAATAAACATAAGGTAATCCTCTTTGTCTGGGACCCTGGTCTTTCTTTGGTCTCCACTCCCAATCAAGGACAACCCCAAGTGATAGCAAGCGAGGCTCCTCCCAGGCACAGCGCAACCCAAGGCAGCCCTCAGGAAGGTAGATCAGGTGAGGTGAATCAGGCGATGCCGTGCTCCAGAGACCAATGCCCAGGGCCCTGAAATGGTATGTTACTGATCACCCAGAAGATAGGCCTCCTCCAGACTGGTTGGAGACTTTCTCTATTTCCCAAACCAAGCTGAGGCCTCCACCAAATTCGGCCTCCAGCCAACTGGCCACCAAGCTGCAAGTTTCCTGGCAAGGGAGTTCCTGGCTGCCCAGAACAGAACAGACTGCAGGTGTGAGCTAGCCTAGCAAGGACTTTGGGATTTATCTAGCGAATGTTATCTATGGCAAGGTCACTTAACTTCTACATGGTCCAGGCAAGCAAAAACTGTAGGCGCTCACTTGCATTGGCAGAGGGAGTCTCTTCATTGGGGTTCCACTTACCAAAGAAATAATAGATCCATCACAGCTCCTGCTCCCACAAATTCTAACTTGGGATCACAGATGCAGATCTGGAAGGAACCTTAGAGACCATCTGGTTCAAATCCCTTGTTTTACGGGAAACCAAGGTCTAGAGAAATGCAGTGACTTATTCCAAATCACACAGTAAGGAACAAAGTCAGGATTTGAACTTGGGTCCTCTGACAGCAGATGCAGTGCTCTTTCCACTTCTTAACCTATCTCACTGCCTGAGGCCCAGAAAGGATGAGGGACTTGCTCCAAGCTGATCTCCACGTTTGCTGGCTGGTTCTTCTGCCTTCATTTCCCCAGAAATGCCCTCTGCCCCTCCCCATCGAACATACAAGTTGCTTAGAGTTGATAGAGTGCTTCTGGACTTGGGAGATCAGGAAGAGATGAGTTCAAATCCTCCCTTAGACATTTACTAACCCTATAACCCTGTGCAAGTGATAGCTTCCCAGCCTTAGTTTCTTCAGCTGTAAATTGGGGATAATGAATGAGGTAGATGGGCAGCTGAATTACCCAGTGAAGTGGACAGGGCACTGGGCCTGGAGTCAGGAAGATTTGAATTCAAATTTGGCTTCAGATACTTCCTAGCTGTGTGACCCTGCCAAGTCACTTAACCCTATTTGCCTCAGTTTCCTTACCTGTAAAATAAGCCAGAGAAAAAAATGGCAAACCACTCCATTACGTTTGCCAAGAAAACCCCAAATGGGATCATAAAGAGTCAGACACGACTACAGTGACTGAACAGCCACAAAAATCAAACGAGACAGACTGTTGTATAATTGGTGGCTATTGTAACTGTCACCCGACATTCCTGGATGAAGCTTTCCTCCCGGCAGAAGCTTGAGAAAGCCCTTTCATATGGAGCTAGGAAACACGACCACAGGGGCAAGAAGAGGTTAAATTTTCTCTTCTTTAAAAAGAAAAATCCACCCTAAACCCTAGTGGGAACGGGGCTCCCAATGATTGGCTTTTACCGGAGAAAGCCCGCCCAGGGGGGCGGGCCAGGGCTTCCATGCAGTACTGACTTGGGCGCAGAATTGGGTTTTGTCTGTTGGGGGCGGACCCGAGAACATTAGAGCAGGAAAGGATGTGAAAGACCATTTAGTCCACCCTCCCCCCCCCATCTCATCCCCCGCCACCTTTGTACAGATGGAGAAACCGAGGCCCAGGGAGAACAAGAGGCTTGGTTAGGTTCAGGCAGCCCCTGGCTTGTCGGAGCTGAGATTCAAAGCCATCCCTTTAGGGACCCCAGGACTCCGCCGCCCCACTCCTGCAGCCTCTCTGCTACCTGGCCCCACTTGTCTCTCCAAGAATCCTGGCTCTTATCCTGCTGCCTCCCCTCTCCCCCTTAGAGGATTACTCTCCTCACCCACGATCCTCCAGGCCCCCTGGCCCTCCCTAAGGAATTCCTTTGTCCCTGTGGTTGCTAGGAGCTGAGACTTGGAATCTCTCTCACTCAGCTTCTCTCTCCCCTCCCCTTTCTCCCTCCCTCCCCCCGCCCCGGGGCCTCCGAGACTGTGGGGTCTGGACTCCTTGGCAAGGTCAGCCACAGAAATCCGGGGCTGAGAGATGAATTAACTCAGTGAGACGGTGAATGTAAAGCACGTTGTTAAGCTGGAGGCAGCCCTCGACTTAGTGCGGCCGAGAGATTACCCGGGTCTGGTGTCAGGAACCCCTGGTGTTCGTCTCCAGTCACGCTTCGGAACTAATGATGTGATTCTGGGAAACTTCCTTCCCTCTCTCAGCCTGTTTGCTCATCGAAAAGAATCGGCGGTTCACCTCCCCCCAAAACACACGCGCTAAGGTTGGAAGGGTTCAGTCAACAAGCGTTCGAGCCGTGCTCATTTGCATACAGGGCAAAGGACACTGAAGCAGGAGTCAGAAGATTCCTAGAGCTCTTCATGGGTTCCCTGCAAGGGTCGGGGTTCATCCTTTCCCCTTACGCGATCCGTTTCCTCTATACAACAGGCTTTGGGCTCTAAGGATCCTACAAGGAAATCTATTTCTCCCTGAGGTTTCCCACCCCTCCACTGTGAATGGGGCACATAAGCCCCTCACGCCTTAAACCTTAGCTTTGGGAAGGTGAAGAAAGAGGCAAGGTCAGGAAGGAAATCGGGGAGCTGGTAGTTTTGTTTGACCTCCCATTCAAACCTTGGGAAGAAGAAGTGGGAGATAGACCTTCCCAGGCCAGCAACCTCTAGAGCTCCAGAAATTTGGTTCTGTGCCCACTTCCACATCCCCCCTCCCCATCTGATCCACCCCTCTGAGGTGAGGGAGGTGGGTAGAAGAGGAAAGTGCCCTCTGCAAAGTAAGCTGCCTCATCCCCAGAGGGACCAGATCCCTGGACCTGCTCCCGGAGAACGCTAGAACTCCAGGACTTGGAGTATGGAGACCTGAGTTCAAATCCATTTTCTGGCAGAGATGAGCTCTGCAAGTCACTTGTGACCCTCGGTCTCCCCATCTGTAATCTCATAGGGCTCTTGTAAAGAATGTTTGTCAGTCTTTGAGTGCTGCAGAGCAGTAGAAGGCTGCTGAACTAAGGGTAGTGACTTGGAAACCGTGGGAAAAATATCAAATCCCACCTCCCATTAGTACCTGTGTGGTCTTGGGCAAGCTCTTTGCTTAGCTTCTGAGGACCTCAGTTCCCTCTTCTGTAGAATGACAGAGCTGGAGACTCAATGGCCTCTAAAGTGCCTTCCAGCTCTAAAGTGGTGATTCCATAAACACCTCCTGGATGCCTGGGATCCAACTCCATGGCACAGTGGATGAAGCATCAGGCCTGGAGCCAGGAAGACCTGAGTTCAAATTTCACCTCAGCTCCTCACTAGTCGTGTGAGCCTGAAGTTTGTCTCAGTTTCCTCATCTCCAAAATGGGAGTTAGCTCCTACTTCTCATAGTTATTGTAAGGATCAAAAGAGTTAATGATTGTAAAGCTCTTAGCACAGTGCTTGGCACACAGGAGGTACCTGATGAAGGTACACAGGAGGTACCTCCTTGGCACACAGGAGGTACCTCCAGGAAGCCTTCCTTAATGCCTCTGGTCTGCTGGTAATGGCCCCCCGGCCTCAGAGACATAGCATAGCAGCCATAGGTTTTTGTTTCTGTTGTTTTTTGTTGTTCAGTTGTGTCTGATTCTTTGTGCCTCATTTGGGGTTTTCTTGGCAAAGATACTGGAGTGGTTTGCCATTTCCTTCTCTGAGGGAAACAAGGTTAGATGACTTGCTCAGGATCACTCAGCTAATAAGTGTCTGAGGCAAGATTTGAGCTCAGGAAGATGAGTCTTCCCTATGAGGTAGGTGCTATTATGATCTTCATTTTTAAGATGAGGAAAATGAGATGGACAGAGATTAAATGACTTGCCCGGGGTCATGAAGCTGTGAATCATGATGCTGGATTTGAACTCAGGTCTTTCTAACTCCTTGCTGCCTACCTGTGAGAACTGAGCCCAGAGAGGGAGGAAGGACTTGCTGAAGTTTACTTCCCACCCAAACAGTTAATACATAGCAGAGCAAAACAAAGACTGGGGGACCATTTGTTGAAGATGGTATAAAGGAGCTTCCCAATTTGGAAATGGTCAGGACATCCTATCCAGACCTTTGGTAATTTTGTGCAGGGAGACCAGTGTCTCCTAGGTGCTCAGATGTCCTAAGCCTTTTGTGAGAGTCTTGCTTATCCCCCATTCCTGAAGCCATTCCTTCCATGCTCAGTGACACAAGCTCCCCTCCCCACACCTCCACATCTTCTGGCCTAGGCTTTCCAAGGGAGTGGGGGAAGGGTAGCAGCACTGGCCTGGCCCTAGACACAAGGGCAGAAACTAGGGAAGGCCCCAGGTCAGGGTCACACAGAAGGAGCTGTCAATATCAGAAGACAGGTGGAGAGAAAGAGAGATAGAGAGAGAGAGAGAGAGAGAGAGAGAGAGAATGTCAGCAAGACAACATGTCAAAGTCCATCCATGTCACAAAAGAGAAACTCTTCCAAAGAGCAGAGGTCAAAGGCAAAGCTTCCAACTTGCAGGTCTGGAAAAGTCTTGGGGGGCCTGTAGTAAGCAGGGCGCATCCCACTCAAGCCCTCAGGATCCCCTTGGCTGACTGTAGGAAGCATTCTATGCACTAATTGATTCAAATCCAGTCACTTCCTTTCCCTGGGGCTCAGTTTCCTCATCTGTAAACTAAAGATGTTGAACCAGATGATCTTTGGGGTCCATTCCAGCTTGAGATCAATGATCCTATGATCCTTCCCCAGAGCCTGTCCCTCCCTAGGGCCTTCAGAAGAAGTCGAGGTGGGAGAGTGGGGTGAGTGGAGGAGACTCAAAGTGAGAGAAAGCAGTAGCAGTATCTCCAGCTCTGGATTCGAAGAGCCTACGTTCAGATCCCACCACAGACACTTACCTGTGGAACCTTGGACAGATCCCTTACTGTCCCTCAGTTTCCTCATACATAAAATGAAGTGGTTAGACTACATGATTTCTAAGGTTCCTTCTAGCTAGAAATCTAGGATCTTAAGGTTTGGGTTCAAATATCAGACCCTTACTTGCCACATGAGCTTAGTCAAATCACTTCAACCTTTCTGAGCCTCAGTTTCTCCTCCTGTAAAGTGGAGAGAAATAATTCATGTACTGCTTCTCTTATGAGGCTGTTGTGAGGAGAGTGCAATCCAAATGAGAGCGGTTACTTTGATTTGTCACCTAGCACTTTGAACCTCTTGCACATACTTATCATGTAATGTTTTGTCTAATCAACACGTGAGCATGGCAGGGCTGGGGGTAATAAGGGGAATGGAGTACCTCCCATGGAGATGGACACGTGCTTTAACCTCTTGTTCCATGCCGAGATGTTACAGGAAATTCCTAATTGGTCCCCAGTGACTTGGGTTGTATTCTGGAACACGATGATAAATGTTGAACAACCAGCTGGGCCCAGAGAGGGGGAAAGTACAAGACATACTTTTATGTTTAATCTGCATCATCAATATTCATTTTTTTATGCCTACACAATAAGGAAAAAAAATAGTAAATCAAGCCCTGGTTCATAGCATTTGCACCATTTCAGAGGCATCAATGCTCACCTTGGAAATTTAACAATTGAAAGTCAGAGCTGGCTCCAGCACAAAGAAGGAACATTTAGTATCAGGAGAACATAATCTTGTCAAGGAATTTCTTCCCTGAATGTTCAGTTGCCAATTGCCTTCCACTCAACCCTAGTCTCTGGGGACCCATTAAGAGTGCCCTGTGTCATCCCGGCAAGATGTCTGTGTGTCCCTCAGCAAGGCGACAAAGCTTATGTCTAGCTCCATGGGAGGCTCCCCAGCTCAACAAATCATAGGATCCTCTGGTCCCCCCTGCTACGTGTATTTGTGTCATCCTACTACTAGACTACAAAGTTCATGAGATACTTGTACACATCGTTCTCCAAGACCAGAAAACCCAACGGTGAAGTATACATACAGCTAGGATGAAAAGATAAGAACAAGCGAGAGGTCAAAATGGGCTTGAGAAATTGGAGGGGAGGAAATTCCAGGTCACTATCATTCAGGGAGATTAGAGGAAATGATATCTTGTTAGACTCAAAGGATGAGAAGGAATTAAGCAAAGAGATAGGAGATAGATATACAAGATGTTTGGGTGTGGAAGGAAGGTGGAATTCAGTGTTGTTCTGGATAAGGCCAAGAAAAGTTGGGATGGAGAATCATGTCTTTTCCAGCGCAAGGATTCTTAACTTGGCATCCATGAGGTTTTTTTCCTTCCTATTTTGATGACTATTTCAATATAACTGGTTTCCTTTGCTATCCTATGAATTTATTTTACACATTTAGTGATCACTTGAGTGATTCTAAGGAGTCCACAGGCTTTACCAGACTGCCCAAGAGGTCCATTACCCAAAGCTAGGAATACTTGGGCTAGAATGTGGAGAACATGAGAGACGGTTGTAGAGACACTTAGACAGACAGCTGGGTGTCACTGGGCGCTTGTCCAGGGAGCAAACAGTCAGTAGAATGCAAACTCAATAAAAATCAGCAGTGCAACACAGTTGCCCAAAAATCGAATGTAATTCTGGGCTCCATTAAAAGGAGCATGCTGTTCTGAACAGATGAGGTGAAAGTGCCAAAGAACTTTGCCCTGGTCAGACCATGTACAATTTCAGACACTGAATTTTCATTTGTGCGTTGAGCTGTAGAGTGTTCAGAGGAAACTGATGCAGAAGTATCTAAAGACAATGCTACACTTTAGGAGGACCACATGAAGGAATTAGGGATTTTAATCTGGAATAAAGAAGATTTGGGCAGCTAAGTGGCACAGTGCATTGAGCTCTAAGCCTAGATTCAGGAAGACTCCTCTTTCTGAGTTCAAATGTGACCTCAGACACTCACTAGCTGTGTGACCCTGGTTAAGTCAGTTCACCCTATCTGCCTCAGTTTCATCATCTTTAAAAATGAGTTGAAGGAAATGACAAACCACTCCAGTATCTCTGCCAAGAAACTCCCAAACAGGGTCATGAAGAGTGGGACACAACCAAAATGACTGAAGAACAACAAGAGAAGATGTAGGGGAGACAGGAGAACACAGTTTTTCAAATCACCCAAGTTCAAAACCCAAGAGTTGTCCTTATTCTCAGGCTCTTCATAGGCAAAATGCAGAGGTTAGCCTAGATGGCCTCTAAAGCCAATTCTAAGCCTAAGAGCCCACCATCATCATCACCCCTTACAGTTCACCTGTTGCCAAATCTTGTTGATTCTACCTTCACAATATCCCTTGCTTATGTCCCCTTCCCATCAGTCACAGGGCCCCTGTCCTAGCTCAGTCCCTCATCAGGGCTAGCCTATATAGTAACTGCAGTAGCCTTCAATTGGTTTCTCTGCCTCCAATCCCACCCTCCCCAAACCATCTTGATACAACTTCCATAATAATGTTCCTAGAGACACTGGCACAGGACCACCCATGGTGGGCCCTCATTAGAGAAGGTCCTGTGCTCTATGAACAAAACAGAATTGAAACAGCTCAAAGGAAACGCAGGATATGCATATTTGGAGAATCCACCCCAAGGGTTCACACAGACTATTTGTGCCCGACCTGTGGTAGAGCATCCTGAGCTCGTATTGTTCAGATCTGCCACAGCTGGACACCCTGTAACTTGACTCTAACATGGTGATGTCATGTTGGTCCTCTTTGCAAAAGAAGGACAACAACCAACTAACCAACAATAATGATCCTAAAAAGCAGATTCTACCAAGTCCTCTCCCTCCCTGGTAAATCTTTTGTGGCTCCCTATTGTCTTTTCAAGCTCTCCCTGCCCTCTGGCACTGTCCCACCTTTCCACCTTTATTATTCCTCCCCTAGTGCATTCTATATTCCAGTCAAAGTGGTCTACTTGAATTTCCCAGAATTTAACATTCCCTTTCCAGTCTCCATATCATTACCCTTGGCCTAGAATATACTCCCTTCTTATCTCTAAACTCTCAAAATCCTAATCTTCCTTGGAGGATCACCTCAGGTGCCATTTCTCTGCGGAAGATTTAACCTCCTTCCTCTCTAACTAGATCAGGCCTGCACAAAGCTAATTACAGCAGCCCAGGAAAAATGTTGGGTTGCCACATCTCACGCTCCTGTTTGTCAAGTGACCCGCAGCAAGCAGTCATCGTCGGCCTGTCTCTAGCCTAACCCATCTGTGGTCTGGAGAAGTTTATCCTGTTTTAATTTTGGCCCCTACCTGCAGCTCTGACTTAGATCTCAAATTACTCAGGATTTGCCTTACTTCGGGTGGGTTATTCCCTCTCCTCCCTCCACCCCAAGTAGAAAGTAAACTCCCTGAGGGCAGAGCCACTGTTTATTTTTTATCCTCACAGGTTGCACAAGGCTCTTAATAGATGCCAATTCAATTGAAATGAATTGAATACAATGACTGCTCTCCTCAAATATTTGAAGAGTGGTCCAATGGAAGCTAGATTAAATCAGCTGTGCTCAGCGGTTGAAGGAAGAACCAGGAAGTTAGAGAGGTAGATGTTAGAGATGGAAGTTAGAGAGGCAGATTTGGACGTGACGTCAGAAAAAACTCCTCAGCAAACAGCTTTTCCGAAGTGTCTCAATCTTCTCTCAGGTACTGGGCTCCCTCTTCCTGGACGTTTTTAGTTAGGGATCAAATTTCTGCTTATTTAGTAGCAGCAGTGGTGGTGCCCACTAAAGGCAGTCTATTTTAGTCCAATGGGGATGTAGATAGATAGATAGATAACTTCAGTGGTTCCTTCCAGCTCTGATTGTCTTTGATTCTATGAGACTGTCCAGACTTCCCGTGGTCCAAAGGCAGCAGGGATCAAATGAAACCCCTTAATGTCTCCTGGGGTCCACACTTGCCATATCTTCCCCACCAAGGTAGCTCTAAGCCTTTGCAATTAGATTTGATGCTACCTTATTCCCACGAGGTCTGGTTGTGGAAGTAGTAAGAGTTAACAGACAACTGTGTTATGGGAGAAGCAATGCTGAGGCTACAGTCTGGGCTTGCTTGATGCCCCACTCCCAACATATAGCCAGGTAGGTGTATCAGATGGACCGGACAGTTATTGGCCTTAGGGTCAATGCCCTAGCCCGGTCCTGGGGACAACCTGCCATCTGGAGCTTTCCCTTCACCCCCATTCCAGACACATCACCACCGCCTTCCAAAGGTTATGTTTATCTCCTCTCCGTGTTTTGTGTGGTTGGTGAAGGAGGTTTGGACTCTCAGATAAAGTAGAGTAGGGAAGGATGTGGAAGGAGTGAGGGGAGGCATGGCAGGATAGGTCAGAGTTGGCAGCTGACTGGGACAACTCTAAATCTCCAGCCCTGAAAAATGAAAATAAAGTAGGGTGGGTGGGGAAACTGGTGGAGAACCCTGGCTCTTGCACATGGCTGGGGTGGGGGAGGAGTCAAATGGGTGGGAGAGGGAAGGGATGCCCTTATAGGGTGAGCTATGGTCTATAGACAGAGGATGGGAGCCATTAACCCTTAGGGAGCTAGGCTCAGGATGCAGGGATGATAGCTCTTTGTTGTTGCTTAGTCATTTTTTCAGTTGTGTCCACCTCTTCTTGACCCCATTTAGGGTTTTCTTGGCAAAGATACGGGGGTGGTTTGTCATTTCCTTCTCCAGCTCATTTTACAGACAAGGAAATTGAGGCAAACAGGGTGAAGTGACTTGCCCAGGGTCACACAGCTAGTAAGTGTCTGAGGCCAGATTTGAACCCAGGAAGATATAAATCTTCCTGACTTCAGATTTGGTGCTCTATCCACTGTACCACCTCGTTGCCTAAATGATAATTCTAATAGAAGCTAGGCAGGATAGAAGAGCTGGGAACAGTTATTGCATTTGGAATCAGAGGACCTAGAGTCAAAATTCCTGGCTGGCCACTGCCACCTATGTGACCCTAGAAAAGACTATTTCATTCAACAAACACTTTTAAAAATAATATTTGTATTGATATATTTTATTTTTATATCACTTTCATTTCTGAATAGATCCTTTTCTGTATTCTTCTCCCATTTCCTACCCATTGAGCCATTCCTTATAACAAAGATTTAAAAAAGAAGAAAACAAGACATGTCAGCAAAACTAATACATCAACCATGCGGGCCAATATATGTGATACTTCATACTCACAGGCCCCTATCTCGGCAAAGAAAAAGAGGGAGGCGTGTTTTCTGGAGGCTTGTTCATCACAAATGCATAACATTCAGTTTCCAGGAGGATTTTTGTTCTCATTCTCTGTTTACATTATCAAAGTCATTCTGCATTTTGTTTTCCTGGTTCTTTTTACTTGGCTTTGCATCAGTTCACAAAAAGTCTTCCCATGTTTCTTTCTCCTTTTTGTATTTCTTTCGAGGGCAATACTATTCTGCTGCATTCATGTAACAAGATTTGTTGAGCCTTTTTCCATTCAACGGTAGTCTACTTTGTTTCCAGTTCTTGACTACCATAATGGGACTGCTCTTTCACTGTCTTTGACATCCTTTGACAAGCATTTATTAGATGCCTACTGTGTACCAGGGGCACTGTGTTAGATCCATGAATACAAGGACAGAAAACAACCCTTGCCTTCAAGGAGATTACGTTCTAGTAAATTCAATATATAAACGGAAAAGAAAATGCCAGATAATTTGAGAAGGGACTACAATTAAGGGGATTCATTTGATTCAGTTCCAATCAACAAGCATCGACTAAGTACTCCTATGTGGAGGTCCGCCCACACGCAGACACGCCCACATGTGAGTATCAAAGGGTCGAGGCATTAGGAAGGTTGAGAACCACTGATTTATACATTCTTGGGGGAATATAACAGAAGCCAAGTGTTATATTCCATAACATGGACACAAATAATCAAACACAAACTATATGCTCAGTAAAGGGGAGGGGGAGATATAGGAAGAGCCTTCTTCAGAGAGCCAGCACCTGAGCTGAGCCCTCAGGGAATTCTAAGAGAAAGTTGAGAAAGGCTGAATTTCAGGTAGAAGGAAGTCTTTTTTTTTTTTGCTTTTTGGAGGACAAGTGGGGTTAAGTGATGCCCAAAGTCACATGGCTAGTAAGTGTGTCAAGTGTCTGAGGTCAAATTTGAACTCAGGTCCTACTGACCTGGTTTGCCAAGTCTGTGGAACACCAAGTAAGCCGACTTGTCTGCAACATGGAATGTACAAAAGATTTCTATGAAGTAAGTCTAGAAAGGTAAATAGAACCTGATTATAAAGAGTTTTAAATGTGGAGGTATTTAGTTTTTTAGGGCCTGGGTCAAATCAACCATAAAATCAGAGATTTTGACTAGATGCTCTCTACCCCAAGGACTTTGACCTATCTATAGCAACTTACAAAGCACTTGAGATAGGGAATGAAAGAATTGCTGTCCCCATTTAAAGATGAGAAAACCAAAGTCCCCAAAGGTGAAGAGATTTGCCAGAGGTCACATAGCTGGTAAGTGACACTGAGTCCAGATCCCCTGACCCAAATATTGCCTCACAAAAAAACCCTTCTTGGTACATGGTAAGGGCTTAATTATCCCCATTTTAGAGATAAGGGGTTCAAGGAAGGAAGCAGGGTAGGCTGATGCCTCGGGCACAGCACATAGGATGAGAGACTGTGGTGCAAGATTTTTTTTTTTTAATAAAGGCAAATATTTTTAATGCCAAAAAATGCCTCTTTCTGGGGCTCCAAAAACTGTGTTTTATAACAAGTTCAATGAGTAACAAGGCAGGTTTCAAGCTTCCACTAGACAGACAGTCATATATTTGTGTACAATTTTCAATGATAGGAGTAAGCTCGACTGCCTCATACTAGCTTTGTTCAGAAGATGCAGCCACTAAATAGCTGAGACATGCACATGTCACATTCCCACTCTGAGTTTTAATTTCTTCATTTGTAAAATGAGGGGTTGGACTATGATATGTCCTGCTTTATTTCTATGATTCTATCACCTCTGGAAAGGAAGGAGTCCTCCAGCCTTCACCTGAAGATTTCCAGCCAGGGGGAACTCACTCCATCTCCAGGACAGCCCATTCTGCCTTGAGACAGGTCTCCCTTCTTCCCTTGCTTTCCAGGCCTCCTATGAACAGTTACTGTAACCCAAGGTCACCTTAATGAATAGGCTAGTGTGTAGAAGGGGCCACAAAGTATGACTTGACACCAGCTGTACCCCTTGGGCAGGGCCTGGAGATTTTCTGTCAGTGACCTGTTGAGGGAGGAAACAGGGGTGGTTATATAACTGTTCATGTTTGATGTTCTGGTTCCTTTCTAGGATTTTAGCTATGAGCCAGGGAAAGGGAAGAGGGGTAGGGGAGGTGGAGGCAGAGATAACCTCAGTCTGGGCTTAAACAACTTCCTCAGGGGAAGGAGATAACCTTTGCCTGAGCCAAATGGCCTGAGAAAAGGACATTTTGTTGCTGTTTCCCTCTGTCTCCCCCATATGGCTGGATCCCAGCCCACCCCAGCAACTTGGGGTTTTTTTGTTTGCTTTATCTAGGGGGCAATTGGGATTAAGTGACTTGCCTAGGGTCACACAGCTAGTAAGTTTCTGAGGTCACATTTGAACTCATGTCCTCCTGATTATAGGATCAATGCTCTATCCATTATACTATCTAACTGCCCCAACCTCAGCAGCCTGGGAAAGAAATAGTGTGGTAGCCCAGAAGGAACCCTGAATTTGGGACCAAAGAGTCTGGGTTCAAATACCTGCTATGTTATTTGCTACCTGTGTGATGTCAGGCAAGTTCCTTTCTTTCTCTAAGTCTTAGTTTCTCCATCTATAAAATGAGGGTTTTAGACTAGATGATTTCCAAGGTTCTTTCTAGTTCTAAGGGTCTCTCTGATCCAGTGGATCAGCCTATCTCTGGGCACAAAGACTAATCAGTCACCAAAGGGTTGGCCACGAGGGAATGATTTTTTTGGTCACAGCAACAACCTATGACTTAAAGTGTAGTGGTGGTGCTACTATCTACTTTAAGTGAGAGAGTGTGAGGGGGTTGAACTGGATGATGACAAGTTATGTTAGGAAGATTATAGGTTGATTGTAAAGATAGAGCCAAGATAGTGGGGTAGAGAAAGCACTCAGTTAAGTTCTCTCAACATTTTCCTCCAAACAACTTTAAAATAATGACTCAAATCAAATTCTGGAGTAGCAGAGCCAAAAAAAGGTCAGAGTGAGACAGTTTAGGTGGTCAGCAAGACAGGTCTGTGACACCAGGGGATAGGCTGGCCCAAAGTCCATGTGGATGAAAGTCCAGTGGTGAGACCAGGTGACAGGAGCTGTAGCAGCTTTAGGAACTCTCAAGCCCCCAAGTAAGGGGATCTGATGACTAGTCAGAAAAAGGTGACAGGGAACCTATATTCTAACATTGGATTCAGGACCAGACACTATTTGGCAATTCCATTGTTCATACTCACTTCTGGGTCAAAGTTTAAGGAAGGAGAGGAAAACTTTTGGTCAAGAGGGAGTGAAAGCCCTGAAGGACAGTGTCACTTTTGGTCATGAGGGATCAGGGAGCCCAGGGAGCAGAATCGCTTTTTTGGCCCCAAGGAAGCAGGGCCCTGAGGAGCAGTATCAATTAGAATTCAAGGGGATCAAGGGTTTTCCTGGATAGGGACCAGAATGTAGAATAAGAGAGCAGTGACCACGTATCTCCCCAGAATACGCTACCTTGGAAGCATCGAAAATTTCCAAACAGCCAGAATTAGCTCTGAAAACAGCAATGTGAAAAGGACTAAAGCTTTAGATAGTGCCCCTCTCCCTCCATGCCAGGAATAGAGCCCAATTTGAAAATAAAGTTCAAAATCAAGAAATAGGGTGGAAAAAAGAATGAACAACAACAACAAAAGAACCTGACCATAAAAAGCTACTATGGTGACAGGGAAGATGAAGACACAAATTCAGAAGAAGATGATGAAGTCAAACAGCTGCAAAGCCTCAAAGAAAAATGTGAATTGGACACAAACTCAGCAAAAATTCTTGGAAGAGCTAAAAAAATGATTTTCAAAATCAGAGTGATAGAGGAAAAATTAAGTCCAGAAATGAAAGCAAAGGAAAAAGTTATGAAAAGACAATAACTGCTTAGTAAAAGAGGCACAAAAAAAATGAAGAAAATAATACCTTAAAGCTTTGGTATATGAATGTAATGGAATACTATTGTGCTATAAGAAATGGGAAGGAGACAGACTTCATAATTACCTGGAGAGGCTTATACGGACTGATGCTAAGTGAGAAGAGCAGAACCAGGCAAAACCTGTACACAATCACAGACACATCATACATATGATGACCAACCTTGAGAAACTGGACTATCCTCAACAATGCACAGCTAAAGACAACTCTACAAGCCTCAAGAAGGAAGGAGATACCTAAACTCAGAGAAAGATATAGAAAGACTATAGTTTAAATGGAGACTGAAGCAAAACTCGTTATCGTTCTCTTTTATCTCTGGTTTTGTTTTTTTTTTTGTTT
>CM053588.1:69806488-69825004 GCA_028646515.1 Pseudochirops corinnae | reverse complement strand
AGGCACTGTGGTAGGGAGATCCATCCTGCCCTACCGGAAAGTCAGAGGGGTAATGGGAGGACATAGGAGAGAATAGATTGGGAGAGGGGTTATACAATGGGATGGCTGTTTTGGGGTGGTGGGTAGGGGAAAGATGGGGAGAAAATTTGTAATTCGAAATCTTGTGGAAATAAATGATATAAACTAAAATAAATACAAGTTAAAATTAAAAAAAAAAGAGTCAGATGTGGCTGAAATGACTGAACAAACAACAGAGAGGAAAGCTGAAATATCTTAAACAGTATCGCCCCCTACAATAAGTAGTAAAGTGAAAACCAGAGGTGTAGGAAATTTAATATGATGATCAGATCTATATTCTGTAGAGGATCAAAAAGAAGAAGAAAAAAACCCTTATGTCCAAGTATATTTGTACCAGCAATTTTTTGTGATGGGAAAGAACCCGAAACTAAGGGGATACCTATCAATTGAAGAATGGCCAAACATGTTATGGTATAGGAATGAGATGGAACACTATTGTGCTCTAAGAAATGATGAAAGGGATGACTTCAGAAAAACTGGGGAAGACTTATAACTGATTTAGAGTAAAGTGGGTAGAACCAAGAAAACAAATTTTTTAATTAAAAAACTTTTTTTCCAATTACACATAAAGGCAATTTTTAACATTTGTTTTTGAAGCAGGGAAACAATTTATACAGTAACAATGACCCTGTAAAGACAAAAAAAAAGTTTTAAAAAACTGACTTTAAGTCAACCAGTCAGTCAATTATGCATTTACTGAGTGCCTACTATGTTCCAGACACTGTGCTAATCACTGGAGACATAAATAAAAATTTTTAAAAAGTCTCAGGGAGCTCTAGGAGAGAGCATATCAGCAATTATGTACAAACAAGATATAGACAGGTTAAACTGAGGGCAGTCTCAGAGGTGAGGTGCTGAGATTAAGGAAGACAGAGAAAACCTTCTGTTAGAACGTGGAGTTTCAATTGAGACTCAGACATCAAAGATGCCAAGGTCATCCACTGCATCCCGGGCCAAGAGTCTTGACTTTTGCCCTGCCTTTGGATTTCGATGACTCAGGAAGAGAGGGTGAGGCTGACGACTGGGCAATGCTGCCTCACTTACATCTAATTCACAAGTTCAGGCATCACCCTATGATGCCATCGGCCTTCTTTGAAACAAAGGATGAACGATAACATGAAGAGGCCAGGGAAGCCAGTTGGGAGAGATGAAGGAGAGAGTTCCAGGCATGAGGGACAGAGTTAGGAGATGGAGTGTCTCTTTCCAGGAACAGCAAGAAGATCAGTGACATTAGATCCCAGAGTATGTAGAAGGGAGAGAAAAGAAGAATGGGAAAGTAGGAAGGGGCCGGGTTATGAGGAGCTTTGGATACTAAAAAGAAGATTTTATATTTGATCCTGGAGGTAATAGGGAGCAACTGGAATTTATTGAATGGGATGGGGGGTGATAGAGTCAGATCTGAAGATTAATTTGACAGCTGAGTATAGAAGGAAGGAAAGAAGGAAGAATAACCAGAAGGCTATTGCAAGAGTCCAGATACGAGGTAGGCTTGCCCGAGCATGGTAGAAGTGTCAAAGAAGAGAGCAGGCTACATAGGAGAGATGCTATGAAGGTAGAATTGACAGCACATGGCAACGGATTGGTTATGGATGGTGAACTGAGGGTGATACCTAGGTTGTGAGCCTGAGTAACTGGGAGGATGGTGGTGACTTCTAGAATAATGGGGAAGTTCAGAAGAGGGGAAGATTTGGTGGGGAGGGGTGGAAAGTCATGAGTTCAGTTTTGGACATGTTGAACTCAAAATGTCCAGGGGACATCTCTGAAGTGGATCAACTCAGACCTCTGATCAACAAAATGTCCAACAACAATTCCAAAGAGCCCATGATTGAAACATCCTACCCATATTCTGAGAGCAAGGCAATGAACTCAGGGTACATATTGAGACATATTTTTTGTATATGGCTAATGCTGAAATTAGCTTTTCTTGACTACACATATTTGTTGGAAAGGTTTTCTTTTTTTCCTCCAATGGTGGTGGGGGGAGGAAAAAACTGAAAAAGAGAAAATATGTTTTTGTTCATTAAAAAAATTAAATAAAAAAAAAGTTTAGTTGTGATATCCAACTAAAGTAGATTATCTCAAGACCATTTAAAGATTAAATTAGAAGCATATGAAAAATGGAACACATTTGCTAGGATTGTCCTCTCAATCTATTTTCATCATAAATTCAATGAACCTATCACATTTGGACTCAAGTACCATATGTGCTCTACGAAGCTTCTGAAATGGACACTAAAAAAAATGAAGAGTAAGGAGCTACTGCTCAGATCCAAAAGAAATCTGACCTGAAGGTAACAATTCATTTTTAAAAATGTATCTAAGAGGGGAAGATCCCAAACACTTGGAAACAAATGTGTTGAGCATATCTATGATGAAAAGATGAGAAGGCAATGACAGGTGGCTTTTGCAGGCAGCTTTCTACATCCGACCAAGTCTTCACAGTCACATGATTAACTAAAAGATGTAGAAAATGCAGGGCCTTACTCTGTTTATTAATTATTTTTTAAAAAGTATTTGCCTTGGTAGAGCAGATCTTAACCTTAAACTCTCTCCTCCAATAAGGCATCTTTCATGCATACATTAAGGTACTACAAGATTCCTGGATAGATGAGACCACCAGGATAAGTTTATCCAGTCATCCTCTGATGATTGCGACCCGGCAAGGCTTAAGAGAGGAGAATGTAGCCTTCATAAAGTGTTCGCCACTGTCTTGGAGGATGGTCTTGGGCAGAGTCTAAATGGAAGAGTGGATTCCTGAAAGACAGTGGGAAAACCCAGATGTTCCTGCTGACAGATGATATTATTCTGATTGCATTAAGTCCCTGAAGACTATAGAGCAGTGGTTCTCAACCTTAATGCCACAACCCTTTAATACTCATATGTGGGCATATCTGCATGTGGGCTGACCCCTCTGGAGATGGATAGAGGAGCGGTGTCTCAGTTCCTAAGACCATCGGAAATATGTGTTTTCAGATGGTCTTAGGTGACCCCGTTCAACCCCCAAAGAGGTTGCGACCCACAAGTTGAAAACCACTGCAGAGCATCCTTCAACTGAACCAAGACCACTCAAGAGAGATCGCCTTAATATTCCATACAGAAATCCCCTACAAAGGATCACGAGGCTATGATAATACAGTTGGATGGACAATCTATTGAGTTCATCTATAGTACAGTATCTTGGAAAGGCACCAAAGATACAAAAGGACCTGGGCCCAGAACTGAATGGGAGAAAGAGAGTGGGCTAGATTGAATCTGAGAAACTGTACAGCATGTCCAATGATATCAAGCTGTTCCATGGCATCTTTTAAACACAAAAACTTTTTCATTCCCAGTAGCTAGATGGTACAATGGTTAGGGCACTGGGCCTGCAGTCAGGAAGATCTGAATTCAAATTTGGCTTCAGATACTTACTAGTTGTGTGACCCTCAGCAAGTCTTTTAACCCGTATCTGCCTCGGCGTCTTCAGCTATAAAATGGGGGTACTAGTACAACCCACCTCTCAGGTTTATTGTAAGGATTAAATAAGATAATATTTGTAAAGCACTTATCAGAGTACCTGCCACATAAATGCTTATTTCCTTCCTTCTATTAGAAGGAATGTTTTCCTGGTGCCAGGGCACAAGTGTTGGCAGGTTCCACCAACCTAGAGCTTGAGCCCAATGATGGACTCTTTCTCTATTGTCAGAGAACAGACCTAGTAAAGACTAGAGAGGCTCACTGTCAGATAGACCAAGACATATATGCTTTAATTCTAAAGGTAATCAACTTTTTAAACATAGCAACTCTAACAGATTGTATGTTAAGTGGTTAGAATCTATCTTAGTGGAGGGATTACACATGCAGATGAAATCACAGATACCTAAAATCATTGAAGCATTCTCCAAGTGAATCTACATTCCACAGAATATCTAAAGACCCAGAAGAAGGCCTCCAGTACATTAGGCAGCTCACTTATGGAGGTTTCACATGGGGATATGGAAAAGAACAGTGTTAGTTCTTGGCTCTCCCTGCCCCCACCTACTCAGACGAGAGTTTTGCCTCATGTTTTATTGAAAAAATGGAGGCCGTTCACCATGAGCTCCCTCTTCTTCTCATAGCATATCACTCAGATGCCTTCCTCCACTATTTCCCCCTTCTCTCATGGCTAATGTGATGAGATGGCCCTTCTTCTTGTCAAGGAAAACCCTTCTTTCTACTTGCACAAGGGACCCCCTTCCATTCCATCTTCTTTAGCAGACTGCCCTCTCTTTCATCCTCATTCTCATTTATCTTCAATGCCTCCCTGCCTACTGGTTTCTTCCCTACTGCCTACAAATATGCCCATATCTCCCCATCTTCAAAAAAACTCCACTTGACCTATCCATCCATTCCCACTAGCTATCACCTTATATTTCTCCTCCCTTTTGTTGCTAAACTCCTTGAGAAGGCTGTCTACAATAGATGCCTCCATTTCCTTTCTTTTCATTCTCTTCTGAACTCTCTACAGTCTGTCTTCTGACCTCATCATTCAACTGAAACTGCTCCCTCCAAAGTAACCAATGATGTCTTAATTGCCAAATTCAATGGCTTTTTCTTTTTTTTAGAGTTTATTTATTTATTTTTAGTTTTCAACATCCACTTTCATAAGTTTTATATTTTCTCCCCCTCCTTTCCCCTCCCTTTCTTCCTTCCTCCCCAAGACAGCATGCAATCTGATATAGGCTCTACACACACACATTCCCATTAAACATACTTTCACATTAGTCATGTTGTATAGAAGAACCAGAACAAATAGGAGGAACCACAAGAAAGAAAAAAACAAAACAAAACAAAACAAACAAACAAACAAAAAGCAGTCTGTTATGCTCTGCATTCAGACTCCATAGTTTTTTCTCTGGATGTGGATGGCAATTTCCATCATGAGTCCTTTGGAATTGCTTTAAGTCCTTGCATTGCTGAGAAGGGTTAAGTCTATAAAAATTAGTCATTACACACTATGGCTGTTACTGTGTACAGTGTTCTCCTGGTTCTGCTCATTTCATTCAGCATCTGTCCATCTGAGTCTTTCCAGATTTTTCTGAAGTATGCCTGCTCACCATTTTTTATAGCACAATAGCATTCCATTACATTTACATACCACAGTTTGTTCAGCCATTCCCCAACTGATGGGCATTCCCTCAATTTCCAGTTCTTGGCCACCACAAAAAGAGCTGCTATAAATATTTTTGTACATGTGGATCCTTTTCCCATTTTTATGATCTCTTTGGGATACAGCCCTAGAAGCGGTATTGCTGGGTCAAAAGGCATGCACATTTTTATAGTCCTTTGGGCATAGTTCTAAATTGCTCTCCAGAATGGTTGGATCAGCTCACAACTCCACCAACAATGAACTGGTGTTCCAACTTTCCCACATCTTTTCCAACATTTATCATTTTTGTCATGTTAACCAATCTGATAGTTGTGATGCGGTAACTCAAAGTTGTTTTGATTTGCATCTCTCTAATCAATAGTGATTTAGAGCATTTTTTCATATGACTATAGACAATTTTAATTTCTTCCTCTGAAAACTGTTTGTATCTTCTGACCTCAATCTCCTTTTCTTACTCTTCATCCTTCTTGACCTCTCTGCAGCCTTTGACCTAGTCAATCATACTCTTCTCCTTGACACTCTCTCCTCTCTAGGTTTCCATGACACTATCCTCTCCTGGTTTTCTGTCTACCTATCTGAGTGCTTCTTCACTGTCTCCTTTCTGGGATCTTCATCTAGGTCATGCCCCCTAACTATAGGTGTCCCACAGGGCTCTTGGATCCCCCTTCTATTCTCTCTCCATATGATTTCACTTGATGATCTCCTCAGCCCCCATGGTCAGTCTCTCTGCTAATGATTCTCACCCAGCCTAATCTTGTTGCTGACCTCCAGTCTCATGTGTCTCCCTGCCTATGAGACATCTCAAACTAGATGCTCAGTAGACTTCTTAAACTCAACATGTTGAATTGCTGAACTCATTTGCCTTTCTGCTGAAACCCTCCCCACTTCCATACTTCCCTACTACTAGAGAGTACCATCATCCTTCCAGTCCTCCAGGCTTTCAACCCAGACATCACCCCCAACTTCCCACTCTCCCCCCATATCCCTATATCCATTCCCTTGCCAAGACCTGTCCTTTTCACTGTTGTAACATCTCTCACACACGCCCCCTTCTCTCTTCTGACATTGCCTCCACTCTGGTGCTGGTTCTCATTTCCTCATACCTGGACTCTTGCAAAAGTCTGCTCATGGATCTAGTTGCCTCAGGGCTCTCCCCACTCAAGTCTATGTTTCGTTTAGCTCCCAAAATGATCTTTCTGAAGCACAGGCCCAACCCTATCATCTCCTTATTCAATAAATTCCAGTGGCTCCCTATTGTTTTCAGGATCAAATGCAAAATTCTCTACTTGGTGTTCAAGCCCTTCACAAATCAGCCCCTTCCTACTTTCTGTATTCTTACTCCTTACTCTCTGCCACATACTTGCCACTCCAGAGACACTAACTGTTCTTGGCTGTTCTACGAACGAGACGCTCCATTTCTTGACTCTGGAATACTCGTTCTCTTCATCTCCACCTTTTGGTTTCCCTGGCTTTCTTTAAGTCTCATCTAAAATCCTGTCTTCTACAGGAAGTCTTTCCCAAGCCCTCTTATTCCTATGGCCTTTCCTCTTTTACTTACTTCCTATTTATCCTGCATATGGGTTGTTTGTACCTATTTGTCCATTTCCTATCTCCCCTGTTAGATTATGCTCTATGAGGGCAGGGATTGTCTTTTGCCTTTCTTTGCTTCCTTAGACCTTAGCACAGTGCTTGGCACATAGTAGGCACTTAAAATGCTTACTAAGTGACTGTTAGGATGAGAAGATTTGATGGATTATGATTCATCCTATTGGATAGAGATCGTGGAACCACCAAAGTATTGGTGTATTGCATACAAACAAGGGAAGTTATTGGAGTGAATGGAATGATTAAAGTTAGATAGAGTTATTTAGGGGTGGTAAAATTTGGGTAATGTTGGGAAGTCAAGCCAACAAGTACTAGTTAAGCACCGTTCTAAATACTGGGGATACAAAGAAAGGTAAAGTCAGTTTCCACTCTCAAGGAGTTCTAATGGGGAGACAGTATGAAAGGAAAAATGTACCAAAAAACTAATACATATGTATATATAATTTTTCATGTATGTATATATAATATATATGTGTATGTATATATATACATACATACATATATATATATATATATGAAATTGGAGATAGTTACCAGAGAGAAGGCACTAGAATTAAAAGAGATTTGTAAGAGTTTCTTGTCAAAGATGAGACTTTAGCTGGGACCTCAAGGAAGCCAGGAGGCAGAGATAAGGCAAGAGAGCCTTCCACGGATGCAAGACAGCCAGTGAAAATGTCCTCAGTCAAGAGAGAAGTATTTTCCATGGGGAAGAGCCCAGAGGCCAATGTCGCTGAATTGCAGTCTGGAGGAGTAAGGCGCAAGCAGGCTGGAAAGTTTAAGTTCCAACAATCCTTCACAATCACAAATTCCTGGTGTTTCCTCCTTCTTTTTCTATTTGGTTCCAATGAAATATGTAAAAAACAGAAAGTACCTGGATAGCAAAGGACCTAGACAGAGGTCTAGGATAGGTCATAAACTCTGGCAGGAATTTAAATGTGAGAGTCAGGGTTTGTACCGCTCTTGTTCTGCTAATGGGAGCACCAAGGCTCTTGGGCATCCAGCATCATGGGTTTGTTCAGCCCTCCAAAGCCAGTGGAGAGAAAAATTCTAGAGATTTGCTGCAGAGAGAGTACGGTTCAGTGACTAGTCTGGAAAGGTACACCTCAGAGATCTGTCTGCAGGCTTGCTAAAAGAACTCTGAAGATCCCTTGAAAGAATTTGAGGGATGGTTACCACAGGTCCAGTTTGAAGGTGTAACCTGCTGTAGCTTGGTGGCACAGTGCATAGAGCACCTGCCCTAGAGTCACGAGGACCTGAGTCCAAATCCAGCTTTAGACACTGGACACTTACTAGCTATGTGACCTTGGGCAAGTCACCTAACCTCAACTGCCTCGCCTCTCCACCCAAAAAGAAAATGAAGGTGGAAGCACATGTGGCTAGCTAAGACAGATACCACTTTGAACCATTACCTTCAGATTAAAAAATGCTTGAGAGGTGATGCTAGTCTCCCAAGAGTCAATTGTTAAGTTTTCAGTGTAAGAGTTTATACCTCAAAAATAAAAAAATGCTACAATCTGGGCTTGGTTTGTTGTTTTGTTGATTGTTTAGACTTAAGAAAGTGAGAGAGAAAAAGTTAATAATGCAATGTGTCAGGTATTCACTTTCTCCCCCACTAAATCAGTTGTTAAAACTTTTACTGCTGGGTAGTAACTATAACATAGTCTTTGAGCAGGCCTCTGGGGCACAGAAGACTGAGGGAGTGGAGATAAGGCTTCAGATCTCGTTAGGAGAGGTAGGTTGCTAAGCTACTTTGTAGTTTTGAAACTTGTATAATTAAGTTTCATTTTCTTCATTGAAAAAAAAAATTTGATTCAGGGGCGGCTAAGTGGTGCAGTGAATAGAGCACCAACCCTGGAGTTAGGAGGACCTGAGTTCAAATTCGGTCTCAGACACTTGACACACTTACTAGCCAATGTCACCTTAGGCAAGTCACTTAACCTCAATTGCCTTGCCTTCCCCCTCCCAAAAAAAAAAAGATTCACAAAAATTGATTCAAATAATTCAAATAATCCTTTTGGGTCACATAAAGCTAAGGAGATTAGAATATGGGATGGGAACAATAATGAGCCCTGTGAATTATGGATTATTGTCAGGAATATGTTTATGCCTTTAGATTAATACTAGCATTTTGTTCAGTTGTATCTGATTCTTCACAATCCCATTTGAGGCTTTCTTGGTGGAGACACTGGAGTGGTTTGCCATTTCCTTCTCTAGGTCATTTTACAGATGAGGAAATTAAGGCAAATAGGGTTAAGTGACTTGCCCAGCATCACACAGCTAGTAAATGACTGAGGCCAGATTTGAACTCAAGAAATGAGTCTTCTTGACTCCAGGCCCAGGTACTGGGCCACCTTTAGATTAGACCAGACCAACCCTAGGCTAGGGTACTAAAAAGGAAGCTGGGACTCATAAGGGATGTCACACAAGTCACATCTGCATATTTGTAGGACTGAAGAGGACTTGGAACATTGAGTTCCAAGATCTAGCTCTGGCATTTGCAAGGGAGGGAGCTGGAGTATCTCACATTGAAAATGTTTTCTGGTGGCTTACCCAGATAGAACATCCCAAGTTGTGTTCCAGCCCTGATTCAGAGGAGGCACATGAGGTAATGGGTACTCCTGTGTGTGGACATATTTGCTTGCCCTTTGCATAGCTATCTTTCCAATTCTTAGAGCCAATCCTAAGCAAAGGAGGTGCTTCTGTGAAGGGGAGTCACCAATGAATGCATACATACATGATTCCATTTCCTCCATGACAGCTTGTGGATCTCTATGTGCCAAAATTTCTTGTTCTATAAAATGGAGTTGAACTAGGTTCCTTCCAGCTCTGTCATTTTATAACTCTTCTGAACTCCTAGGGAACTTTAATCTTACCAGTACTATGGCATTTCCTTTGTTATGGTAGACTAGAGGAATGAATAGTTACATCCAGACAATAATTTATTTAGCAAAGCATGCAGTTGCAGAAACAAACCATGTCCAAGGCTCTCAGTAGCCAAGGCTGCCAACCAGTGGTTTCTACACAGTTATATACATTTTGAAGATAGTGAAAATCGGAATTGAAGGAATTGAGACACCTGGATTTTTATTGGTAGAGGAGATTGGGAGACACTGAGGTGAGAAGGAAAGGGGTAGTTTTGTGAAATTCCTTAGGTGGACTGACAGTTGGGAGGGGGAGTAATCTTGTGACCTCCAAAATCAGATGATTTCCAAGAAGTTAAAACTTAACAAAATGGTGGATAAAAGCAAAACAGAATTACTAATGCTGTTTTATTGTAACACCTTGTACATGGTAGGCACTTCAAGTAGATTTAGCTAGGGAATAATCTGCCTGAAGAAGATCTGGGAATTTTAGTGGGCCACCAGAAATGTGTGGAAGTTACAAAATAACAAAAGTAGGCTTAATGTCAAGGGGGAAAAACAACTTTTCAACAATTTAAACTATACAAAATGAAATGGCACAGGTCAAGGGGTGGTGGGTCTGCCCTCATTGGAAGTTTTCAAGTAGATGCTAAACCACTTGTTGATTATATTATTGCAAGGCATTAGTATATATTTGATTTAATGGTGGCTGAGCTTCCTTCCAATCCTACAATCGTATGATTCTGTGAATGTGTTGAATGGGTAAGTCTTTGGCAAGTAGAATCATAGGCTTTTAAATCTGGTGGGATCCTTAGAAAATAAATGGAGACCCAAAAGAAATGAAGTGATTTGCCTTAGGTCATCCAATTAGAAAGTGGCAGGTCCAGTACTCAAATCCAGGCCTTCTGACACAAATGATACTACTAAAGAAATTGAAAATTATTGCCAATACTTGGGCAAGAAACTGAGGGCCCTGAGGCCTATGTTTTCTTCACTATTGCGCATTGAAGGTAGGCAATGTGAAAGACAGAAATTAACTTGAGAAATGAACAGGTGGCTAGGAAGGTGATATCCAAGAACAGAATTTGGACTTCTGGACCAGGCTTAAAATATGGGGATGGCAGATTCCTGGGTAGAGAGGAAATAAACCTAACAAAGGCAGATAAAAATGTGTTTTCTGAAAATGTCTTTGTTTTGTGGGATAGTCTTCTGGAAGAGTGAAGAGGGAAGAATACAATGAAGATGGATGAATGACTGAATGTGAAATAAGACCAAAAGATATCAATAAAATTTACTTTTTAAAAATAAATTTTCTGGGGGCATCTAGGTGACCCAGTGAATAGAGTACCAGCCCTGGAGTCAGGAAGACCTAAATTCAAATGTGACCTCAAACACTTGATACACTTACTAGCTGTGTGACCTTGAGCAAGTCACTTAACTCCAATTTCCTTGCCTTCCCCTCTCCAAAAAAAAATATTTTCTGGGTGTCTTGAAAATCTCATCAAAAGGGTTTGATGGAGAGGGAAAAGACTTTCTATGTTTAACTCCTGAGTTAGATTCCATAGAACATAGCTACATAGAAGGAAGAAATATAGCAGTTGAGACATCTAGAATTTAGTAAAACTCATGACCTCAAAAATTTCTATAAAGATGTTCTAAGTTAGGCAACAAATAAGAGGATATTAAAGGTCATATTGTAAAGAGGCAAATTTTACTTCACAATTATCACATAGATTTGATGGCATTAGACAATGACTGGGTCATGGTTCCAGATGGTGCAACAGGATTGGTAAAAACATCATATACTAAATGGATACTATGTATACATTTTGAGGAGCTCATTTTGTATGATAAGAAGGAAATCATGAGGAAATGCAAAGACCACAGCAGGGTGAGGAAGTTTAATGGAAAGGGACTGGATGAAATTTAATGGAGAAAGAAACAGAAGAGGATTTTATTGTGGAGTATACCAGAGACCACCTGAGCAGAAAGTGAAAAGACATGATGAGTTTGAGAAATGGGTCATAAACCTGGCACAGAGGCATGATAGAGTGATGGGGAATTTCAATTATCCAGGCATGTATTGTAACTCTCTCTTCCTCTCCCTTTCTCTCCCCCTCCTTCCCTCTCCCCCTCTTCCTCTCTCTCTCCCTTGCCTTCTCTGTCCCTCTTCTCCCCTCTCCCTCTCTTTCATTCTCTCTCCCCTTCTCTTCCTCTCCTTCCCTCTTCCTCTCTCCCTCTTTCTCCCTCTTTTCCCCTCTCCCTCTCTCCTCTTCCCCCACCCCCTTCCAAAAGCATAGTGACTAATAAATTCTTACTTCCCTTAGTAATAATTTCAGTCTTTCAAAGGTAGAGAAACCAACAAGTGGAAATTCTATTTTGGCTCTGATTCTTACTCACAGGAAAAGGGGAAAATATTATTAAATATCTCCTCTGTGTCTGGCACTGTGATAAACACTTTACCAATATTATTTCATCTGATCCTGGAAAGTAGGGACTACTATGAAACCTATCTCACAGTTGGAGAAACGGAAACAGACAGAAGTGACTTGCCCAGAGTCACACAGCTAGTAAATATCTGAGTCTACAGTTGAACTTAGGTCTTCCTGATGCCAGGCCCAGCATGCTCATCTACTATACCACTTAGCTACCTTTTTGTTTTGTTTTTGAGAAGCAATAAGGGTTAAGTGACTTGCCCAGAGTCACATAATTAATAAGTGTCTGAGGCCGGCTTTGAACTCAGGTCCTCCTGACTCCAGGGAGGGTGGGCTATCTACTATGCCACCTAGTTGCCCCTTAGCTACCTTTTAAACAGGAGAAACTAATATTGGAGGTGGAAAGAATGGAAACTCTGGGGGAAAGTGACCACTCCCTCTTTGAGTCTGTGACAGAGAAAAGAAAACAAAAGCGCAGTCTGCCAAGCCCCCTGGGTTTTGGGAAAGCGTCTTTCATCTTTTGAAGCATTCAGAGGAAAGATGGGATCCCACAAATGAATCTGTTCTACGAGAAGTCAGTCTGGGACAGAGGAGTGGGGTCAAGAGTAAAATTCTGAAGCTACGAAGCACAGTCATTCCAATGGGGGAGGAAGAAAGGGGATTTGTTTGAAGAGAATGGTGAAGGGGAAGCACTGGAAATGTGTGTAAGAATAATGCAGAGCCAGAAGTATCATTCTATGAAAACAGCGTGTAGATCACTAAAACCCAGAAGGATCCCAGGCTGGGGAAGAAAGCCGAGAGCAAGGTTTTGTGTTTGTTTGTTTTTCTATATTGGGAGAAAAAAAGAGGATCAAAGAAAGGCTGGGACTTTGGGGGTGGATGGGATCAGGATGATTGAGCACAGAGGGAAAGGGTAGAGCTGCTCAGTTTTTATTTTGCTTCCGTTTTCTCTGCTAAGGTGAATGATCTTTGAATTGGAATTGGAAATTACTAACATGGAACTGATACGGAAGTAGGAAAGCACCTAGAAGTCTTGGCTTATGTCAAGTCAATCTAGTACAGAGGGACTCAATCCTCTGGCACTGAAAGAGCCGGCAGGTGTCACCTAGATCACCTAGGTGATGGCTGAACCACCATCAGGAAAGCAAAGGTCATGGCAATGGAAATAGGCAGGAAGAAATGACAGCAATACAATCGACCCTCAGTGTTGGGAAATAATCATGACTGAGTTTGGCTCCTCAGAGCAGATATGAAAAAGCACCTCCCCTGCCTCTTTGCAGGAGAGGGGGACCATGGATATAGAGCACTGCATTAAGCATCAGACTTTTTCCCCCCATAAGTTGGTTAATTCTGCCAAACAGGGGGACTGGCTAATGGGGCCCAGACCTTGGAGGGTTCCAAGTGTTCTCTGTTTGTTATTTAACCATTGATCAATCAATAAACAGTTATTAAGTGCCTTTATTCAAAGTTTGGTTTAGGGAGCCTACTTCTAGAAATGTATGCCATTATGTAACAGAGGGGTTCTACTCCCAATCATTCACATACACAAGTGTTCTTTGACTGCTTTCTATTGGTTTTACTGCCTTATCACAGAAATGTTTTAATTGGGTGCTGAACCAAAACTGAGTGTGTATACAAAAGGCAGGGACAGATGAGAGTGTCCTCTTTCCTTGGTGGCTTTGGAGTGAGGGAGAACTGTTGGAACCCTCTGGGTGGGTGGGAGAAGGAAGAGCCAGAGACAGAGGGACAGAGACAGACAGAGAGAAGGTGGCACTGCTATGACATGTGGTCAAGAACAAGGAAGCCTCTTGCTTCTTCTATCTCTGTCCTGTTTCGTCTTTCCTCATCTTAAGTGAATGGCTACCTGGGATGGTAAAGGCCAGGTCACAAGTTTATGAGCTTTGAAAGGTCAGAAGTCACACAACTGGCATCCATAGCAGAGTGTGCTGCTAGTTACAGAAGCCGAGTCAGCACTGAAGAGTGACCTTGCCCAGAGAAGAATTGATCTGGCAGCTTGGATACCATGTCCTAAAAGCAAGAGAGTATCTCGTCATTGGCTATGTCATGCCTAGAAATGGGCTTGGTGGAGGAAATGTTGAGTCTACTTTCCTCTGGGACCTACGTGGTAAAGTACACTTTAGGTTTCAGACAGTTTTTGTAATTCTGTCCTTGATATATTCCCTCAGTAAATATCCCTTTGTAAAAGCTATTTGGGATTAATTGGTTAGCTCATTTTGAGAAGATGGATATTGCAAAGACCTTAACTAGTAATTACTACCAGAGGAATACTCCAATAGGGGAACATGAGTGATAACATTAGAGAAAACCCCACAATCCTTTAGGGCTACCCCTAGAGACCCGAAGGTCAGGAGTAGAGGCTCCTGGGAACCTGACTTGCCAATGCAAGTAGGAGTTGGAAGAGTAAATCCAGAGGTCACACGTGCCCCCTCTTTGGGAGGAGCTGGGGAAAGGAATACATTGGGAAATATGAGTAACGTAAAATAAAAGATATCAATGAATATTAAAGAAAAAAGAAAGATCACAGGAAATAGGAGAGGGACCACAAGACTGGGAATGGTAAATGTTGTCCTGGTTTTCAAAAACAGGGGAAGAGAACGGAATCTGCAAATCAAAGGCCAATGATTTTGCCCTTGATATCATGGAGAATTCTATAATGCGTCATTAAAGAAAAGAACGTCAAATATCTAGAAAGGAAAGTCGTGATGACAAATATCTGGCCACGCCAGTTTAATATTTTTTCCTTTTTTGGGCAGGATTACTAGGCTAGCAGATAAGAAGAATGCTCTGAATGGACGCAGTTAACCAGGGCTTTAGCAAAGATTTTGCGGAAGTATTTCAAGGCAGTTAGGCTATCCCAGTGGATTAAATGCTGGTCCTGGAGTCAGAAGGATCTAAACTCAAATCAGGTTTCTTACACTTACTTGCTGTGTGACCTTGGGCAAGTAACTTCTGTCTGCTTCCATTTCTTCAACTGTAAAATGGAGATGATAGTAGCTCCTACGCTGGGCAGCTAAATGACACAGTGGATAGAGTGCTGGGCATGGAGCCAGGAAGACTCATCTTCCTGAGTTCAAATTGGGCTTCAGACACTTATTAGCTGTGTGACCCTGGGCAAGTCACTTAATCCTGTTTGCCTCAGTTTCCTCATTTGTAAAATGAGCTGGAGAAGGAAATGACAAACCACTCTAGTATCTCTGCCCCCAAAAAGCCCCAAATGGGGTCACAGAGAGTTGGACACAACTGAACAAGAACAAAAGTAGCTCCTACCTTCCAGGGTTGTTGTGAGGATCAAAGGAGGTAGCATCTGTAAAGAACTTTGCAAACCTTAAGGTGTTATAAGAATGCTAAATATTATTATAAACATTTCAAACTATTACTTTGGAGAAGATGGAAAGATGAACAACTATGCAATTGATTGAATTCAAGACCGCCCAGAGGGCAAGGGTGGTGAACCTGCAGCAGCCTCCAGGTCACACCTAGGCCTTCTAGGTCCTCAAGTTTGACTGAATCAATGAAGTTTGGTTTCAGTCACGTGGCCTGTAGGTTCCCCGCCCCTGGGCTAGACTCAAAGAATAGCTGTCAGTGGCTCAAACAATGTGTCAGGAGTCTCCTATGGAGTACCCCAGGGATCCGTGCTTCACCCTGAGCTAGTTAACATTTGTATCAATGACTTGAATATTGATGGCATGCTCTTCAAATCTGCAGCTGATATAAACCTGGAAGGAATAGTTAACATATTGGATGATAAAGTCAGGATCTGGAAAGAATTTGACATGCTAGAGCATTGAAATGGATTTAAGAAAATGAAATTCAATAGAGATAAGTGCAAAAGTCTTACACTTGGGTTCAAGAAATAAATTTCACAAATACAAGATGGTGGAGGCATAGTTACATGAAAAAGATCTGGAGGTTTTAGTGGACTACAAACACCATAGGAATCAGTAGTAGTATAATGTGGCACCAAAAAAAGCTGATGTGATCTTGGGCTTCCAGGATTAGGATGATAATAAGTGTCCTCTGCCCTGGCCAGACCTCACCTGGAGTACTGTGTTCAATCTGGGCAGCACAGTTTAAGAAGGACACTTATTAGCTTAAGAGTGTCCAGAGGAGGGCAGTGAGGATGGTAAAGTCCATCCTTAAGTCCATGTCATATCAGTTAGGAGAGAGAAGAACTCAGCAACAGGGTGGCTGTTTTAAAGTATTTAAGGAACTGTCCAGTAGAGGAGGGATTCAGGTTGTTCTGTTTGACTGCAGAAAATTGCAAATAGGCCAAGTTAGGATGGATTTTGAGGAAAATTTCCAAATAATTCTACTTGGTCAAAAGTGGAACATATTTGCCTCAAGAGATGTTGGGCTCCTTTCCTTCTAGGTCTTTAAGCAGATGCTGGATGGTCTCTTGTCAGGGAGGTTAGAGTGGGGATTCCTGGGTAGTAGCTTAGATGAGATGGGCACTAAGTTCCTTTCCAACTCTCTGATTCTAAGTCTAGTGCCTGCATTTGTGTCTAAACTCAAGGCCTAGAGAAAAGGATCTACATGTAGAAAAATATTTATAGCTGCTCTTTTTCTGGTGGCAAAAAATTGGGAATGAAGGGGATGCTGCTCAACTGGGGAATGACTGAACAAACTGTGGTATATGAATGTAATGGAATACTACTGTGCTATAAGAAATGATGAGCAGGTAGATTTCAGAAAAACGTGGAAAGACTTACATGAACTGATAATGAGTGAATTGAGTAGAACCAGGAGAGCATTGTAACAGAGTAATAACAACATTGTATGATGATCAACTATGAATGACTTAGTCAGCAATACAGTGATCCAAGGCAATTCCAAAGGACTTATGATGAAAAATGCTATTCATATCCAGAAAAAGAACTGATGGAGTCTGAATATAAGACTGAAGCATACTTTTTTCACTTTTTCTTGTGTGTGTGTTTTTCCTTCTGTTTCTTTTTTCACAACATGACTAATGTGGAAATATATTTTACATGATTGTACTTATATAACCTATATCAAATTGCTTGCTGTTTTAGGGAGGGGGGAAGCGAAGGAGGGAGGGAGAAAAATTTGGAACTCAACATTTTTAAAAAAATGAATACTAAAAATTGTATTTATATGTAATTAGAAAAAAATAAAATACTATTAAAAAAATAAATTCAAGGCCTAGAATGTTACTTAGCTCCATTGCTTTGTCATTGCTCAACTAATCAGTTTTTTAAAGTAATTTTTTCAGAGAAGTGGAACTTCAGGTGGGAAAGTCTGAGTCTTGAGGGAGCAAATGGCTCATCTTTAGTGGGGAAGGTAAGACAAGGATAACTCTTCGGTAAAGGGAGGTCACATCACAGCTGAGCCCTGCCTCAGGCTGGGGTTTCCTGAATTGGAAGGCAGGACAGAGGTTTTGGTTTGCAAGGTCTGGCCGAGAGTGGGGCATCTTGGGATGTCAGTGTAATTTTAGAATCAGAGGAGGAATGTGCTTTAATTCCATTCATTTTCTCCATCTGTGTAACCAGAGAAGGGGCTGGCCCCACCCAATGCTGAAGCTCTTGCAACAGCCTCCAGAGATCCTGTCATAGCCGGCTGCTCAACACCAAATTTGACTGGTGTTTCTCCCACGGCCCCAGAAACATTACCATCTATGGTAAGAAGGCATGAAGAGAAAACAGGAAGTGGTGGGAAAGTCAAAGATGCCTGCCCTGGTTCTCTTTCCCTTCTCACTAGCACATCCTGGGGCTGCTGAGCCTGCCTGCAGGGCTCTGCTCCTGTGCATGTGAACTGGCTAGCTGAGCTGTGCAGGTTAGAGACATTCTGGCTCAGGTGGGAGCATTATAGGATGGAAGATTCGGAGTTGAGAAAGATCATCTAATCCAATATCATTTTACAGGGGAGGAAACTGAGGGCCAGCGGGAGCAGTGAGTGGTTTAAGTATACATTGAGTAAATAATACAAACAAGATTTGACCCAAGTCACAGATCTCAGAATCTCAGAACTAGAATGGACTTCAGAGGTCTTCTGGACTAACCCAGACTATATATAGCAGGAATCCCCTTTCCAACATCCCTAACTAGGGGCCAACCTAGCCTCTACCTGAAGACCCCGTACCTCCATTCCAAGGGCTTCTGAATTAAGTTCATTCATGCAACAGAGTTTGTATCTTACAAAGCTTAGATAAGCCATGCTCTGAGCACTCTTAGAACTCACAATCTCTGAAAGGAACATAAGACAAACCCAAATAACTAGATTATGCAGGATCTCATGGTGAGTACAATGGAAGTTCTTAGATAATAGTTGGCAACTTTTCAGACTTCCTGAGCCAATATCCTAAACTATTTCCCTTTGTTTTCAGGGGGAGAGGGAAAAGGGAGATGATGAGGAGTGTGGCCAACATCTA
>CM053588.1:69753285-69806388 GCA_028646515.1 Pseudochirops corinnae | reverse complement strand
TAATCTCATATTTCCTCTCAGTTCCAGGCACTCTTCCCTTTCCCTCATCTCTGATAATGAGTCAGCTATGACATCCTGTTGATTTCACCTCTGGAAGGAACATCTTTTGGATATATCCTTTCTTCTCTGTTCCCAAGACAAAGGCACTGGGACACGCCTCCATCACCACCTACCTGAAATAGCCTCCTTAGAGGTTTTCCACCTCTACCCTCCTTCTGCCAATTCATGCTTCATTGCCCCTAATCTCCCTTATGAATAAATCTTGTCATATCACACCTCTGCTCATAGATCTTCAGTATTTCCCCCACCCCTACCTTGTGCCTGGCATTCAAAGCTCTCAACAATCTTATGTCACCTTATTTTTCCAGCATAATCTTACACTTTCCCCCTCTACACTTCAGGCAAATTCTTCATTTCCTGACAGCATTACTCTGCTTTTTTCTTACTCTGGTGGGATTCCCTCTCTCTTTCTCTGACTGTCCTCTTTTCTCTTTTCTTCTGTTCTCCCTGTCTTTTTTTCTCCCCTCCCTCCCCCCCTCCCCCCCCCCCCCCGTCTATCCTTTCTTCTCTTTTTTTCTGTTCTCTCTCTTGTTCCCCTTCAATTACCCTTTCTCTTCTTCTCCCACACATTTTCCCTCTCTCTTTCACATGCTTTCTCTTTTCTGGCTCACGATTCAGCTAATTCTGTTCCCTATGAGCAGAATGTTCTGCCTCCCTGCTTTGCTATAGAACTCCTACTCAGCCTAACTCAATGCTATCTATTCTAGGAAGCTTTCCCTATCCCCTTGTTTAATGGCAACCTTCCTCAGATCTCACACAATGTTCATTTACCTGTATTTGTGTCTAATCATTCTACCAGATGTGAGCTCCAAGAGGTCAGGGCTCCCCTGTCTTAGCCAACCTTCGTAGCTAAATTAAGGAAACCATTAATGTTTGTGAAATGAATTGAGCCTGGTGATGGGGTGACTCTCCCCAGGGACCAGATGGGGTTAAGAAATGATCAATGCTCAGGAAAAGAGACCAAATGCCAACTGGCCCCTTGAATCAGGGCCCTGACACCCTATTTAGTGCTCTTTGCTGACAAATACCCCTAGAAAGAACTGAAATCTAAGGAGGAAAAGCCCCATCCTGTGAAAGGAAGGGGAAAGAGAGTTCTGGCTTTAGTCCAGAGAGACCTCCATTCAAATTTCACCTCTAACATTGTGTGACCCTGGGAAAATCAGTCCCTCTATCTCCAAGTCTCAGTTCCCCCTGCAATAATATCAGTAGAGGTAGCAAAGAGGAGTGGACAGAGGACTGGTCCTGCAGTCCAGAAGACCTAAGTTCAAATCTCTGAGTGTGACCCTGGGCAGTTTCCTTACTGGTCATTTCTGACACAAACAAAATCAAAGTTCTAAATTAAAGGTTTAAAAAGAAAATGGGGATAACAGTAACTGGACTTCCTAACCGAAATAACAACAACAGTACTTTTATAGCACTTTAAAGCTTGCGAAGTGCTTTATTAATATGATCTCATTTGATCTTCACAACAATCCTGGGAGGTAGGTGCTGTTATGATACCCACTTTACAGAGAAGGAAACTGAGGCGGAGAGACGTGACTTGCCCAGAGTCACCCAACTAAGAACGATGTAAATAAACCGCTTGCAATCGAGAATCAGGTGTTAAAATACCGTTTGTGACCCTTAGTAACTGTATGACCAAAAGAAGATCAATACTTTCTTTGAGCCTCAGCTTCCTCATCTGTAAAATACAGATAAGGAGGGTCTACTTTCCAGGGTGGTTGTAAAGATTCAATGAGCTCATCTACGTAAAGCGCTTTGCAAACCTGAAAGTGATATCTAAATGTCAGTAATAATAATAATAATGATAATTTTTTAAACTGAGGAGTGATAGACAGTGTCTCAGCCATTCAGAGCTTCTTCTCTCTTTTGGAGGCGGGCCCTAATCAGATCCTCATCCACTCAAGGAAGCCTCCCCCTAGGCGGCAGGGAGCAGAGTCCTCCCCCAGCCTGGTCTCGTACGGAGGGGCGTGGCCTTTAGTTTGTCCCGCCCATGCACGTTGCGTAGTCTTCTGGGGGCGGGGCTCAGCACCACGGTTTAGTCGCGGTTTAACTGGCGCTGGAGACCTGAGCGGGTGGTAGAGCCTGGAAAGCTCCGCCCCGTGATGACGTACTTCCTATCACCGCCGCTGCCGCCGGCACCGCCCTGGAGAGGGTCCGGAAGTGGGTCGCGCGGAGCTTGCTGGGCGGTTCCTGCCGGAAGTGAAGGGCGGCTGAGTGCAGGCAGCTGCTGAGGCGGGCGGAGGACTGAGGTGAGGGGCCGCGGGCCCGGGCCGGGCTTGGTTTGGGTGGGGACTGGGATCGGTGAGGGAGTGCGGCTCCCTCCAGCGGTCGGAGCTGCGCCCGTCGGAGCCTCTCCCCGGGCCAGGGTCTGTCAGGGCGGCCAGGGCTCTCTGAGGGGCGCCGGGGTTCTTGGCTCTCTTTCCCGGACTCGGCCTGAAAGGACGGGGGTCTGGGCTCCCCTTTTCGAGCCCGGGCTTGCGATTCGGCGACTGCGGTCTGGCAGGTCTGGGCTCCCCCTCAGGGGTTCCAGACTCAGTGACCGGGATGTCTGGGCTGAGGTCTTTGAAGGGACACTGAGGAGACGGGGCTCCTCTCAGTGGGGCTGGGGAAACCGAGCGCCGCTGAGGCAGAGATGCTGGGGGAGCTGGTCTTTGCTACTCGTGGGTCTTAAGCTGAGAAGTTGGGAGTTGGGCTTGGCTCCATGGGGCGGGGTCTCCGAGGAGGGCAGGGTGCCCTGGGGTCCCCAGGACAGGTCTCTCCGAGACGCTGTTATCCCCATTCCCACCTCGGATTGCTGCCTGGGGGGCAGGGGACCGTTAGCCCTGGGCTGAGCTGATCCCCAGTGATCCCTCTTCACTTCCTGGTCTTCCCTGTGTGCATAGTTTGTGCTGGTTCTTGTTACTCCTGCGGGGGCCCTTAAAGTTTAGTCCCAGTACAATCCCAACCCTGAGGCAGTTGAGGTGGAAGCGGAAGGAAACTGTCTTCTGGTTAAAGACTGCCAGACTCCCTGCCGGGAGGAGCATTTTCTCTTCCCTCTGTGAGGATGGGGAGCTTCTGCTTTTGATAATGTTGGTTTTAAAGGGGGGTTGGGAGAAAAGGTCTGTCTTGTATGCAAATAGTTTAACTACTTCCTTTGTTAGAGGGTCTAGCGACCAAGTTTTTGAACTTTGGGAACCACCCACTCTCTGGAGGTGGAGGTGGGGTGCTTAGCATTTTTTTAAAAAGGGGGGGGTGGAGGGTTTTTCATAAACAAATAGTAATTCAGTCAACATATGTTGTGCTCCCTTGTCTGCTGTGTACATGTCACTGTGCTAAGTGCTAGGGATAAGATGGAGAGGACACAGACGCAGCTCTCAAAAAATTTAAGACTGGAAAGGTCTCATAGTATTTTTTAGATTTTCGGAGCTCCCATTGACCTGTGCACAAGTCAATTCTGCAAACATTTGAGTGTTAATATATGCAGGGAACTGGTGATACAAAGAGAAAAATGAAGTAGTACCTGCTCTCAGTGAACTTAAAATCTACAGAAGTCGATACAACCTGTACCCTGAGAAGTAGCCACAAAGCACATACAAAGTAATTTCAAGAGCGAGAAGACCAGTGGGGAGGGGAAATCGGGAAAGGCCTACTGTAGGAGATTGCATCTGAGGAAAGATTCTAAAACGGTAGGTAAGAAAGGACTGCCTTCCAGACAAGGGGGCTTGAAGACTGAGATGTAAAATTGAGTATAGGAACCAGTATCTTACCTAAGTGCACCACCATCCTTGCAGGCCTGCTAACCTCCGTAGCATCCTTGATCCTTTACCCTCACTCATCCCACATATCTAATTTCTTGCCGAATCTCTTTGCTACCATTACAACATCTCATATGAATGTGGGCTCTCCTCTTTCACCTGGACTATTACACTCCTTGCCTCAAGTTTTTCCCCACTCTAGTCCATCCTCCATTCAGCTGCCACAGTGATCTTCCTAAAGAGCAGGCCCTGACTGTGTCACTTCCCGATTCAGTAGACTTCAGTGGTTCCCTCTTACCTCCAGGATCAAACATGCTTGTCTTAGTATTTAAAGCTATTTATAATTTGGCCCTTTACTATCTTTCCAGTCTTATACTTGGCTCCCTTCTGTGCACCCGCTCTGTTGTCCAAATTTCCTTGTATGCTGTACTTGCTATCCTTGCAGAGGACATTCTCCTGTCACTTGCCATAACATTCCCTATCTTTCATGCTTGTGATGTGCCCTGGCTTTGAAGTTCCTTTAGACTGGTTCCTTCAAGACTCAGTCCTACCTCTTACAAGAGGTTCTTCTCCCGCTCCCCCCATTTACTTTCTGTATATTTTGAATGAACCTAGTTAGTTAAATGTTGTTTCCCCATTAGAATGCAAGAGACAAGGACTATTCTTCACCTGGCCTATGGGAAGCACTTTATAATTGCTTGTTGATAGACTAATAGGCCAGACCAGTAGGCCAGTCTCACTGGAATGGAGAGAATATGAAATAAGAAAAGTGGGAGAGCTAGATATCAGCATGCTTGTGTATGGACACTGAAGCCCTTACATCAGTTTGGACATTTGGGACAGACTGTCCAGATGATCAGTGTGTTGGGCCCACATTTGAACAGGAGGAGAGGGTTATTGCAGTCAGGGAAATTGAATAGTTCTCTTACGGACCCCAAGCCACCCATGAAGGCAAAGGCCCATCTTTTTTCTTTCTTTTTTTTTTTAAACCAGCTTTGTGACTTAATGCCACAGCAAGCATTTATTAAGTGCCAGCTGTCTGCCAAGGGCTATTGTAGAGAACTCCTGAGAAACTTAGTTTAGAGCACTGGGAGATTCACTGACTTACCCAGGGCCACACAGCCAAGTAATATGTGGCAGAGGCGAGACTTGGAACAAATGATAAGATGTTCTTTCAAAAACATTCTGGCCTGGTAAGACAGTTGCTACTGTGGCTCGCCTTTCTGTCATGCTTTCAGTATTACAAAGGCTTCTCCAAGAACAGCTCTGTGAAGTTTACAGTGTTGGTTTTTTCATCTTAGTTTTTCTGATGAGAAAATTGAGACTTGGGTTGTGACTTACCCAGGGTCACACCACTGATGTCTCAGTGGGTGCTTAAAACCCATGCTTTCCAATTCTGGCTTCTGACACTTAAGATCATTGTCTTGTTTACTGCATTCTCTTGCTCCCAGGGTAATCAGTGCTGTTTGATTAACAATCTAAAATAATGTTTCCTAAACTTGTTTTACCCTCATTAGGATAAATGATTAACATTAACTGCCAGTAAATTATTCTCGCTCCACCCCATTTCTCTCCAGAAATTCCTTAATTGGCAAATGATGAACATAGGTGATTCTCCTGTCACTGAGTGGCTATTATGAGAACCAAATATATCCATAGGTGGAAGATTCTATGCAAATTTGAAGTAGAGCCTTTGTTAATATGTGAAGTAATATGCAGGTAGGAGCACTCCTTGGAAAGTATGGTATGCAGTATAAAAGCACTGTTTCTGATTTGAGAAATGAAGCCCTCTTTTCGACCTTGCTTGTTTAGGAGTCTGTGCCACTTAATGAGAGAGAGACAAGCAGACTTCAAACAGGCTCCATTTGTGCTGAATGTGTATAAAGTGGGAGGTGTAAAGCTGAGTGCTGAATCTTGAAACCTTGGCTTTGACTTAATGCTTGCCTATTCAGTCTGTTACCAAGTACTTATCTGGTTTTTTTTCTACTACTACTACTGCTACTACTTTAATCTAAGACTCCTCCTGGCTTTATACTTAGTGGCCTCCCTAACTCCACAATTTCTTCTGCAGCTGCCAGACTGCTCTTTCATCTATTTACTGAAATAATAGAATATCTACTGAAAACAATAGAATAATTCTAACCAATCTAAACTACTTGGCCTTGTTTTTTAATTTCTTTCTATTAGATCTCCTATATATACTACCCTAGTCAGGTTGTTCTTCTTACTGCTCCCACTAGATCATGCTTGTTCCATTCCTGTCTTTGTTTATGTTCTACCCTCCTAGAAAGCCCACTTTTTTCCTTTCTTCTCCTTTAAGCGCAGTCTCTCCTTGTGAGGGCTCAGTGTGTGTTTCACTTTCTCTTAGAAGCCTTCTGGGACACGGCTTTCTCAAACTGGGGCTTCTCCCTTTCGTGATTTCCCTTCAAAAGCACTTAATTTTTGCCACAAATTCTGCCAGTTACAATATTTCTTATTCTCCAGTGGTTTTATGCATGTAAAATCCAATATCCCTAATTTTATTTTGAGAGATTTCTTTGAGGGAATGGGCTTCTTTTGTATGTCCTTCATACCCTACTGTCTGTCATGGGCCTGGGGTACATGGTGGATGCTTAATTAAGACTTGCTGAATTGAATTAAAAAGTGATGAGGCAAAAGTATAACTGAACCGGGCTGCCTTTGCTTGGATTACTCATTTGGACCATAAGGTGGATAGGAGGAGTATTATATCTGATTTCACCTTCTGAGATATGAGGGACAAAGGGCCAAGTAGTTGGGAGTAAGGTGTGTGTTCTACAAAAGAATTTTCTTTCTTGGCTTAATGACAATTCACTTTATTTCAAGAGGTTGAAATGAAGGGTGAGTGTTTGGAGGGAGAAGCTTTTAAGTGTTGGAAATGAGGAGTACTAAAGGTCTTGTGCATGGGGCTGAGCCTGGCGTGTGTGTGGTCGGTACCCCTTTAAGGGACTAGGTTCCTTCCTGTTTGAAAAGTTTCTGATGCAACTTTGTGGTCCCCAAAAGTCAGAAAGGTGACTCAGCAGTTTGGCTTACATTTTAATTAGCTTTTGGGGAATATTCCAAGCAGTGTTATCTGATTTGAACTTTTTGAAGCATAATGGTCACTCCTAAACTACTACTATTTCTTTAAACATCAAAAAATAACTAATGTCTCCATCAAGAAGAATTTGTGTTTGCCTTGTTCTCTTCTTTGACTTGCTGACACTCCTTGAGGGATAGGGTCAAATTCTTTTGCCATTTGAGATAAGCAATTTAACTTTTTTACAATCAGAGGCTTTTTTTTTTTTAACCTAATAGGAAATTAATATCACAGACTGCAGGAAATTATGTGTGGCCTTTGAGACTTGGAAAAACCTGAGGGATCATGTAGTGCAGCCATCTCATTTTGCATCAGTATGGGAAAGTCATTTGCCTAAAGTTGTATGGGTCATTAGTGTCAGAGTTGGGCCTAGAACCTCAGGCTTCTGACTTTCAGGCCAGGACCATTTCCACTGCATCACACTATACCAGTGGTGGGCAGTGGCATAGGTAAGACCCAGTTCTGCAGATTCTGTTCCCTTCCTCCTTCCGTTAAGACAAAACCAAACCAAAGAGAAGATGTATGTTGATGCTTTGTTGTCTGTGTGTGTTGCCTGGCTTTAGATTATGTGCATAATATTAGATTATAATGATAAACCATTTTTGTTTTAAATTTCATGTATCTGGTAACTGACCCAGTTGATACAGAATTCCATTGTCCCTAGATTAACACAACTAGCATTCATCAAGAAGCTATTCCTTTTTTGATTTACACCATGTCAACATAATTAATGAGTGCTCCAGAAACATTCCTCATCACAGTGCAGCTTTGTTTGCTGTGCATAATCAGGCTCAGTGTCTCCTGGGGAGAGAGGGGAAAAAAGTACTGGACTGAGAATCAGGAGAACTGGGTTCAAGTCATGCCTTTATCACTTAGCTAGCTAGCTGTGCTGTGAGTCATATCACTTTTCTAAGCCTTAGTTTATTTACCTACAAAATGAGAGTAAGAGTAGCTTCCCTATCTACCTAATGCAGGCAAAACACCTTGTAACCATAAGCCATTATATAAATGAGGTCTTCCTTATTCTTTCTAATAAATGTGGCTGAAATGTCTAATGGGGAAGGGGAAGAAGAGGGGTGCCAGCATTTGTGGTCTTCAGAGCCAGTTAAAGCCCTTATTTTGAAGTTAATCCAACTGATTGCTGCCTCAACAGCCTTCCAGAGCTCTTGGTGGGTTGATCTTTGGCTAGATACAAATGCCTTTTCTTTAGGGAATGTGGCTGAATTTGTGGAGGGTGGAATTGAAACAAGCTGGTTTTTGGTTAGAGCTGATGTCGGCACAGTCTCTACTTATATAGCTTATCTCAGAGTTACACAGAGTGCCTTTTGAGCTTCAGTTACTTCATTAGTTTAAACTAACAGCAACAGACACAAAAATATAACTTAGTTTTACGTGGGAGACAACAGAAGCATATTTTTAAAAAAAACGAACCTTGCTGAAGGTATCATTTATGCAGGAGACAACAAAAACATATTTTTTAAAAAACAAACTTTGCTGAAGACTCGGTACCATTTGGGAATTCCAGTATTGGGCTTGTGTACCTGATTCAAGGATATATATTTTTCTCTCCACGAAATGTGTACTCTAGTGCCTCTTTGTGACATTGAGGTGGTCCAGGACTTCTGAAGCCCATGCCAAGGGGCCAGCTCTGGGAGGTCTTCCATTTGTCTGTTGTCTAAGGACCAGGCTAGATAAGTAACAAAGAGACTTTCACCAGGTGATTACTACTTTTTTTGGACACAGCAAACTTCAGAAACTGTCTAGTAAGATTGGAGGGGTTGTGATTGGCGTGGAGAGAATTAACCACATTGTTGAAATCATAAGTCTTTTGAAGTATTTTTCACTTGTCCTACTTATTTTGGAGACTTCTAAGGAAGGATACAGGACTTAAGCATTCATATCAGGTTGGATCCTAGCTATTCTTGAAAGATAGTATTTTCTCTTTTTTTAAAAAAAAAAAACTCTTAAAATCGGGTGGTAGTGGCACGAGCAATGAAATGTCACAGGTTTAATCACTGAAATCAAACCCTGTGGGAAAGACAGTAAGTAGCTCCTGTATTGTGCTGAGTTTAGATGGTTAACTTAACTGATGTAAAGCTGTCTCTATTCTTAAAAAGTGGTTTGTCTGCCCTTCTGCTCTCTGGCCCAACTTGTTGGTTCATGTCTCCTGTTAAAATGTCTGCTTTTTGCTTTGTGACATGTAAGAGCCTGGCTATGAAAATTCATGTGCTTTTGGGAGTGGAAAAAATTGGTGCTAGGTAGTCTGGTGGTGGCTAAGGAGTGGTATTCTGCCCTAGATTCAGGGCCTCCAAGGAGAACATTTGAAACAGCTATCTAGTTCCTGTGGAATAGTTTGTCCTGTCGGTTCTCCATCCTGTCAACTGTGAAACATGGTTGTTGTGTCTTTGAAACACACAGAAGAATGTTTGAAAATATACTAAGCACAAGTTTCCTGTTCCAGTAGTGACTCTCCCTTAATTGCCCCGGGGAGACTGAGTCAGACCTTTAGAGGAGACTCCCAAGAGGAGGCTAATGAGCCCACAGAGGAGATTCACCTTGGCCTTGTCATAACAATATTTTTGTTAAAGCTCTGAGACTTCCTTCCAAGCTTTGTGTCCACCCATAACTTCTCTCCCAAACTCCATTTTGTTATCTTTGTTGTCAACTGAAACTCAAAACGTCTGTGGTTGACACTTTCCTTTCTAAACCAGCAAATTTTTTCAGTATATGTTCGGAAAAAGGAGCAGATATAAGTCTCTTCCACTACCCCTAACCCCATAGGGTTGCTCTAACCCTCCCACAGGGTTAAGCTAGTGGTATAGTTTAGTGAATATGTGATGTCATTGATGTGGGTGTTTCTTACCCCACCCCACCCCTTTCCAGCCCGCATGGTCTCCTAGCAGTGCTGATCACAGCACTCATCCTGGGCGATTCTTGTACATATTTTCCCATAGTATTACAGAGATAGAGCTGGACCGGACTTCAGAGGCCATCTTATCCATCCTCTTTATTTTGTAGATGAGGAAATCGATCTAGGTTAAGATTCAAATAGGTAGTAAGCCTCAGAGATAAAGTTTGGACTTAAGTACTCTGCCTCCAGAACCAATGCAGTTATCTACTGCCTTGCCCTGCCTCCTATAAATACTCCACGAAGGGTCTGCCCATTGTGCTGAGGCCTTCCTCTCATCTTTTCATATTTTGTGGGAACCATTTGTAGCCCATGGATTACATCTGTTACATGATAGGCCCACCCCTTTTTCACATCTTACGTTTTCTGGGTACTGTCTTTTGTATCGACCTGTATGCTATCTTGGGGTAACTAGATGGTGAGTAGATAGAGCACCTGACCTGCAGTCAGAAAGATCTAAATTTAAATCTGGTCTCAGACACTGAGTGTGACCTTGGGCAAGTCACTTAACCCCTATTTGTCTCAGTTCCTCATTTGTAAAATGGGGGTACACTGGAGAAGGAAATGGTGAGCCACTGCAGTATTTCTGCCAAGAAAACACTGCGGACTCTAATCAGACTGACTAAACAGCAGTAACATTTATTATACCAAATCTTGTGCTCGTATCATTGCTAAGGTTATCCTACTCACACTGATTATTGACCATTTACAAAGTTCTGTTCTACCTCATTGCAAAGTCTCAAGACCTGTGACAATGGAGCTGAAAGCTGTGGTAGGTTTGATCCTCCCTGCTGTTTGAGGATCAGGTGGTGGTGATGGTGTTTTGTTTTGTTTTAAATGGCAAGTTTTTATTTTCCTGGTTCAACCTCTTTCTCATTGAAAATAAGATGAATGAAAATGAACAGCTCACAACAAACATGCGTAGTTAAGCAAAGTGAATTTGACCATGACCAAAAGTACGTGTGCCATCACTCATCTCGAGTCAGTCACTCACTGGGCGGACACAGTGGACTCAGTGCAGTTCAGCCTGCACCTTTGAGTCCCTGCGTGAAAGCAGGGAGCAAGCTACGTCTTTGAGGAGCAGAGAGGCTTGTTACCACCCTGTTGGCCACTAGACAATATTTTGAATGAGATACCACATAAAACAAAGCCCATAATTTATTACCAGTAAATATTTGTTGTTTAGTTAAGAGGGGTCTCATAATCTGAAAATGTTCCAAATTCCATGGAGGAGCTAACCCTTCTAGAACACACTTGTCCTGATTGAGGGTCTAGGGAGTTTGTTTTGGGAGGCTGTTGGAAATGCCGTCAAAAACATAAAGTTCAGAGATTTGAGTAGAATGAATCAGTGATGTAGAATTACAGCTTCCTGCTTTAATAAGGCTGCCCCCTTTGGGAAGACCCTTATTTAGTTAGCTGCCGTACAGTTCAATTTAGCAAACGTTTATTTTAAGGTCCTTCTGTGTGTAAGATGCCATGCCTAGTGCTAGTCATATTAAAAATGAAAAACAACAGTGTTCCTGCCCTCGAGAAGAGATTGCTCTCTCTAGGGGTTGCTGTATATACACGAATCAGATACAGGGTAGATTCTGACAGAGATGGATGACAGACCCAGAAAATACGCTTTGAGAAATTTGAAGAAGTGATGATTACTTCTCATCGAAGGATCAAAGGAAAGTGTCTTAGAGGAGGTGGCAAATGAGTTGCATCATAGCAGAGAACTGAGGGAATGGGCTTCAGAGTGAAAGATGGTAATAGATTTGAGGGAAGGGAATGAAGGATAATATTCAGGTGCAATCAGTGAAGCCCAGTTTGGCTAGAATGCGATCAGTGGTTTATTAACTGGTAAATTCTGTGGCCTTTTACTCAATCTTTGTTTACTCTTTTTATTCTTTTTTGCCATTTACTTTTTATTGAATTCTGCAGCATTTTACCTGTGGACCACCCTCTCTAGGCCTGTTCTGCTTCTTGAATTTTCTAATTATTTCAGTCCTGACTCTGGCCTCTCTGGTTGTTCCTTTTTAAAATTCTGAACTTGACAAACATTAAGCAAAACTGATATTTCCATATTCATAGTGGAGCAGGAAAAAAAGATTATGTATGAAAACACAAGTATTCATTCAGCTTTAAAAAAAAAATAAATTCAGCATGTAATTTTTAAAGCTGTCCTTGATTCTTTCTGGTCTACATTTTGTTCCTTTTTAAGAAAAAAGTTCTCTAATGGTTCTTTATTTCACAACTCTGTCTTGTATATGTAGTGTTATGCTTGGCACTATATAGAATTAATGCATTTAATGGAATAGATTGTCTAGTCACACCTTTTCCAGTGACTTTAATTGTCTTTTTGTCTAGAGCTATTTTTCCTTGTGTGATTTCCTAGACATAATAGTTGAGAACACGGGCCAGAATGCAGTTTATTTACTTTATTGTTATGACATGTTGCCATGTTTGTATGATTAACACTGGCTTTAGTTGCTTTAGAACTTTTTGGTTTACAAAACACTTACCACAACCACCTTGGAATATGTGTGTGTGTATATATATACATCACAACCACTATGGGATATGAATATTGTCTATTTATCACCATTTAACAGATAAGGAAACTGTAGCTAAAAGAAGGGAGGTCATATAGCTAGCTGGTGTCAAGATGAACCTGAAACCCAGGTCTTTTTATTTTAGGATCAGAGAGCTCTTTTCACTGTATCACACTGATTAACTCCCTAAGATGCCTGTGTTTTGCGGGCTCCAAAAAATGCCTTCCTGGTTTTGAGTTTTGTCTCATTGGTGTGTTTTCTAGTTTGAGGCCTTGAAAGGCATTAGTGTTGTGGAAATTGAGGCATCCCAGAACTGGAGAGGGAAATGTTGTGTGTGTTGAGTGGGGAGAAGTCCTATGGAGGGAACCCTCCTAAAGCCAGTTGTTGTTTTTATATGTATTTTGATTCAGGCAGGAAAACCTCAATTCCCCCCTTCATTCCTGGCTTCCAAACACCAGACACCCACAGTCTGTGTCATTAGCTGTAGACAGAGGTTAGCTGCAAGTGCTCGTTTGGGTTTTTCCTTTTTCTAAGTTCTAACTTTAGCCAGATAGAAGAATTGTAACTTGTTTGGCTGTTCAAGTTTTTTGCTACAAAATGAGTTATGGGAAAAAGGAACCAAAATAAAACCAAACTGTTCTGAGAAGAAACTGTCTTCCTCATCTAACTTGGGTAAGTCTACTCCAGCAGACAGACCTGTCCGCCATTTAGAACATTGGCATTTGTATGTCTCTAGAGAGTGGGAAATGCCTGCTTTTTCCTATGACTTCAGCAGTTATCTTTGAGCTGACTAATGCTGGCCTTGGCTTGACTCTTCCATCTGCTGAAGCCACACATTTCTGTAGCAGAAATTTGGGATTGTGTCTGGGAAAGAAAGTTCGTTAGATCAGTTTGGTACTTTCTATTAGTAATCTTTTCCCTGAGATCCATAGGGTGTGGTGGATTATGGTCTTTGAAAAATTATAGATGTTTAGGGCTGAAAGGAACCCTAGAGACCATAACCAATCCTCTTATTTTAATAAATGGTTGTTGAATTGATTTTTATAAACGAAATGAAGACTTCTTGAGGGAAGGGAGTTAGCGAAGGCTGTAGTCAGTGTAGAGCCCACACAAGAACCAAGGTCTTTAGACCCCATGCTTGGGCTGTTTTCGCCACCTGTGTGTCTCCAAGACAGGTACCAGAGGCAAGAGAACCATAATAAGATCCAAGCCTCAGAGGCCAGGTTGTCTAACTTCCTCATTCTAAAGATGGGAAACTGAGGCTTGGGACACTTTAAGGGACCCGCCCAAGGACACAAAAGTAGTCATTGCATTTTGATAGACAATCTAGGTTAAAAACCTCTTTCTGATACTTGCTTGACTTTTTTAGCAAGTCATCTCAAATTTCTAAAATGAGGTGGTTAGACTAAAAGGATTATTAAGGTAACTCTTGCATTCGGTTGGTATCACGTTTGCTGAAGTAATTAACGTAGGTGAGAGTTATCTGGCTTTCTTTTCTTGCATTTCTGTTCAGAGTATTTGGTGTTAATTCTAAAGTCAAATGAGTTGAAAGGATTATTTGGTTTGGTTTCTGATTTTGTGTTCTATCTTAAACAATTTTGCAAGACTCAGCTCCCTTTTGTGTATCAGTGAGACAACTGGAGACCTGAGCTGGTACATAAAGAAAAATGAACAAGGAAAGTTTTGTCTTCTTTGCTCTTTTTTGACAGCTTCTTATCTTGCATTTTGGCAATACAAATGTGCCAAGCCCAGGTGGCCTGGTATTCTAGATGTTGTCATTCTTTGGATGAGTTTCATTTGATGTGGGAGTCTCAAGCAGTTTTAAGTGAGTTAAGATCGCTCAGCTTCATCTCTTGACCTAGTTGAACCATGAATGAAATGGAGATTTTTGAGTGGAGCAGGATGATAAGTAGACAACGCATGAGACTGGCTGTTGGGAAAGCTGGGCTCTGGTCGCAGCTCTTCCACTAACTTTCTGTGTCATCTTGAACAAATATTTAAACCCTGTTAGCCTCAGTTTTCATCTCTAAAGCAAGAGTGTGTAGACCAAGATACTCTCTGGTGTCCTTTCCAGTTCTTGAAACTTGCTGCCCATTCTTATTGCGTAGTACTGTACTTCAGGATAGTGTTAGATAATCGGATGGGGCAAGTTCAGATGTCTTCCTGCTTGTGCAATAGGTGGGAGAGATAAGAATCCACTGATTTCATATACCTTTTTAATGGGTAGTTCTAGTCAGGAACCAATGGGAGTTCCTCGTACTGTGAGCACTTTTTGTAAAATCAGCTAGATTAATTGATACCTAATTTTATTATCAGATGCTTCTCAGAATGGGTATTTCTTTGCCATCCCCCCAACTTTAAAAAATGATCTTTTAGTAGACAGTGTCATATTTTCCCACAGTAACTGACATCTGATCTGTCTTAACAGGTGCTGAGCTATGGCCGATATGCAAAATCTGGTGGAGAGGTTGGAGAAAGCAGTGGGCAGACTAGAAGCAGTATCCCATTCTTCTGGCATGCACGGAGGGTGTGGAGACAGTTCTCCAAAAGGTAAGTGATTTAGAGACTCAACTGGGGCTTTTCCTGTTTCTGGAAAAACCCCATGTCCTGGGCTTGATACTGTATTACTAACCTGAATCTTGTCTGATGACTGTAAACTCCTAAAATACTGAAACTAGTTGGTCTGACTCCTGAAACTGATGTTGCCTGTGAGTACATAAGTAGGGAGAGGAAATTACTTGTGTAGGAAGCCTGTGGTTAAGCTATTTTAACGCAAGAGCTTCCTGCTAGTGTAAGGTTTCCTGTTCTGCCTTCAGTAAACTGACTCCATTTTGTCAGATGGGTATTTATACTAGAACTCCCCCTCACCCTTCCTCGCACCACCTTGTTTCAGGCATACCTCCACAGGTTGTGATTACCAAGTGCTGGGAAGGTCGATGTCACATTTAAAAGGGGACTAGAACTGTGTTTGGAGAAGTGACTTCTCTCTCTCTGGTTTGCCTTCTGACTCTTCTTTGTGGTTTTTCTTAGGAGGAGTAGCTCCGTATGTGGAAGTTTTTGACTCTCTGCTTGCTGGCCCAGTTGCAGACTATCTAAAGATCAGCAGAGAAATTGGGGGAGATGTTCAAAAACATGTAAGGATGACTTCTTTCTTTCTTTCTCTTCCTTTCTTTCTTTTTCTTCCTTTCTTTTCTTTCTTTCCTTCCTTCCTTCTTTTTTTCCTTCCTTCCTTCCTTTCTTTCTAACTGATTGACACCCCCACTCCACCCCTTGCCCTGATCCAATTATCTTTAGTGTAAGAATCATTTGCAATTTTGCTTTTCTTGCTAGGTTAGTTTTGTCTTCTCCAGTGACTCACTGTATGATGTTGGGCCAGCCACATAACTTTTCTTGGCCTCAGTTTCCTCCTATAAAAGGTTTTTTCTTCCTGCTGACATTCTGCTGTGCTATATTTAAGTAGCCTTGCTAGTGAGAGATGGATCACATGTGTCTGAACGCATTGTGTGGGTTTTTCCACAGATCAGGCTCCACCAATGCATGAAATTCCACTTTGTTCATTTCTGTGCTAGGGAACTGTTGCAAGCCTGATCTCAATATGTTATGTAACAGGATTAATTATCATGATTTGGAATGTGCAGAGCTGTACTTTCACATCAGTAATTATGTTCTTGAATTATTTTCAGGTTTGTTGCTGGCAACATTGTAAAGTAGGCAAAGACCAAGTCTCTCCATTTTCTTTTTTGAGGTGCCTTTTTCTCCAAGCCTCTATCACCCCTGCAGAAGCCACCCACTGTTCCATCTCATTAGGACAGTGGTCCATGTTCTTGATCTCCTTCCCTGCCATTACTCTTAAGCTAACCACCTTCTTCTACCTGGTTCCCCAAATTCTCAGGTTACTGCTAATAAACTGATCAGGGAATGGGGTAGGAATTAGCATTTATTAAGTGCCTACTTTGTGCCAAGCACTATGCTAAACTATTGACAGATATTTTATTGATACTCAGAACAACCCAGTGAGGTAGGTGCTGTTATTATTTCCAATTTATAATTGAGGAAACTGAGACAAACAGGTTAAGAGATGTGTCTAGGATCAACAGCTAGTAAATGCCAGAGGTTGGATTTGAACTCTGGTCTTCTTGACTCCAGGCCCAAGCACTGGCTTCATTATATCACCTGCTGCCTCTGACCAGAGTTTAAGAGAACTTATATGGTAGACTCTAAAGTCTTGGACTCTTGCAGACAGAGAGACCTTAGACTGGAGACATAGAGGTGTGTGGAGGTAGAAGCTAGTGTGCCTCTCACCCAGCCCCAGCCATGTGTTGCAGACTTACACCTGACTCTCTTCTTCCCTTAGGCTGAGATGGTCCATACAGGTCTGAAAATTGAACGCTCTCTTCTGGTGACAGCCTCTCAGTGCCAGCAGCCAGATGGGGTAAGTTCTCCTTGTGAATAGATTCAGATGGAGTGTGCTGGTTTTGCCTAATTTCCTTTGGGTCTGGAGGAAAGTTCAGAAGGCTAAGCTTTAGGAAGCCTATGAAGCCATAGCAGCATCCTAAAATAGGTGGTCTCATGACCGTCCAAAGTAGACCTAGGTTTGTTAGAGTGATGGCAGTGAGCTGCTGAGATCATTCGGAGGTGTCAGGAGCTCTTTGCCTTAAGCTTGGCTTGTCCACATAGGTCCTACCTGCACCTGAGGCTGAGCTTGGCCTCATGGCAGCAGGACCCCACTTTTAATTTTATTCTACTCCTCTTAGCTGAGCCTCCTTAAACCAACGTGGTTCCTAAACTGGATGGATCAGTGTGACTGATGTGACTTCTTGGTGTGCCTAAGTTGGTCCTGCTAATGCCAAATGTCAAGCCACTCCTTGGCAGTCTATGGAGCATTGCTTCTTCTTGTCTGGGTTTTGATGTCATTTAGTTTTATCATGCAGCTGAAACACAAAAGATTCCAAGTTAGAGAAATAATGTTTTCTTAAAGTCAAAATGCTTGTTCTTCCTTTTCTTGGGAATGTTAGTCAGATATTCCTCCACAGAGAGAACTAATTTTGCTGAATCTTAGCATCAAGATTCTGGCATTTGAAACTCTTAGCTAACTTCACTGCACTAGCAAACATTAAATACATTTGACTCTAATTTCTTTTCTAGACTTGTTTAGTTGAAGTGCCTTGTCTAAACATTGTCTCAGAGTCTGTATTTTCTGTAGCAAGTCAGGCAGCTGAGACCCTGGCACAAGTCCATGGCTTCAGCTTGCTCTCTTTCCTGGAGTAGAGAATTGGCTTCTAGAAGAAGCTCTAGCAGTATAGAGCACAGAAACATGACCCACCCACCGCATGAGCCTAGCCAAGGTTTCTGCCTGATTGCCAAGGTCCACTCAAATCTGTTAGATTTGAGTGCCTGCTGTTCTGGGCCTTGTGTGGACTACACAAGATCCAGGAATTATTACCTACTCCTTTTTTTTTTTAAAGTAAATTTTAGTTGATATCTTATTTTTTATATTGCCATCGTTTTCCCCAGTTTACCTCCCCCGAATCATCCCATGTAACAAAATTTTCTTTAAAGATGGTGAAAAAATGAAAAAAATCAACTTATTGGTACACAGTAACTTAGGAATATATAAAAAAAAAGAGTCTGAAAATATGTGCAGTGGGCAACAATGGACCTATTGCTCTGCAAAGGGGTGGGATGGGATTATTTTATTCATATCTCTTCTTTCAAGAAAGGCTTGTTCTTTATAATTTTATTATGTTTGCTTGGAGGTGTTGAGGGAGCATGTGTGATTTTTTTGATTTACAATTGTTTTAGTCATTGTATATGTTGCTTTTTTTGCTTACTTCATTCTGCATCAGTTCATATACAGCTTTCCATGCTTCTCTCTATGCATCAGATTCATCATTTCTTACAACACAGTAATACACCATTATGTTCATATACCACAATTTGTTTAGCCATTCCCCAGTTGAAAGACATCTACTTTGTTTCTTTGCTATCACAAAAAAGTACTGCTATAAAAATATTTTGTCATATATGGGGACTTTGTTCTGATAATGGCCTCTTCAGGGATATAAACCCAGTAATAGAATCCTCTTCATAAAAGGGTATGGACATTTTAGTCACTTTATTTGTGTGATTCCAAATTGTTTTCCAGAATGCTTGTATCTATTCACAGTGCCACCAACAATTGTCTATTTTCTTACAACCCCTTCAACATTGCTGTCTTTTGTCATCTTTGCAAATTTGCAGGGTGTAAGATGAAACCTCAGAGTTATTTTGATTTGCACTTCTTTTATAATTAGTGATTTGGAACATTTTTTCATGTGGTTAATGCTTTGGAATTTTTTGAGAATTGTTTGTTCAGTTGTACACAGTAAGAGCAACATTCTGCAATGACCAATTTTGATAGACTTAGCTTTTCTCAGTAATGCAATGATTTAAGACAGTTTCAAAAGACTCATGATGGAAAATGCTGCCCACATCCAGAAAAAAAACTTATGGAGTCCGAATGCAAATCGAAGCATACTGTTTTCTCTTTTTTTTCTTTCTTGTGGTTTTTCCCTTTGGTTCTTTTTTTTTCTTTACAACATGACTAATGTGAAAATATGTTTAACATGATTGTAGATGTATAGCTTATTTCACATTGCATGCCATCTTGGGGATGAGGGAGAGGGGGAAATTTAGGACTCAAAATCATATAAATGTTGAAAACGAAAAATAAATTAATTTTAAAAAAGAATTGTTTGTTCATATCCTTGGACTACTTATCCCTTAAAATGACTTTTAGTTAGACAGGGATATGTATACATAAATACACACACAGACGCCACATTATCAGAGAAATTTGATACAAAGATTTTTTTTTTAACCATTTATCTGCTTTCTTTCTCATCCTAGGCACATTAATTTTGTCTGTGTAGGCGTTTTTAGGTTTCATGTAATTAAAGTTACATATTTTTATCTTTTGTAATTTACTCTATTCCTTGTTTGATGAAGAATCCATCTGACTCCTAGTTATGGAAGGTATACTTTTCGTCTGATTTTTTTCTATACTATGATCTTTAAAATTACTATCCCATATCTAATTAAGTGCATACTGGAAATATGATGTGTGGTGTTGGTCTAAGCCTAATTTCTGCCACATTGCTTTCCAGTTTTTATCAGATAGGGAGTTCTTTCCTAACTAATATTTATTTTCCTTTTTATTCAACACTGGGTTATGGAGTTCTGTTATTTCTGATTCTTCCTTGTCAGTCTGTACCATTGATCTGTCTTTTTTCTTAACTAATATCAGATGGTTCTGATGACTGCTGCTTTAAAATAAAGTCCAGAAGTGCTATTCCACTTCCATCCCTACTTTTTTCATAACTTCTTTGATATTTTAGGTGTTTTGTTCCTCCCTGTGAATTTTCTTATCATTTTATCAAATTTTATACAGTATCCCTTGGATAATTTGATTTGTTTAGGATTAAGAGTGTAAATTAATTTTCATAGTATTGTCATTTTTATTATATTGGCACAACCTAGCCATGTGCCCTAGCTGTACTTCCATCTATTTAAGTTATTCTTTATTTCCTTAAGGAACACTTTGTAAGTGAATTTATACAAGTCTCTTTTGTGCTTTGGTAGGTTGGTCCCCAGATATTTTATGCATTTTGTAGTTATTTAGAATTTCTCTTCATGCCTCTTGGATTCTTTTATTGTTCTGTGGAAACGCAATTGACTTTTGAGGGTTTATTTTATTGTCTGCAACTTTGCTGACATGATAAATTGTCTCATTTGGTAGCTGCTGATTCTCCATACTTTCCAAGGGAAACTATCCTGTCATCGGCACTTGTGGGGAGAGTATAATCTCCTCTTTCCTCATCTCAACATTGCTTACTTATCTAGAGTTCCCATTGTTGTTTCCAAGATGGAGCAAGCACACAGGGGCAGTTTGGGAAGAGAGGGAGGAAGGAAATAAGCATTTAGTAGGCATTTCCTTTGGCAGGCATGGTGCTAAATACTAGGGGTACAAAAACAAGTCACAGACCCTGCCTTCAAGGGACCTTACATTGTAATAGAGGATCACAACCTTAATGGAACTAGAGTTGGGAGAGAGACATGTGCAGTAGCATGGTCTGAAAATGGGGTAGCCTGATTCTGGGCACAGATATAGGGAGGGATGGCCTAGGGTTGTGCAAGCAATAAATGCATAAAGGGCTTTTGGGAAAGGAATGATCAGAGTAATCTGGGATTACCTGAGAATGGATGCGGTGAGCAAAGGCTGATTGGCTACAGCAGTTGTCTCACAAATGCCAAGAGCGTAGCCCAGCCAGAGGGCAAGGTTTGTGATGGAATAGCAAGGCTGTGAAGGCCTTAAAAAACAATCAGAGCATTTTATTCACTAAATATTTATTAAGCATTGTGCTGCGCCCAGGGAGAGACAAAAGTAAAGACACAGTCCTTGCCTTCATTGACTTTACAGTCTCGTAGGATGGAAGATACAGATCCAGAACTATAATATATAATTTTACATGAAGGCTTTCAAGAGTTCCAAAACAAAGTGCAATGTGAGATCCCAGGGAAAGGTGGCTGCCAATAGGAGGGTCAGGGAAGGTTTCCTGGATGAAATAGCTCTTGCTTTGGGTCTTTAAAGGCTGTGTAGGAATTCAGGGGGAAGTATGCTTGTTCCACTTTGACTGATGTGTATCATATGTAAAGAGGTTAGTAATAGGAAATAATAAGAGGAGATAGAAAAAGGGCTGTAGGAGACTTTGAGTGCTAGACACAAACGTTTAAACTTTATCTTGATGGTACTAGGAAGTCTTTGAATTGGTAAGGCAGTGGGAGAGAGCCATGCCAATGTAGGGTATTTTAACAAATAAGTCATGGATGGGAGTGAGGAAGAGGCAAGTTCAAGGAAGCCAGCTGGGGTCAGCCTTTCAGCTCCAGAATTCTGTAATCATTCCTAAGTGTACTGAGCTTCAGGATCCATAGTCTTTTATAGAAACCAGAGTCTTGACTACCTCCCAAATCTTTTTTTCTCCCCAGAATAAGCTTTCGTCTTTCTTGGCACCTATCTCTGAGCAGATCCAGGAGGTTCAGAACTTTCGGGAGAAGAACCGAGGCAGCAAATTGTTCAATCATCTGTCAGCTGTCAGCGAGAGCATCCCTGCTTTAGGTTGGGTGGCCATGGTGAGCTGGTTGCATTTGGGAGCCCCTGGGAGGAGGTTGTCCAGAGGATTGAATATCTAATGACTTTTTTTTCTTTAGGCACCAAAGCCTGGACCTTATGTGAAGGAAATGAATGATGCTGCCATGTTTTATACAAACCGGGTACTCAAGGAGTTCAAAGATGTGTGAGTACCATCCTTTTGGCTTGCTGCCCCCGTGGAAAAGTGTGCATTGGTATTGGCAGCACTAGCACAAACAGTTGTGTCTTGCACTTTCTACAATTGTGTCTTTCATTCACGTGACTGGGCCCCTTTCTCATGAGCACTTAATTGCTTGGGTATTGGTTTTTAGTGCATGGTAATAATAGGTGGGCACTTATGTTGATATACATTCAATACTTTTATGCTTCAGTAGACTGGTTTCTTTGGTAAGGGCATCCTCTTCACTAACACAGATTGCAACTCTTCTGCAGCTCTTCAGATGGTTTTCAGGAATTGATGTGGCTGAAAAATTCATTATACCTTTAGCCCTCTTGCTAATGTACCTGCTGCATAAATCATTCCCATTTCTGTAGAGTTTTAGGTGTTGTAAAGTATTTGCCTTACAAAAGCCATGTGAGATAGGTATTGCAGAGATTATTGCCCCATTTCACAGACAAAGAAACAGAAGCACAGAAAAGTGCAGGGAACTTGTCCAAGACCCTGCAGCTAGTGAGTGGCAAGAGTTTAGATGCACCCAAAGTTCTGACTCCAGATTCAATGGTTTTCTGATAACATTATCCTAGATATCTTCTTTTAAGAAGAGTTAAAGTCAATATTTCTGGTTTTTTCTCTTCTTCCTACCTTCCATATATTCCTACAGTGTCCCCACTTCTTCCCTTTGCCCCTGTCCCACCCTCCCCTTTAGGCTCATGGAGTTAGGAACCTCACAGCAGCAGGTAGGGCTGAGGAGGTGTTCATATTCACCTTCACTGTCTTAGGCATTGGTTTCTTCGAGGACTTTTTAGCTGGCATGATGGCCTTGAGTTTGGCTTTATTTTAATCCCAGAAATCTGGCTGAGTCAGCTAGTTAGATATCTAAAATTATTTGAGGCAGATATTATTTCAGTTGAGTTTTTCACTTCTACAAACCTTCACTGAGTGCCTGCTGCTGTTCATGGCCCTGTCTTAGATATTTTCTGGAAGCTAGATGACAAGCTGGTTGTGCCTGATGGTGCCCTCTCTCTCCCCCTTCAGCCTCCCTCCAAAGCCTATCAGCCATGCCCACTTACTTCCCTTTCTTGTACTGGTTTGGCGGTGAGGGTGGCAGGTGGTTTAGGCAAGGGCTGCTTCCTTGCATAGCTTTTCTAAGCCCATCTCTCTGTGTTCCTTCACCTACTAAGCAGCATCTCCTGGGCCTCAGAAGATTGCAAAGCTAGATAGGCCATGGTCGTGGTCTTCACAGACACAGGACATGTCAGGTTTATAGCAGTGTTTTTTTTAACATTCATTTTTTTAAAATTTAGTTTCAGATACTCTTCCTTCTAGTCTCTCCTCTGCCCATTGAGAAGGCAAGCAATGTGATACTCATTATACATGTGAAATCATGCCAAACATTTCCATATTAGCCATTCCAGACCAATATTTTTTGAAAGATCTGTAATTATGTCAATGTGTGGGTACTCCTGCAACTAGTTCAGAGCCCAGTAACTCTACACACAGGAAGTGCTCAAATATGTTTGTTAAATAAAGGGATTTCTAAGTCCTGTAGTGACTGGAAAATTCATCCCCTGGTGGCCAATTTTGTAGTGAGGGGCCTCACTGGACACTGCTCAGTAAGTCACTGGCCTTCTCAGAGCTCGTAGAACTTGGTAAGCCCTGACAAAGCCTGCATACTTCTAGCATTTGATTAAGTGTTTTAGTAGTCTCACCAGTATCAGAAAGAGCTCCCGAGATGTGAGTAAATGAAATGGGTGTTATAGAGTAGGACTCTGAATTTAATTATTTTATAGTTACTGTTTCTGGGGTTGCTGCAGTGGAGGGCACCTGCCTGGCTGTGACTGTCCTTCCTTTTTTCTTTCCAGGGATAAGAAGCATGTGGACTGGGTAAAAGCTTACTTGACTATCTGGACTGAGTTACAGGCATACATTAAGGAGTACCACACCACTGGCCTAGCCTGGAGCAAAACGGTCAGTGGCTCCCCCTTTATCACTTCATCCAAAAAAGGGACCAGCTACCTTCTTAGAGCGAAGTGCCATCAGCAGGGCACAGTACCACCCAGAGAGAACCCACTACTTGACCTAAGACCTAAATAGTGTAGACACAAGGAAAAAAAGGTGTTGGGCCAGTAGAGAGAACAGAAAGGTGCCTTGGGTGTGATCTAGTAGCCGTCCTCAGGACTGGTACAGTGACGACATAGCTGATTGTCTTGGCCTTTGCTAACCAATCTCATCTTTGCTGTCCTAGGGACCCACAGCAAAAGAACCGAGTGGCACATTGACAGGCCCCTCAGCTGGATCAGCCCCTCCTCCTCCACCTCCTGGACCTCCTCCTCCACCCATCCCCACTAGCTCTGGCTCTGATGAGTCTGCTTCTCGGTCAGCACTCTTTGCTCAGATTAATCAGGGAGAGGGCATTACACATGGTAAGTGGTTAAGGAATGTAGCTTTGCCATCTAGTCTGACTGTCCTTTCACAACATCGCATCCATCTTCCATTGTGATGGCCATTCCCCATGCCTGAAATTTGCTTCTTCCTCACCTCTGCTTCTGAGCATTTCTTATTTCCTTCAAGGCTCAGCTTAAATGGTATTTTCCAAATGAACCCTTTCCTGATCACCCAACAACCATATCCTTATGCCTGAAAGTGTGCGTGTCCATGTGTGTGTCTGTGTGTCTGTGTTGTCTCCCCTGATACAAGCTTGAGGTATAAGCTTGAGGGTAAGGACCATTTGGTTTCTGTCTTCATGTCCCTAGTGCCTTAGAAGCAGTGACCATGTGATGAGTGGTCACTTGTGGTTGGCACTGCAGGAAAGGTGGGCAAATATTTAGCTAGTAGGTGCATGGCACATTGTGCACAATCTGAAACAGAAGTGTTTGTCCTGATTCATTTCATTGCTAACAAACTGAAAAATTTCTTGCTCTTGGCAGCTCTGAAACACGTATCAGATGACATGAAGACTCATAAGAATCCGGCCTTAAAGAGCCAGAGTGGACCCGTGCGTAGCGGCCCCAAGCCTTTCACGGCTCCCAAGCCAGCTGGCGGAGCTGCTCCCAAACCAGCTGCCAAGAAGGAACCCCCAGTGCTGGAGCTGGAGGGCAAGAAATGGAGAGTGGTGAGTCTCAGGGCCTGGGTGCAAGGATGAGAGTTGGAGGAATGAAACATAATTGTTTAAGGAATCAGCCTTTCTTTTAACACATTTTGTTGGTTTGGCAAGGCCCTCTGGTGTTTGATGTGGGGAACAGAAAGATGAAATCCTAATTCTTGCCCTAAAGAAGCTTATAGTCTAGTGGGGAACTAAGACCAAAGACGCAAATTGCTGTCATGCAGGTGATGATGTGATAGGTCCATGGAAGGGTTTGAACAGAGGGATGAGCCCTTTGAAGAGAGAATATCTTCGGTCTGGTGTGAGTGTTATGGAAGCACTGGCATGCCAGTGAGGCCTAAGGACATAAAGTGCTAGAGGGGACCCTTTCTAAACATGGAATGACCTGCCTGAACAGAAAGGCTTGGAGAGGCCGGCTGAGTGCAGAGGACTGCAGTCATTTGGTTTTAGCAAGAACAGAGAACACATGTAAAGGGCAGCAGTGTGAGAGAAACGTGGAAGGGGAGCATAAAGCTGCCTTTTACAAGGCCGCTGATGCCCAGGTGAGGAGTTGGGACCTTCTTTGGGGGCCATTGCAGACAGCTTAGCCTGAGATCATTGCTCAGAGCTCACAAAGACCTTGCAGCAGCAGACGAAATGCTTTTCGTTAGTAGACTCTTTGAAAGGAAGATAATGGAGGTGTTCCATCTTTAACAGGAAAACCAGGAGAATGTTTCCAACCTAGTGATAAGTGACACAGAGCTGAAGCAAGTGGCTTACATATACAAGTGTGTGAATTCTACACTCCATATCAAGGGCAAAATAAATTCCATCACATTAGGTGAGTGCAAGGGACCCGCTCATGGTGGAGGGCGGGGGGGTCTGGGTACCAAAGTGCATCAGGAGCCAGAGTCTCAGCTAGGAGACTTTGGGGGGGCGGTGTTAGTAACCACAGCCTCTTCTCTCTCTAGATAATTGTAAGAAGCTTGGCCTGGTGTTTGATGACGTTGTGGGGATTGTGGAGATCATAAACAGCAAAGACATCAAAGTTCAGGTAACTGATCTCTTGGCTCCTTCTCTTGGTCCCAGAGGAACCCTGGAGACAGACATGGGAGCTCTACCACATGTTACTGTGCATTCTCTCCCCTGATGGCGAGTCAGATTCAGTTCAGGCTGAAAGCTGATCACTTAGGTGGTAAGGGTAGAGTAGCGGGAGCCCCCTTAGATAACCTCTGCAAGGCTCCACTGGTTGGGAGTCTGCTCAGACTCATGGCCTCAAAATGTCAGACCTGGAAGGGAGACCCTCCAGTTCGGCTCTGTTTTATGGTAGGGGAAACTGAGGCCCAGAAGAGCATGTGATGTCACACAGCTGTCACAGGCAGAACCTGGGTGTGAGTCTTGGCTCTGCCACACAATATCTGGCCCCAAGTGCTGGACTTAAGAGGCTTCTGTTTCCTTTCTCTTCAGGTGATGGGTAAAGTGCCAACTATTTCCATCAATAAGACAGATGGATGCCATGTATACCTGAGCAAGAGTTCTCTGGACTGTGAGATAGTCAGTGCCAAGTCTTCTGAGATGAACGTCCTCATTCCCACAGAAAGTGGTGACTTTGTAAGTTCCCTCACCCCTGGTGTTCTTGGGAGTAGGGGAAGTAAGAGTGGAAGGACTTCTGAGGGGATAACCAATCCTCTCTAGTTGGAATAGAAAGCTAACTGAATGGTAGGAATTCTTCATGGAGCAGATAAAACCAAGTAATTCAGCACAGCCTGGCACAGAGGTACTAAGATATGCTTGTTAATGAATCCATTTATCTCTGCAATCCAAACTAGAGAACAAAGGGAGGGAGCTAAGCTAGAGCCATGTGGTAGAATTTCCCAGAAGCCATTTCATCTTTTTCTCCCATGGTTCTTTTCTCGTGCATTAGGGTCAGAACCTCTGAGTAGCAGGGACTGAGTCACAAGGAATCATTACTGGGCCTATAGGGGCCAGGGGCCACCCTAAGAGCTGGGTGGGTATGGGTCATAACCTGTGGTTTGATAAGGACAGCAAGCAGGCTGTGGCATTGCAGCCTGTGGAGTCCTTTTTAGGGAAAGGTTATTCTTGTTCCAGTTACCATTACCAAAGCGCACTCCCTGGGCTCCTCCCCTTAGTAATAGAAGGTCTAGAATCAGACCATACTTCTTCAGTGCTTTGTAAACCTTTTTGTTCCCCAAGAATGGCAGGTAGGGAAACAGCCTCATAGACATCCAGTTACTTCCCCAGCATCACAAGCCTGGCTCAGAGTCTCTTGACTTCACATCTAGTCACTGCCTGTTTGAGTCCTATCACTGACAGTCCTTTTCTCCTTCTTTGCAGAATGAGTTCCCTGTCCCTGAGCAGTTCAAGACACTGTGGAATGGGCAGAAGTTGGTTACTACAGTGACCGAAATTGCTGGATAAGGAGCGTGCCACTGGGTCCTGCGCCCTCCCCCCCAAACCATGGGATACACCTGCATTCAGATGATTCTCTTCTAGATTTCCTCTACCTTTCTGCTCTTAAAGGCTTCTCTTTCCTTGGAGAAGTACAGCTACCTGCCTTCACTGAATATACCTCAGGCTGAGATGTGGGGTGGGGCAGCAGGTCAGTTGGGCATCTGCATGTGATCTGCAGGAAGGTGCATCTTCTCCATGTCAGCTTGAACCACACCACCAGTCCCTCCTTGGTGAACTCAATACCCTTTCGGATGGGCTTCAGCTTGGGGAAGGACCTCTGGAAGAATGGACCAGGTTGTTCCTACAAGGGTCAGGCCTTTTGGTAATGCTTTTCAGGAAGGTAGTGGAAGCTGATGTGTAACCCCAGCTAGATATTCTAACCAAACTAATTCACTGGCACCAAGTGACGTTCCTGGGCCCTGGTGACATGGCCGCCCTGGACCAAAGGCCGGCACTCGGGCACACAGCATTCCAAGCTGACTCGTTTCCCCGTTAGCATTCCTTTTATCCGCGTTCTCTCATTCTGTCTGTGCCATGCCAAGAGGTTCCCTTGTACCCACTGCCAGAGGAAGTCGGGGCTACAACAGACAGTCCACCCTACAGCAGTTAGGTGAAAGCTGGGTCCTCTCCATGTGAGCCTTTGGGGTGTTGGCCAAGCACCTCCCTTCATAAAAGTTTTTAAAAAATCATTCCAAGGAATCTGGCATTCCTTCTTCCCTTTCATTAACTATTACAAATCTTGACAGGTGCCTGTCATCCATTCTCTTTCAGAGTTGTCTTGGCTCATTTCTTGGCACTCGCCTTTCCTTGTCCCTAAACGGTTTGACTTTTTCTTGGTTGGGAGGCTTATGGCTTTTGTTTATGTCTTGAATAGAAGCATGAAGCCTCCAATACAGGCTGTTGAATAGGCTTGAACTTGATGGTTTCAGGCCTTGAATAGCTTTTCCTATGTATAAATGGTTTTTATTTTCCCTTTAGAATATTTACTAAAATATGCAATTTTTTTTAAATTTTTGGTGGGGGGGACTGTCCTGTGACTTCTACCCATTCCTGAGGCTTGTGGGAATAAACCTTTATGTACTTAAAATTATACAAATACTAGAATAAAGTTAATGCCAACTTGCTCACTTGTTGGCTACGGTCTGTGTTGGTTAGAAAAATGAAATTGTTAAAAGACTGACACCAAGTAAGAAACCAATATTTTTATTTTTCAGAAAAGCTGATAAAACTAAAAACTTAACACATAATTTTTCCACCTAAAGAACAGGAATGTAGGGATGGGCATGAGACAAGATGCTATATAGGCTTTCACACGCTTGTTTCACCTCCAGGGTGATACACGTGTCTCCTGCTTTAGAGCCTCTGCACAAAGCAGCCAAAAAAGGGAGATAATACTTTTATTGCTCCAACGATTAGAAGCACAGTAAGAAGAGAGGCTTTAGCAGGCACTCTGATCATGCTATGAAAGTTGGACCAATTTGGAAACAGTCTAATCTTCCAAGGAGTAGGACCCTATTGTCTCCTCCCCACTCTGCTCTTGTGCCCAGGCCACACAACCTTTTAGGCCAGTGGTTCTCGACCTTCCTAATGCTGTGACCCGATCCTTTAATACTCGTATGTGGGTGTATCTGCATGTGGGCAGACCTCCCTGGAGAGGGATAGAGGAGCGGTGTCTTGGTTCCTAAGACCATTGGAAATATGTGTTTTCTGATGGTCTTAGGTGACCCTGTTCGACCCCCAAAGGGGTTGCGATCCACAGGTTGAGAACTGCTGTTTTAGGCCAAAAGGCTTGTTTTCTTTGGTGTCCTCCCCCAGGGAGCCCTGCCAGCAGGATTTCACACACAACAGTTTTTTACTTCACCACAGACCACCACCTAGGCATTCCAACCAAACTGAGCTTCCTTACTTCCTTGGTCAAGACTCCACTGGCAAGTCAAATCACTTAATCACCTCGTTTTGCTCTATTCTTGGCATAACATTTAGCCAGAGAAAGGAGTTATTTCCAAGTGGCCTGTTTCTATAGTATAACCTTTTAGTTATGGTTCAGGTTGGCCTCTGTCATTCACATTGGTTGGGTGGGTGGGGAAGTTCTAGCAGTTACTGTTTTGCTCCCAGTTTTTCTGCAGAGCACTCTATAACCTAGAACTGGGTTTAACCACAGTCAAGGACATGTAAAACAATCCTCATAGTCATTAGCTAATGAAACTTGGACTCCCTACCATATGGCACCAGGATTAGGCCTGAGTAGTGAGCAGATAAGATGAGGATCTTCTGTCTCCTCAGTGTCAGATGAGGAAGGAAGTGTGAGTTGCATCTAAGGGCACAATGCAGTCTTGATTGATCCCCCCTCCCCCCAAGTTGCCACAGAAATGCTAGGGTGCCTATAGTTCTTGCTGCACTAAGTAACCTCAGTGAAGCAAGAATGTCACACCAAGAATGGAAGGAGGTTTGTATAAAACCATTCCTCGGAGAATTGGAGGTGGTCCCCCTCTACAGCCAGGAAGATTAGTTTGCCTGCTTTGTCCATCTCCTTAAGCCCCAACCGGTCCTAGAGGGAGAAAAAGCATTAATCTTAACGGAAAATCAAACTGATGGAAAAGGAGACATGCTAGTGAGAGGCTTCTGAACCTTGACGCTTAGGAAGGGCTGGGCAGGAAGGGAGAGCTGCATTTGTGCCAGAGACCCATGAGCATGGAATAAATCATAGCCCACTGTGGTGCCTGGTTTGGGGCACAATTTTACTATGTCAACCTGGCTTTTTTTTCTTTGTCCCTGTTCATTCAAGTTTTACTCTCATGACCTTTGTAAAAGGAATTGGTCTGTACCCGTACAGCTTAAGAGTTTTACTCTCTGTGCACCTACAGGGGGAAGTGGAAGAGGGTTTGGGATTTATATTTCACCAGCTTTGACTCAGGCCCAAGTTTTGATTCAACCACCACTTGAAAAATACCTGTGCATACAGGGAAGTGTCCTGTAAGTGGATGGGCGCCTATCCTATAAATGGCCCAGTAAGCACCTTGGCCATATGTGTTCAACTCTGGGCTAAGAGGATTCACTAAAATCCCCCCTAACACCCCACCTCCATTCCCACCCTATATATATATACCCATTATTTCTTGAAAAGGGAAATTCTATGTAAATGTAGGACAGAGATTCTTACCCTGGAGGTCCACAGCCCCCATCCCCTCCTGAGGGGTCAAGAGAAATTTCATGGAGGACCATGAAGTTGGATAGGGGAAAAAAATTAATCTTTATTTCAATATAATTGGCTTCCTGTGTAATTCTCTTATATTTTGTTCATTTTAACAGCACTATTCCAAAAAGTGGTTCACAGGCTCCACCAAACTACCCTAATGCAGTGGGAGAGGTGGAGTTGGGATTCCCATCCCCATCAGAGGGCCAGGAGTCCAAAGTCCTTCCCACCACACCCTGCAGCCTTGTAAACATGGCAGCTGGTTCCTGGGGCCTACACCCAGGGGTGAAGCCTGAGACTAGGTGATGGAACTGCCCAGCACCCATCTAATGCTAAGCTCTAACTACCAAGTCAGGAGACTGGGTTTTTACAAATTCAGTCCAAAACGGCAGACAGGCAGCATAGCCTGAGATTAGCGTGGAGAAACCAGGCTGTGCACCGGATAACAATATAAAATTAAGACCTCTTGTTAGGAGGAAAACCAGTTATTAAAAACCTGCCATTGAAAGCCCTGTGAAAAATCATGATGGGAAGAAATGGTATCCAGAGGGTACCAGATGCTTACACCCAATGCTCCAAGTTCAGTTTAAAATACGCTAGCAGCAACACTGCCCCACTTCCCCGGGATTTTATTGCATATGGGCTGTGCCTTCCAGAATCTGAGAAAGAGAGGCCTCAAGCAAACGGCCCAACCTGCCTCTGAAATGAGTCAGAGGTTTGGGTCATTTGGCTGGCAGGCACTCCGGGCAAGGAACTGGGACAGGTTCTCCAGGGGCAGGCGCAATTGCTATGGGGCCCAAACACTGACAAACTGAATTCCATGTTGTAAAAGCCTCAGGCAAACAGGCAGCCAAATTCTGTAGTGTGTGCTAGTGGAACCAGCTTCTCCCAACAGCCCTTGGGCTCCCCCCCCCCTGCTTCCTGCACCAAAATCCACACCCTTGCTCAAAACCCTGACATGTATTTGAAGGAGACTCCCTTTCTTCCCTGGCTATTAATTATACACTTGGGTTTAAGAGAAGATTAATTTCTAGTGCTCCATCTCCCAGACGGCCTTGTACTGGCTGTGAAGCCCTGCCAGAGGGAGCTAGCCAGCAGCAAACACTGTGTAGCCCCAGATCTTTCTGTAAAAAGGAACTGAATAGAGCAAGAAAGGATGTTGTTTTTTCCCTACAGTGCAAAGCCTGGGGGACTAATAATAGCCTGACACTTAGACAGTGCATTAAAGTTGACAAAGTACTTCCCCGCCAAATGCTGTGGGGTAGACTGCAAAATCTCCATTTTACACAGGAGGAAACCAGAGCTTGAAAAGATGTGACTTGCCTAGTATTGTGTGGTTAGCAGGGGTGGAAGCCAATATTCACAACCAGCTTTCCTCTGACTCCAAGCCCTCTGTGGCTTCTTCTCTCAGCCTCTGCCTCAGGCAGGAGAGTTCCGGGGCCTACATTTTGAGCAGTGGCCCAAGGCAGCCATCCTTCATTGCCCTTGCCCTCCCCTGTTGGAGTATAAGCTCCTTGAGGACAGGGAGTACCCGGTGTAGTATCCGGCATCTGATAAATGCTTACTGCCTGCCTGATGGCACAAGTGTTCCCCAGCCCTGAAGACTAAGGTGGGGTGGAGTGGACGCCTGGTCCTAGAGAGCATCTCTGACTTCACACCAGAGGATTATTATTGAAAAGCCACCAAACCCATGGTGGGACTGAGCTGGACACCTCCAGAGAAGAAAGTGCCCAGATGTTGTAAGGCCTGCCTCTCTGCCCAAGAGGCTGGGGGTTTATATTTCACCCGCTTTGACTCAGGCCTGAAATAATTTCTGACTCCTTCCCCATCTTCCACCTTTGTTGGCTTCCCTTACCTGTGTGTACAGGGAAGTGTCCTGTAAGGGGATGGTCTCCTTGGCTTGGCCACTTCGATAGAATCCAAACCACTGTAGGAAAGGGCAGTGGGCCGGGGGTGGGTGGACAGAGAAGACAGGTCAGTAACCTAGCTCCAGCAGCCAGCCTGCCTGAGGATAGAAGAATGTCCCAAGACTTCTTGCAGGCCCAACTCTCATTTTACATCCAGGGAAGCAGGGACTCACCCAAAGATGGTCTGGTAGCATAGAGTAAAGTCTGTGAGTTTCCTGGCTCCTGACGCTAATGCTGTCATTATTCCTAACAGCCAGAATTCACAGGTTTCTAAAGCACTCTGCACAGATTTGTCTCATTCCATTCTCACAAGAGCCCTACAAGGCTGGTGCTATTATCCCATTTTATGGATGAGGAAACTGAGGCTGAAGGGGTTAAGTGACTTGCCCAGGGTCACACTGCTGAGGCAGGATTCAAATTCAATCTTCTGATTCCCAGGTTCAGCACTCTTTTCATTAATCTACCTCAATTTCAAATATTTCTGGCTTCATGAGGGTGGTTCCAATACAGATCCCAACCCTCTTGATACCTCATCGAACATCTTTATGAACTGCTATAACAATGATGTTATTATTATTATTATTATTATTATTACTAATAATATTTTAATAATAATAACTACTGACATTCAGACAGAGCTTTAAGGTTTGCAAAGCACTATGTTATCTGGTTTAATCTTCACAACAACCCTGGGAGGTAAAATGCTATTATTACCCCCACATAACAGGAAAATGAAGGTTTGAGAAAAGCCAAGTGACTTGCCCAGGGTCACACGGCTAGTAAGAGTCTCAGGCAAGATCTGAACTCAGGTCTTCTTGGTGGACAGCCTTCTGGGGAGTTTATCCACTCTTAGCTAAGCTGGTCCTAACAGATAACCAGTCTGTCTCTAAAGCCTTCCCAGGGCCTGACAGGCATTTTGTACTGTGCTGGCCGGGCCTTCAAGATCCCAGAGCCTGTCACAGTACAACAATGGGGTCTTGGAAGTACATAGTAGGGGGGGATCCCTTCCTAAAAATATCTTAAATTTCCTGTTTACAAACACCCCAACAGTGATGCAAGTTATATTATCATCCCTATTGTACAGATAAGAGAAAGGAGCTCAGGTGGAAATGACTTGCCATGGCCACACAGCCCACCAGTATCAAAACCAAAATGCAAACCCAGGTTTCCTGAACTCCCAGTGCTGGGATCGTTGCCCTACACCAGCAGGAAGCAGAAGGCTCCTGAAGCTACTTCTAAATATGTATCTTATGGCAGAAACTAGAAATCTTCTGAGGCTGCTCTTTCCCACATTGGCCAGTACCCTTCAGCACCCTACAAGTCTCTGGGACAGCTAGCATCTCACCTCTGTGTCCACAGGATCAACAACAGAGTCATTGAGGAACTTCACCATCACAAAGTTCTTCAGGGCCATCAGATTCTTCCTGTAGGTCTCATTAATGCCCTGGCAGAGAGAATAGGGTCACGTGACTGGCGATCCTCTGGGGAATGGATCTGGCCATGGCCTTTGTGGGAGGGGGATGAAGCTCTTGTCCCAACACGAGAAGTCCCCTTCCCCCTCTTTCTTCCCACTCTTGTTGGATGATAAGGCCCCATTTCTCCCTCCCCTTAGGCCCAGCTTCCAGTTCTGTCCTCATCAAACCATAGCATCAACAACACTCTCCTCAGATCCGTTTAAAATCTGCCTTCCTCTGGGAAGACTTCACTGAAGAGGCTGGAGCTGCCCTCGTCAGCAAAACCCTGCCCTATTTTTATCCCCAGAAGGAAGAGAGAAAGTGATGGGCAAATGAAAGCCAAGGCATAGAATCGGGGGATTTTAGAGCCCACCTAGCTCTGACTATAAGAGGTGCAGTGGCTTGGCCGAGGCTGTCCGGCCAGGCCTTCTGAGCCCAGGCCCACACCCCACATCTCTCTTCCCTCCTTATAAAGGCCATCCTCCCCCAACAGGGCCACAATTCACATGGGCCAGAGGTTTGGGCCAAACAGCCCTGTTTGGTGAATTCATGCTGCTAAGGCTTCTGGTAGCAGCCAGACACTCACCCTTTCCTGGTTGATGTCAGCCAAGAAGATGCTATTGTTGCGGTAGAGATCTTCCTTTATGGGGTCATGCCAGTATTCTGCTTGTACCAAGCTACAGGAGACAGGAAGAGAGACAGCGAGGCAGTCAGTCAGACATCCTGGTAATGTGCTCGAGGGCCCCTGCAGGGGCTGGGGCACAGGAAGGGAAGCAGGGGCCCCTGGCTCCAGCCCTTAAGAACCCTATGATGACTTTTCAGACTGAGTGCTAGGGAATGAGATAAACACATGGAGGACACATTCACAGGTCCTGGGCATCTACTTTGCTGGAAACAATGGGCCACAGAGATACATGAGATTTTGCATGCTCAAATAGCATCTATTAGGGTAAGGGCTGGTGCTGAAAGAGGCCTTAAGAATCACCCCCCAACCACCCCATCTTATAGATGACAAAAGAGAGGCCCAGACAGGAAGGCTGAGGGGCACCCGGGCTCTCTGATTCCAAATCCAGTGCTCTTCATTCTATCACATAATTATAGTCATAAGCAGCATTTACATGGCACACTCAGTTTGCTAAGTGCTTTACAAATATTATCTCAACTGATCCTCACAACTACCCTGGGAGGTGGGTGCTATCATTCCCATTTTACAGATGAGGAAACTGAGGTAGACAGAGGTTGTGGCTTACGCAGGTTCACACAGATGGTGTCTGAATCCGGGTCTGTCTGACTCCAGGCCCAGAGCTCTATCCACTACACCACCCTGCTGCCTATCATATGTGCTGCCACCTCTATTAAATCAGGCATGTAATACACTTTCATTTCCTTTTGCAACATTTTTCTATTAACACTCCCCACCCCCACGCCGTCTCCTCCAGGAAGCCTTCCCTCAGTAAATAGGAATAGTAGATTTCCACCTTCCTTGGTGGACTTTTATCATTAAATAGATTCACACACACACACACACACACACACACACACACACACACACACGAAGCACTTTTCACAGGAACCCTCACAAGCCTGGAGGGCAAACACCTTCACTTGACAAGTGATAAAAATGAAAGTTGTGACTTGCCCACAAGCCAAACAAGAAAAGATCCTGGCTGGGATGGGACCCGTGCACACGGCTTCTGTGGTCTTTCCATGTCACTACAACCTAACAACAACAGTGGCCATCGTCTCTAGAGCACTTCTGTGCTGGGCACAGCACTTTCTCTGACAATATTTCCCTGCCTTCCCTTCTGGAAAGACAAGCCTTCCATAAAAGGAAAGAGAGGAGGCAGCATAAGGTAAGGGGCTAACTGCAGACCAGATGATGGATGCACAAGAAGGAAAAGAGGGGTTGGTTGTGTGCATGCAAGAGTCCAGGAGGGTGCTGAGGGCATGAGGTTGAGCTGGCTCACGAAGGATGGGCAGGATTTGGCTGGAGGCAGGTGAAGAGATGGGCTCCCATTCTGCTAACAAGAGGACAATCATGGTAAGAGTTCCAAGGAGAAAGTGATTGACACCTGTTAAATATTACAGAGAGGTCAAGCAAAACAAGAGCTGAGAAGCTTTCATCTTTGGACATGACCAGAAAATAATGGGATTCCCCACTGAGAAGTGGTCAACAGGTAAGAACAAAGAGTTCTGCAAAACAGAATCACAAACTATTACCAACAATATGAAAGAATGTTCCAAAGAACTAAGGGCAAGTAGATGCCCAAGGGAACAGTCTAGAGAAAGAGGAGAGGAAGGCCCAGGACAGAGCCCTGGGGGCCACGGAAGGGCTACCCACAGGCAAGTGGGCATGAGCCCGTGGAGAGCCCAGGCAACAGGAAGGCAGCTGAGGAACATGGAAGGGCCACCCAGAGGTGGGTGGGCATGAGCCTATGGAGAACTGAGGCAATGGGACGGCAGCTAAGCAAACACGAGGACTACGCCCATCGCCATAAAACACCAGGAATGAGCATCATCCAAGGAAGAACAACCCTGGCCCCAAGGACACCTCTCCCTTCTCCTGTGCAGGTGTGAATGCTGCTGCAACAACATCAGGCTTCATCAGACTCTTCTCACGTGGGGACTGTTTCACTGAATCTTTTTTCTTTGTTATAACAGATGGCTCTCTGAAAGTGAGGGAGGAGGAATGATAGAGGGGAATAGCTAGGTCATGTGAAAACAGAAGATGTCAATGAAAATCTTTTTTTTTTTCCTTAAAGAAAGTCAATGATGATCTCTAATAATGTGATTTTAGTGTAGTGGTGGGTGTGGAAGCCAGACCACAGGGATTGGGGGGGACAGTGTTGAAGTGGAGGGTGAGTACCTCAAAATTAGCCCAGCAATGTAAGGAAAGGGAGGCCAGACCAATGGCTACAAGTGGGGGCTAAGGATCCCTTGCTAGGGATGTTACAGGGCAGAGTCTAAGGCAAGGGTGGGGAATCTGTGGCCTTGAGGTCACATGTGGCCTTCTAGATCCTTAAGTGCAGCCTTTTGACTGAATCCAGATTTTATAGAACATCTTTTTCAATCCAGTCTGATATCCAGGCTGTCAAGGTGTTTTTAGATCCTAATTCTGTCATCCAACGTGTTTGGTATCCCTCTGTGTCTGGCGCCATCTGCAGATCTGATGAGCATGTCATCTAAGTCTTTATCCAAGTCACTGATAAAAACAACACAAAGCCTTGTGCAGATCCCTGGGGCACTCCACTAGAGACGTCCCTTCAAGCTGGCACTGAATCAGTAATGATTACTTTTTGCATTCAATCATGCACTCAGTTACAAGCTCACCGAATGGTGCCATCACCTGGCTCCCCTCACTCCATCTTGTCCACAAGAATAGCCCATCATACTTGGTCAAAGTCTCTGACCTCTCTTAATGGCTCCTAGTTCTGCCTGCGGGGGCTAGGCAGGACCAATCTCTCTTCCACATGAAAGCCAGAGCTTGTTGGTCAAATGTGTATTTCAGAAAAAAAGCTCAAAAGTTCAGAGAAAAGCTAGAGATGACCCCCATGACCAGACAACTCTGAAGGGGAAGGAGGCTCAATGAAGACTGTCATGAATGAATGTTGATGTTGGGCTCATGAAAGATCCCAATGAAGCAGAGGAAGAGATGTCCATGGGTAGCAATCAGCAAAGGACTTGTACAAAACATGGAGGCAGGGGCACAAAGCTAAGCACAAAAGCAGGAGGGTCACATGCAGGAAGCAGGAAGGCTGGCACCTAAAGTTCCATGTGGCCCAGGCAAATGCTAAGGAAAACAAACAAGAAAGACAAGGCTGCAGAGGGCCCACCGCCTGGGGCAGACAGGATCCGCTTCCACACTCTGTGTCTGCCTCGGCCGGCACTCCCTCCCTGGGACTGACGCACGCTGCAGCCCAGCCCTCCACGCTTCCAGCAGAGGGTCTTCATGAATTTCACTGGCCAAAAACACAGTGAGTGGACAAGAAATACTCCAAAGCCTTTTTAGTCTGGCAAGGACCTGCAAGGACATGTGTTTCCCTAGTATGAATGTAAGGGCCACCTCCAGGCCAAAGAGGCCACCAACAAAAGGGCGTGATGTCAGCATACTCCTAGCACAATGTTGGGATGAAAGGAAAAGAACTTAGGCTTACTCTGTGCCGACTACTGGGGAGTGCAAATGGAAAAGCCGGCCAGTCCCCACTCCCAAAGGGCTGGAGAGAGGCAGCCCATCTCGAAGGGCTCAGCTGCAAGTCCCAAAGGGTCATTGTCCCAGCACATGGGTGGTATGGCCTTAACCTCATTGTGGAGCGTCACCACAACCCTGGGAAGCAGGTTCTCTCACTGCCCCCATTGTACAGATGAGGAGATGGAAGTTACAGCAAGTAAGAGCCTGAGGTCACATTTGAACTCAGGTCTTCTTGCCTCTAGGTCCAGGGCTCCAGTCACTGCACCCCTACCTGCTGGCTGACTCACAAGTCAGGTGACCTTCCCAGGGTGCACAGCCAGTAAGTAACTGAACCAGAACTTGAATCCTGAATTTCTCCCCTGACTCCATCCCACCATCCTTCTAGAGAAAGGGGAGTGCCTTCATTTCTGTTCAGCCACTGTATTATTTTTCCTTAGAATGATCTTACTACCAGAAAGGCCTGAAGAACCACAAAGCCCCAGAGAAAACGGAATGCCCAAATAATGAAGGGCAGTAAGCCTTGAGCTGCTCTTTACATGGCTTCCAGTACCAGACCCAAAAGAATGAGCCCACCTGCTACTTCAGGAACTTGCAGGACCTCCGTCATCAATCCCTGGGGATTGGCAGCCGCTAGGAAAGGGTCAGGGAGATGGGCACTGGGATTTTCAAAAAGAGGGGAAGGATCATTTCTGAAAATACAGCCCAACACTGATGCTCACTACAATGATTATCAGATGGATGGTTTGTGGGCACTTAGAAAGGGAAGCAGCCGTCACTGGGAGTCATGAGCTATGCCAAGCTGAACTGACCTCCTTCTCTGAAAGGCTTACAAGACTAGCGGTGACAGGCCCCCAGTAGAATATCGAGGTTTTGGCTGACAAAGTCTCTTGTAAACAAGCAAAGAGAAATGTGAGCTTAATGACAGAACAGTTTGAGGGATATGGAGATGATTGAGCAGTGGCAGACAAATGGTTCTGGATAGTGAAGTAATGGAATCAAGAAGGCTGATTCACTGAGGACTCCTATTCTATTCCAATCAGTATCAATAAATTTGATATGATTCTACAGGGGTAGTCATTGTAAGTTCTGTATATTTGGACCCAGAGCTGTGAGCTACAGATTGTAAATTCACTTGCTTAATCATGGGAAGTTCACCAGAGGCCCTCCACCTTTGTTTTTCCTTGTCATGGTGACCAAGCCCAGTGTGGCACAACAACTTTGTCATAACTCGAAGGAAAAAACACCAAAGAAAACATGGAACAAATTTCCAGGTAATACAAGCCTTGCAAGGACAAATTAGCAAAAGTCTTTTGCAATCTCTCTATCTCTGATTTGTTTAATAATTTCCCCCTTTTCACTGTAATTCTTAAAGGTCCCTGCTTCCATTCTTCTCTTCACAGGTTTACATGATGACACCTTTTCTATTAAGTTCGTGTGTCCACTGACTGAAGCTTCTTATTGTCTAAGGCAGTGGTTCTCAACCTGTGGGTCGCGACCCCTTTGGGGTTGAACCACCCTTTCACAGGGGTCACCTAAGACCATCAGAAAACACATATTTCCGATGGTCTTAGGAACCGCCTCTATTTGTCTCCAGGTGGGTCTGCCCACATGCAGACATGCCCACATACAAGTATTAAAGGGTCACAACATTAGGAAGGTTGAGAACCACTGGTCCAAGGTATAGGACAGACGGTGGAAAGAACCCTAGCTTCGGGATCAGGAAACTCCAATTCACATTGCACATCTGTCAGTTCCTCCCTGTGAGGTCTTGGACACTCATGGAGAGCCCTGTGCCTTAGTTTCTCCATCTTCAAAAAGAGGGGGTTAGACTAGGTGACCTCGAGGGTACTGCCCAGCTCTAATTCTATGCTCCTAGGAGCCAAATGGGTGGGCTTTGCCAGGGAAGGCCCGAGGTGTGGTACAAGTAGAGGTCTGCTATGTTCAGTTGTGTCTGACTCTTTGTGACCCCATTAGGGGTTTTCTTGGCAAAAACACTTGAGTGGTTTGCCATTTCCTTCTCCAAACCATTTTACAGACGAGGAAACTGAGGCAAACAGGGTGAAGTGACTTGCCCAGGGTCACACAGACAGGAAGTATCTGAGGCCAGATTTGTACTCAGGAAGAAGAGTCTTCCCTACTCCAGGTCCAGCACTCTTCACTGCTTCACCTGGCTGCCCAACCAGGAGTCCAGGCCTTGCTAATTAAGGAGTGGGTGCATGTGCATCTACCCTGACCCTGGAGGCTGATGCTCATTCTCATGTATGTGGCTGGAAACACCAATAGCAGTCCAGGTCGGCTGCCCCTTCCTCTGGGCAATAACAGTCAAATTGCCTGACATCTGTCAAGCAGGGGCATTTCTCCTGTCTTCTCCCTGCAATCCCAGCAGCATCTGCCCAGGAGCCCCAACAGTCTCCAGGTACCCTTGCCAATGTGGTTCTGACAGAACTTACCGCTCCTGCACACCCTTGCTGTATGCTCCCACATTCAGTGTTTTCCTGAGCCAGTCACAAATATGGGAGCTCTCCCCTGGACATCGAGGAAGCCCATAAACACCTGCAGCAAGAGAAAATACACACACACTCTCCTGATGGACCAGCCACAAAAATGACCAGATTCCTCCTGGAATCCCTAGGATCATTATGGTGTGACTGTTGTTGTTCAGTCCTATCTGACTCTTTGTGACCCCACGGACTGTAGCACTCTAATACTGTCCATGGGGTTTTCTTGGCAAAGATACTGGAATTATTTCCTTCTCTGGTGAATTAAGGTAAACAGAGGTTAAGTGACTTGCCCAGGGTCACACAGTCAAAATACGTCATAAGCAGGACTTAAACTCAGGCCCTCCTAGCTCCAAGGTCAGCTCTCTCTAGCCATTATGCCAATATTCACGAGAGCCCACCTTTGGTGGCCACATTCCTCCTCAAAGAAGATTCTACAACTTCTACAGTGATCTTGTCATACTTTTAAGGCAGTACCAGTCTTTACGTCTGACCAAACCCAATCATCCAAGTCTGTGTGCCAAAGTCAAGAAAGAGTAAAGGTGATTTAGAGAAACTAAATTAAAAGAACAGCAAGGTTCTCTAAGTGAACAATACTGGGCCAGGCAGCCTCATAAGCTTTCTGTTCTCTCTCTCCCTCCCACCCCACCCCTCCCATTATCAGTCAGAAGGTCATCAGCTAGCAATCCAGTGACTCATCTGTTATTCAGTTCAGTGGGAATCAAGAGCGAGTTAACTCTGGTTCCCCTAATTCCATCACAGGCTCTGGAAGTAGTTTTGTAAGGCAGGCCAGAAGGCTGACCCTCTTAGGGTTCAGAAGTTTTTGTTCTGGCCTGAGGATGGGAAGCCCTCCCGAGGCCCAGAGTCCTGAGGGAGCCAGGCAAGGGAGCGAGAATTACCTTGATGCTGTCCACCCACAGAAATCAGATTGATCATAGGAGGTGATGGACATCTCTGGGCCACTGCCCTCCTGTGGGAAGAAAAAAAACGACTGTTTCTATGTCCAAAGGAAAAGTGTGAAAAGGCCTTCCCCTGTCAACAACCCATCCCCATTCTACATCACAGAATCTTGAAGCTGGAAGGGGCCCTGAAGGCCAAGATTCTCTCAAAGCCTGGCTTCTGCAAAGGCCCCTTCCCAGTCCCACAGTCTCCTGGTGCACTCCCTAAGACTGGTTCCCGTTTATTCTGTACTATCTTGTACATGAGTAGTTGTTTGCACATCACCCCTCCCGTTAGAATGGAAGCTCCTTAAGGGCAGGGACCTTTCTCTGTATCTCCAGCCCTTTGCACACTGGCTGGCACACAGTAGGTATTTAATAAAGGACTGCTGACTGAAGAATCCCCTCAGAGCAGCACATCTATTCTGGGTTCAGTCTGAGCACTAGGCAGCCTTTCCCTCAGCCTTCAGAGGGAGGAAGGAGAGCTGAATTTTTACTACAGGCTTTAAAGGAAAAGCCAGTTCTACAGAGCAGAGATTCACAGCTTCCCCAATGATCCTTTCCAGTCCCACAATGGGATACGAAAATGCTTTTTATTTGGTGCTTTTCAGGTTCAGAATAATATTAAATAGAACTTTTTTAAACTGAAGGTTAAATAAACACAGCTCTCCCCTCATATCAAATCTAAACCTGCTTCTCTTCCCTACCAGCTCTGCCCTCTGGGACCAAACAGAACAAGCCTAATCCCTGCTTAATCCTCTAAGGAGAACGCTCCCCTACTATTTTTACCATGGAGTAGATTAAAGAACAATCCAATTTACCAGATCAGGTTTATCTCATATGACTAAACCCCATCCAGCAGTCTACATAGAAGGGAGATTCTGGACTTCTCTCCACCCCCAATTCCCACCCCTTCAAGTGGTAGAGTCTGCACAGGGCATTTCCCACTCCACCAGCCCGTACAGAGACCTCTTTCCTCCAAGGCCCAGTTCCCTAACCCCCCAAGGCCAAAGGTATTCCCCTAGTACTTTTCTCCTAGTACTTTATCTGCACATCGCCAACCCCACATTGGTCTCACTCCTTCTTGTACCACTGTGATCTGTGTCTGGTATCCCTTGGCCCTTAAGGCCTTGGCTTTGTCATCTTCTTTGTGTCTTGGACCCCCTGTGCAGTCTGGTAAAGCCTGCACACCCCTTCCCAGAATCATGTTTTTCAATGAGTAAAACAAACAGAATTGGGATTACAAGGGGAACCAAAGGTACTGAAGTAGAGGGATCAGAATGGTATAAAAACAAGCTCACAGAACGAATGGAACTAGGCTCTAGAACAGAAGCTCTGGGATGACAGGGTCTGTAGGGATCTGTTGCCCCCTCCCCTATCCCCTTTTCTGCTCTTCTTCCTCCCCCCTCCCCCATCTCTCTGTCCCTTCCTCTCCCTTTCTTCCTTTCCTCCTTCTCTCCTGTCCCCCCCATCTTTCTCTCTCTCTCTTTCCCCGCCTTAATCCTCACCCCAACCACAGTAAATATTTAAGAAATTTTTGTTAAATTTGGCAGATTTTCACTGGGTGATACAGGTTTTGAAACTCCTGACCCTACAGAATCATTCGTTTTAGTAGCAGCCGGTGGACATGGCTCCTTCTGATTAACTTCCCATCCCTTATCTGGTCTGAGCCCAACAACAGCTGTGCTGTAGATGGCACAGAGACATCGGGATCCCAGATTTAGGGATGGAAGGGGCTTCAGAGGTCATTGTACAGATGAGCAGAGGTAAACAGAGAGGAAGTGTGGGGTGTGTGCAGGACAAAATACCAGGAGAAAGCCTGGGCCAGGGTCACGCAGCTAGGCAGGACCAGAGGCAGGATCTGAATCAAGTCTTTCTGAATTCTATATCTAGTGTTTCTACCCACTACAGCCAACGGTGGGGAACCCGTGGCCTCAAGGCCACATGGGGCCTTCTAGGTCCTTGGGTATGGCCTTTTGACTTAGCTCAAGTTATATAGAACAAATGTTTTTATTAAGGGAATGCCTTTAATACGTTCTGTGAAGTTTGGATTCGGTCAAAGGGCTGCACTTGAGGACCTGGAGGAACACATGTAGCCTGGAGGCGGAAGGTTCCCCACCCATTAGACCACGTAGATGCCTCTCTCTCGCTGTTTTACAGTGGAGGAAACTGAGGCTCAGGCAGGCTAAGTGACCTACTTGCCCACAGTCCCAGAGGTGGCAAGAGGCAGAGCCTGTTCCACAATCTCATGCCTGTTCCACTCCTCTGATCAGTCATTGATTAAAGCCAGAAGTGGGGCAGTGGGTCAAAAAGGCAATGAGAATCCTCTGGGTACACAGGTGGCAATCTTAAAATTCTCTTAAGCCACAGAGCCCAAGAAAGTGTCAACTGGCTTTGTCAACTTGTTTGTCAACAAGCTTTCAGCTTGACCTTCAGGTTCCTCAAAGGTTTTTCTACCAAGACTTTTAGAAAAAAAGATCCTAGGCAGAAAGAAGCATCACCCAGAGCAACAAGGGACATTAGGGATCCCTAGGGCCAACCTCTGTTTTACAGATGAGGAAATTCGGGGCCAGAGAAAAGTTTAGTAACTTGCCAAAGGTAACACAAAGCCAGAACCTGACCCCAGGTCTCTAGGGTCCAAAGGAAGCCTATCTTCTACTGCACCATGCTTTTTCGAAGGGGCCCCAGTCCCAGGAGATACTGCGCTGGGGGCCTTGTCTGGTCTCTCTCGTGGCTACTATTCCTTGAAGCAGGCTCTCAGATGCTTCCCTCCAAAGTCTACTGGCCTGGGTCTACTGCACACTTAGCTCCCCTAAGACAGAAGGGGACACCAGCTTGGCAGACCTATGAGGGAACACCTGAGGAACAGCCCCAGGGTAGCCTGGGCCTGGGTAACAGACACTGTGGCTGGGCTACTTTTTGTCTGAGCTTGTTTCTCTGACCTGGTCACAGAGGAACAAACATAAATCAAGGAAAGAAATCAATTTTATTTACAAATTATTAGACCTCTCCACTAAAGTTCTCCTCCAATCCCTCTTCAAGGCATGGAAGCAACTCTGAGATCTAGAAGGCAACCACAGAACCAGCAATTTTGGAAAAATTCAGTACCTACTGTGTGCAGGACCCATGCTGAGGACAGGGGGACGGAATAAATTGGGGAAACTCCTGCCTTCATGCAGCCCACCATTGAACGGACTATTAGACAGCTAGGTGGCACCACAGTGGAAAGAGCACTGGGCTTGGAATCAGTAAGACTCATCTTCCTAAATTTAAATCTGGCCTCAGGCACTTACTAGCTGGGTGACCCTGGGCAAGTCACTTAACTGTCTCTGCCTCAGCTTCCTCATCTGGAAAATAAGCTGGAGAAGAAAATGACAAACCACTCCAGTATCTTTGCCAAGAAAACCTCAAAAGGGGACATGATGAGTCGGATATAACCAAAAAGAACTTAACAACTAGTGACTGTTCATGTCTGGGGAAAGTAAGCAGGGGGCAGAAAAAAGTGATAAGAAACCAAGAGACCACAGCTGAAACACACACTATTGTGTAAATGCAGAGAGTAGCAGAACAAAGTGTTTTTTGAGGTGCTAACTCAGCCAGGCCCAGACTCTGGGGGTCCTACCTGGCTGGGGAGGCTCCAGGTAAATGACTAGCAACAGACAGACGTCCATCACCAGACAGTGGACCAGAGCAGCCACCAGGAACTACTGAGCCCACATTAATGAAAACACAACTCAGCTGAGAACTCTGTCTTGTATTTTACTGGAAAAACGTGAGGCCACCCCACCTCCTGACACTCAGATGTCTTCAGCCCCGTCTCCTCCTTCATCCCATCTCACATAAAGAGATGGCCCTTCTCCTTTCACCCACAAGTGACCCCATCCTTCCCATCTCCGCCAGCACCTCATCCCCACTCTCTCACTGACCTTCCAGCTTTCCCTGTCTACTGGCTATTTCCTGACTGCTCCCAAACATGCCCACGTCTCCCCCTTCCCCAAAAACTCCTCTCTTAATCCTTTTGTCCCTGTATTTCTCCTTCCTTTTGTAGCTAAACTCCTGGAGAAGAGTAGATGGAACCTCCGTTTCCTTTCTTCTCACTCTCTTACAGAGAACTCTCTGAAGCCTGGCTTCTGACCTGGTCATTCCACTGAAAGGGTTTCCTCCCAAGTTCCCCATGATCTCTTACTTGCTGAGTATAATGGTCTTTTCTCAATCTTCATTCTCCTTGACCTCTCTGCAGCCCCTGACACAGCAGGACCATCTCTCCTCCCTGACAGCCTCTTCTCTCTAGGTTTTCGGGCACCCTCTCTCCTGATTCTCTTCCACTTTTCAGACTGTTGAGGATCCCAGGCCAGTGGGCCTTTGACCCTGATGGCTGAACAAGCCCTCTCAGGTGTTTGGCCTGCTGATGGGCCTGGATCAGTTCCCCATCCCCCAGGAAAGAGCTCAAACACACAGGTGTGAGGATTAGGTCTGGAAGATAAGTGTGGCATTTATACCCACCACCTGGGAACAGAGAAGTATGCAATGTCCTCAGGGGAAACCAGTTAGGGAGGAGGATTATGGCTCTATAAAGCTTGTGCCAGGAAAAATAAACATAGGCTCTATACTTTCACCATTCCACATCCCATCTCTTTTTATGTACCCACTAGCAACCTCTGGGTCAGTGATTCTTTTCTCAGCCCTGCTTGGGGATGGCAGGGCTCCCACACTTTCTCAGTCCTGATGCGGGAAAACAGGGTTCCCCATAACTGGCTCCCCACATCAGACTGTTCCTTTTCCTTCACTGGATCCTCATCTGGGTCACCCCCATTAGCTGGGGGTATCTCAGATGGCTCTGCCCTGGGCCCTCTTCTCTCTACATATACTATTTCATTTGGTGATCTCATCAGCTCCCACAGTTTCATTTATCTTTACGCTGATTGTTTCTCCGGTCTACTTATCCAGCCCTAAATTTTCCCAACCTCCAAACCTAAATCTCCAGCTGCCTTGCAAACATACGAACTATACGACCTGAGACATCTTAAACTCAACTCATCCCAAACTGAACTCAGTATCTCCATGCTAGCTCCCTCCCCCCCCCTTCTTAACCTCCCAATTACCGCTGAGGACACCAGCACCCTCTCTGTCTCCTGGGCTCACAGTCCAGGAGCCATCTATTGCCAAGACCTGCTGATGTCACCTTTGTAGCATTTCTGGTATGTGCTCCCTTCTCACCTCTGATGTTGCTACCACATGGTACAGGCCTAGATTCAAGCCAGAGTCTGCAGGTGGGTCCACCCACCTTAGGTCTCTCCCCATTTCAGTCCAGCCCCATTCAGCTGCCAAAGTGATCTTCCTGAAGTGCAGGTCTGACCACATCTCTCTCCTCTCTCTCACACAATCTCACACACACTCCCTAGTATCATAAACTCCAGTGGCTCCCTATGGCTATTTGGCATTCAAAGCCCTTCACAAGCTGACCGCCTCCTACTTTTCTAGTCTTCTTATGCCTTACTCCCCAGCATTAACTCTTCAATCCAATGAGCTAAGTATATAGGTATTGTGCTCATTTTATAGATAAGGAAACTGAGGCCCTACAAAGTGACAGCCTTGGCCAGAGTCGAGGAACCCTACTTTGCTGTTCCTCCAACACGACCCTCGAGCTCCTCAATGTAGACATCACCTCTGGCCCTGCTGGCCTGGAATGCTCTCCCTCCTCATCTCAGCTTCCTGGCTTCAAGTCCCAGCTAAAACCCCATCTTCTCTAGGAAGCCTTTCCCGGTCCCCTTCAATCCCAGGGCCTGCCCTCTGCCAATGACCTCCAACTGACCTTGTACATATCTTACTTGTACATAGTTGCCCACAAGGTATCTGCCTCATTAGACTGTGAGCTCCTTGAGGGAAGGAACTGTCTTTTGTCTTTCTTTGTAATCTCAGCACTTAGAACAGTGTTTGGCATATAGTAGATGTTTAATAAAAAAACTTTTTTGACTGAATGAATAAAAACAGATACTTGAGAGGCAGCATGGTACAGCAAATATAGTTCTGGACTGAAAATCAGGAAGTTCTGAGTTTGAATCCTGCCTGATACTTATCAGCTATGAGACCCTGGGCAAGTCACTTAACCTCTCAGAGCCTTGGTTTCCTCATCGTGTACAATGGGCCTAATTAGACCTGTAGTATCTATCCCACTGGGTTCTGTGAGACTCAAATAGGAACACATGTATAAAGGACCCTGCAATTCCTGGCCACAAAGAACATGAGCTACTGTTTTTGTAAAAATACTAAAAAGTCCTTCACCAATGAGGTGAGAGAAAGGGACTTACAGGAACTGGCCACCTTGGGAGAATCCCATGGCATTGTAGCCTTGCTGCAGCTTGGGGTTCTTGGTGAGCATCTCACACACTAGAGTCACCTGGTGATTCACGTTTAAGAAGAAGCTGTTCTCCATATCCTGAAGAGAGGAGAGGAGATGGGGAGGAAAAAGAGAAGGGAATAGGGGAGGAGGAGGGAAGAGAAGAGAAGAAAGAAGGAAAGGAGATAAAAGACGAGAGGGGAGGAAAGAAAGGAAGGGGATAGAAGAGAAGGGAGAAGAAGGGAAGAGAGGAAGGGGAAGAGAGGAGAGAAGGATAGGGGAGAGGGAAAAAGAGACAAGAGAGGACAGGAGAGAGGAGAGGAGGGAAAAGGAGAGTAGGAAGGGGAGGGGAAAAAGGGGGAGGGAAGAGGAGGGGAAGAGAAGGGAGGAGAGGGGAGAAGAGAGAAAGGGAAGGACAAGGAAAAGAGGAAAAGGAAGAAGTGAGGAGGAAGGAAAAGGAAGGGAGGGAGATGTAAGGAAGGGGGGGAGGGAGAGCAGAAGAGGAAGGAGAAGGAGATAAAGTGGAGGGGGAGGAGGAGGAAGAGGAAGAACTTAAGAAAACCAAGTTTCCACAATCATAGCACTGTTAAAAGCCTCTCTAAGCCTCCTCCTTAACTTTCTGCTCCCTCTGCTCCCAGGCCAACCGAACAATTTTGAAGTTCCTGTTTTGCTATTAACTAGTTATGTGACTTTAGGCAAGTCCCCGGATCCCTTTAAGCTTAGTTTCTTCATCTTTAAAGTAAGGGAAGGACAAGAGATGGCCTTGGACAGGCCAGGACTCTCTTATTCTAGATAAATTCTAATTTCCTTCTACATTAAGGGAACAGAAATGCTTCCAAAAGCCTGGCAGATACCCACTCCCTAAGAATGAAAGTCCCATTGAGTGCCCCAATAAAACGATCTTCTCAGGAAGAGTACTAAAGAAAAAATGAAGCCACATGAATCACTTTCCAACCCAACGTTTATGACGAGCTCCTTGGTCTAGCAAAAGTCCTGCAGTGACTTAGCTCTGTGGATGTGTTACCTCAATCAGAGTCTTTCCAATTTCCAGGGACAAAACATAAATTCCTGGTATCTTGTGCTCCACCATTTTTTTAATGGCCCCCATGCTCAGCGGGTTACAGCAGCTGTCTCCTAGACAGGAGAAGAGAGAAAACACAGGAAGTTTTGGGTATTACACATGGTAATTATCTGTGAGCTTCAGGAGTCCCAACAACTTAATGGGACACCAATGATGTAGCTACCATTCAATTTACACAATCACGAATCAAACTTGGTGCCATAGAGAGAACAATGGCCTTGGGAACAGGAGATTGGGGTTCAAGTCTTAGCCCTGCCATTTTCTAGCTGTTATTTTGGGCAAGTTACTTCTCTCTTCTGGGCCTGTTGCCTCATCTGTAAAACAGGTATAATATTGACTTGCTTCACATGTACTGTAATAAGATTACAGAAAGGATCTTGGAAGCCATCAAGTCTTATCTCTTATTTTACAGAGGAGCAAACTGAGGCAAAGAGCAGATAAGTAACTTACCCCAGGTCATAGAGCTAGCAAGTATCTGCGGCAGGATTTGAAACCATGTCTTCCTGACTCCATGTCCAGCACTCTAGCCACCATTACTCACTACTAGTGGTACTACTATACTACCTATTTCACAAGATTCCTGGGAGAAATAGCTTTGTAGACTTCGGGGCCCTATGTAAACATTATTTTATCATTCCTATTATGTGTAAGGCACTAGAGATGAACAGTATCATTAGTCCTTGTCCTCAGTGAGACAAAAATAATATTTGGAAGTAGAGAACCTTGGTTCATGTCCTGGCTCTGCTTGCAACCACCTGTGTTAGCTCAGGCAAATTCCTGAAGCTCTGAGTCTGTTTCCTCATCTCTAAGATGAAGAAATTAATAAACTGATAGCTATCGTATTATGAAGATGAAATACTAAGCACTTTGCAAATCATAACACGATATATGAATGTTCGCTATTATTATGATCATCAGCAACTGAGTCCATTGGGTTCCGTGATTTCTATAGTCCTTTCCAAGTCTAACAATCTGCTTTAAGGCTACTTCTAGGTCTAAATCCTATGCACTTACAAATTAATAGGGAAATATGGCATTTACCAATAGCCATACGTTAGGATGTGATGAGTATAAAAGGTCAGAAAAGGAAGAGAGATGGGAAAGGGAGAATTCCCTTAGAATTGAGATAAGAGAAGGCTTCATGTTAGATGCACCACTTAAGCCTCACACTCTATTCCTATCTAGGGCTTTTGGGGTGGTAATAATGATAGTCTTCTCTTTCTCCATTGATGTTCTCCTTAGAGTATAGAAGTGGCCCTAACTTCTCTGGTAGTCCTGGCAAACTGAAAAGACTTTAAGTGGGAACTATGTCTTAGTTAACCCCACAGAGGCTCATCACCAGAGAGTTGGCCCCAGTGAATGGATTTTTTTGCCATTTTTTTTTCCAGATCTAGAAGAACTGTGATATATACCAATAAAATCCTAACTTCTTAACCCAGTGAAGAATCAGTTCATGTTTGCATAGCAATTTAGAGACTTGAAAGCTCTTTCACATCCATAATTTTTTCAGACTTAAAGGTATATTGGCGGCTCTCATTTCCCCTTTTTCATCCTCCCAAAATGACTGTCAACCCAGAAAGGAGAAGTATGGAGACTGAATTGTGGATTTGAAATCACTAAACCTGGTTTTCAAATCTCAGCTCTGCAATTTACTATCTGTGTATGTAGGACATTAATCAAACACTTAATAGACATTTATTAAGCACAACCATGTGCCAAGCACTGTGCTATGTGAATGAAACTGGGAAATAAAGAAAAGATACAATTCCTTCTTCAAAGAGCTAATATTCTGTTAGGTAACCTGGTAGTTAACTCTCTTAACCTCTCTGGAGCTCAGTTTCTTCATCAGAAAAATGAAGGGGGTTGGACTACATACCTCTTAGTTCTTGATCCTAATATATCGAGGCCAAAAAGGACTCCAAGGTAACAGGTATTATGGAAGAAACGCTTGTCTTGGAATCAGGTTTTACAGAGCACATTCTTTTGAAGGTGCGAGCTGGACTAAGTGGCCTCTGGCAGGCTGCTAGCTAGGTGACACAGTGGACAGAGAGCACTGGACTTGAAATCAGGAAAACAGTTTGAATTCTGTGGGACCACGGACCAGTATCTCAATCTTTCTCATTTTCCTCATCCATAAGATGAGGGGTTGGCCTCGACAGCCTCTAAGATCCCCACCAGCTCTCAATCTCTGACCCTATGATCCCTCCCAACTCTGAGATTTCAGGTCCTGCCTCTGCTACAGTCTATGGATCAAAGTGGGGAGATGAACACCTTCCACCAGCTACAACTTAGAAGTCCAAGATCGTTGCTTAGGGCACACGGGTTAAGTAACCAAAGTGTCAGAGGCTAAATTGGAACCCGGCACACTATCCTTTTCGCGCAGCTGTCTCTAGTCGGTATTTCCTTCGTAAATGTAGGAGCCTGCCAAGGCTGCCGTCAGGAAAACGCTTCAGAAATCGTACAGAGCTACGGAAGTGGGATGGGTTATCATTCATTAGGTGAGAACCCCCGGACTTGCAGTGGCTCGCCGGGGGGCAGAGTCAGTTTCAGCAACTCGGCTTCCTGACTCCTGGACCGGGGACCTCTGCCTAGGTCCCCGTTTCCTCCAGAGAGGGGGGGACCCGGCAGCACCTTTTAGCACCCCAGCGGCTGGCGTACCCGCCGCGGCTGTCCGTCCTCCGCCCGGCCCGACCCCGCTCACCCATCCCGTGCCAGATGACCAGTGGTAGCGGCTCGGTCCGTGGAGAGGCTGAGGCCGGAGAGGGCCATTGGAGGAGCGCCGCTGTCAGGAGCAGGGAAAACGGCGTGGGAAAAGCCATTTTGGACCAGTCACATGATCGCAGGCTTATAAAGAGCCTGCTGTCACGGAAGCCCCGCTCCTAGCCCCTCTGAGCACCCAATCACAGAGTACAAAGAGACTCTCGCTACTTCCGCTTCTCCCCCTTTCTTCTGCGGTGTCCCGATTCTCGGTTTCCTCTCTACGGTCTCCCTTGGTCTTCTTCCTCCCGTCAGGGGTCCGGGCAGCCTTTGGGTACTGGTGACTGTGGTTGAGGGATTGTCCCCAGGAAGCATAATAAGCATTCAAAGCCTTGCTAGGCTCTGCGTGCCGGTGCGACTGCGCGTGGGCGTGCCTTCCCCACTCATTCTCAGCCCGGGTCCGTCCACTTGAGGTTGAATTCCCTGCGACATCAGTCTGTGCGACCTTGACTGTTCCCTTCTTTGGGCTCAACGAGGCAGTGGAAAGAGCCCTGGATTTAGAATTAAAAAAAAAAAAGACCTGAGTTCAGTGTACAGGCTCCTCCCCTTAATATCTCCGTGGCTATTGCTAAGACCCTTGAACTCTCCGGGGCTCGTTTCAGTAGTAATAGCTTACATTTATCTGGCACGTTGTGGTTCGCAAAGCACTGTGCGTACATAATTACTTGAGCCCTCGGAAATGGATTCTTATATCACCTCCATTTCGCAGATGAGGAAATTGAGGTGTAACCGATTGGGCCAGGCCCACACCATTAGGAAATACACAAGGCTGGGGTTGGAAACCACACATCTCTGCGCTTTGGCTCCCCTTCGCAGACTCTGATCCCGGCTACACTGGCCTGCGCGTTCCACCATCGGGACATTTCCTCTCTGTACACAATCTTCCCTGGCTGTCTTTCCTTAATGCAGGGAATGCTTTCCCTCCCCACTTGTGCCTCCTTCAAATTCTACCTGCAGAAGGCGCGTTTCTCTCGCACCTTCCCCACTGCACGTGCTGAGATTACCTCCCCTTTACACCGAATATACTTCGTCTGCACTACGAAGGGTTATCCTCTCCTTAACTCCCCCGTTAGAACGTGAGGTCCTTAGGGGCAGGTGCCTTTCTCTATATTCCCCATGCTCCGTGTGGTTCCTGGCGAATTGCAGTATCTGATAAATGCTGTCCACTCGAAGTCCAGAGCTGGAGCTCCCACTCTGCCCTCCATCCCCACCTGCAGCAGGATGCTCCCTGAAGCCCATTCCAGTTCTGGAACCCAAGTCTTTCCTATGTTTGGAGTTGGGAGGAACCCCGGAGGCCATTTAGGCCATCCTTATTCTATAGAGGAGGAAGCTGGGGCCGAAAAAGTTAAATTATTTGCCCAGGGTCATGGGGGGGCGGGGGGAGGAGAGAGAAGTAGAGAAAGGAGAGAAAGAGAGAGACAGAGAGACAGAGAGAGAGAGAGAAAGCTGAGTGAGGATGCGAACCAAGACTCTGAATCCAGCACTTGGATATCGTTCTAACTCTTCTCC
>CM053588.1:69727507-69753185 GCA_028646515.1 Pseudochirops corinnae | reverse complement strand
TCGCACATATGATGACCAACCTTGATAAACTGGACTATCCTCAACAATGCACAGCTAAAGACAACTCTACAAGCCTCAGGATGGAAGGAGATACCTAAACTCAGAGAAAGATATAGAAAAACTATAGTTTAAATGGAGACTGAAGCAAAACTCGTTATCGTTCTCTTTTATCTCTGGTTTTGTTTTTGTTTTTTTTTTTCTTTTCCCAGTGATCACTCATTGGTTACAGCCCTTCTATAGGACCAAACTATGTACAATGTGAAAGTATTTGCAGATCCTATACACGATTGCACGCCACCATGGGGGGGGGGGGAAGGGAGGGGAGAAAATCTGAAACTCAAGTGATTGTGGAACTCAATCTTGTAAATTAAAAGTAAATGAGCAAATAAAAAAAAAAAGAAACTCTCTCCTATAGGGACCTTTTTTTGAGGCAATGGGGTAAGTGACTTACTCAGGGTCACACAGCTAGTAAGTGTCTGAGACCCCATTTGAACTTAGGTGCTCCATTTGCTAGCTGCCTAGCCCTGTCTGTGCAAGTTACTTAACCCCAATTGCCTCACCAAAAAAAAAAAAAAAAAATGTGGTTTCATTCAATTCAGCAAACACTTAACTGCAGTTTTGTGTAAAGCCCTGTGCTAATTAATGAATGGTTCCATTTCATTCCTCACTGGGAAATGGGAGCTCTGTATACCAATGAATCATAAATCTAATCCCTGTCCCTTTCAATTTTAATTCAACAAACACTTATTTAACTCTTAATGTGCACAGAGAACCTTGTGCTAGGGCTGGGAAGAATTTTTTTTTAATATGATTAAAAATAAGAAAAAAAAATTAAATAAGAAAAAGCCTCTGCCCTTATGCAGCTGTTTGGGATAATGAAGTGTAGTACAGGAGTACAAAAAAAAAAACAAAACAGAGAGATAGAACAACTGGAATAGTCAAGAAAGGTTTCCTAAAGAAGCCAGTGTATTATGCCTCTTGATTATACTCCCATTCAAATGACTTGTCCTTTCTTGCCTTCTCTTCCCCATTTGACACTAAATGTGAGCATTATCTCAGATTTAGACCTCAGACTTCTTACACTTCTTTTTTGGGGGGTGGGAGTGTCAGGGTAATCTGGGTTAAGTGACTTGCCCAAGGTCACACAGCTACTAAGTGTCAAGTGTCTGAGGTCAAACTTGAACCCAGGTCCTTCTGACAAGAGGGCCAGTGACCTATTCACTTCACCACGTAGCTGCCTCCTTTCACAATTCTGAATATTCACTTCCTCAGCAAACAGAGCCACTTTCCAAGCCTTTATCATCATCAACCTGTGGACAAATAACCCCAAAATCTCCATCTCCATGTTCAGTCCTAACTGTGTACCTGGAGAGCATATGTGTAAGCCATTTAAGCTCTCAGAGTCCTTGTCCCAGCTCCCATTTGCACTTCATCTTCCCCTCAGGATTCTAGGGGGTACCTCTGAGGAGTTACGCTGTGGGCCCAAACCTTCATTTGGGCACATTCTCCCCAGCATCAATTGCTATTTTATTTAACCAAATAGTATTAATTAGCTTTTACACAGGGATAGGTGCTATTAAAATAGAGTAAGAATAAAAATACCAACCACTCCCTTAAACCTGTGGAAATAGTCTCAGCTATACTATGAGGAATTACAGGCTGCAGGTGGTAATGTTTGAGGCACAGGGTGTGTCTGAGGCCCTGGAATTAGCTGGGTCATGTAGAGGTCAGAGCATGCTGCAGCACCCCGGTCACTTAGAGGCCAGGGGGTACTGCATTGCTCAAGATTCTCTTATGTGGGGTTGCCTGATGTTCCTGATTAGTGTGTCCACACCCTGGGGCCTCCATGCCCTTGTGACTGCACCTCTCCTCTCACAATTCTGTTCAGCTAGGCTCTGTTTTTTCACATGGGGTACATGCATCTAGGAGATATATAAGGCTGAAGCTTTGGGGGTAGTTTGAAGTCTGCCTTAAGATCTGACTGTAAGGCTTCCCTATGGAGAAGACTCAATAAACTTTCTCTGCTTGCACCTCCAAGCTGTGATTCTTCTGTTCTTAAAATGCAAGCCTACTTGAGTGAGGTAAGTCACCAGCTGCCCCTGCAGGCAAGTTAGGGTACTCTCACAGAGAACCCTGACACTATACCACTTCAATTCCTAGGAAGAATGAGCTCAAACCAAAATCATTTGACATGGGGGTCAAGGAGTTCAGTGAGTCCAGAAACCCACATAACAAGAGTTCCTGGAAAGCAATCTGGAATGAATTCATGGACTCAAGCTTTCTTTAAGTCAAGGTGGCAAAGATTTATCGTTAGGTTATTCAGCAGGTAAGAGTTCTTAGGGAACCTGCAACCTTAGAGGGTGTATATTATGGTTTATATAGGATAACTATAGTAAAACCTGTGCCAAATATGCTAACCAGGTGAGTCAGGGCAGGACTAGGGAATGGTTAAGGAGTGATTTGTTCTTAGAGGAGCATGCACTTTTAATATCTACTATGCAGATATGTTGCCCAGAATTTACCAGGAAATAGCCCTAGAGGGCTGCATGGAGGTATGGTTTTAGGTTTGAAACCTCACTAAGTCAGTATATATATATATATCTCCAAGCTAATGAGGGATTCAGGATGTATATAATGAGCTAGGTCATGTATACATATGACTGAGTCTAGGATACATATGATAGGTCAGTGAGTAGTAAATATCTTTTTGACCCAGTACACAGCTGCTTCAGCCAGTACACAACTGGATCAAACTACTAAATTCTACAGGTGTAGCTGGCTATTCAGGAAGAGAGATAAGTATTTTGCTAGGGCACGCTACCCTTGAGCTGGAGAGAAACTGCTTGAGACAGTGTTTTGAGGCTGGGGAGACAAGTGACTTTGGAAGTGGATGTGATTTTACAAACTGGAATGCAAGCACAGGCACCCAGGCATCCCATCACATTTACTACAAGTTTTTCCATCTCCCCACCAAATTCATTTCTAAACGTGGTAGTCTAGTCAATGAGCAATCCAGAACCTTGGCTATGGGATTAATCCCATAATGCTACGCTAAATCACGAAATCAGAACAAACTCTGGGAACTGGACTTTGGCTCTTACCACTTGTGAAGCGTCACCAATACTCCATTTAAGAATAAAGACAAACACATGCAAAGAAGTAAAACACAGAGAATACACACAGTTTATTGTCTGTATTGTCTGGGGTAGGAAAAGCTTAAGACTTCTTCCTGAACCCAGGGGTCTGCAGCATGTCTTACTTCAATCAAAGCCCAGAAAGGGACCTGAAGCTGGGAATCTTTTATACAAAAGGCCCAGTTTTGACTCCGTAGCCAACTAAAAGGCATGCAGTAAGTGGACTGAAAATGGCCATACACCTAAAACAATTCCAAAGGACTCATGATGGAAAATGCCAACTATGGAGTCGGAATGCGGATTGAAGCAGATTATTTTCTTTTTTGTTTTGTTTTGTTTTTTCTTTCTCATGGTTTCTCCCATTTGTTATAATTCTTCTATACAACATGACTAATGTGAAAATTTATTTAATAGGAATGCATATGTAGAGCCCATATCAGATTGCCTCCTGGATTCCTTAACCTCCTTCAAGTTCCAGCTACAATTCCATCTTCTACAAGAATCTTTTCTTGATTCCCCCTTAGTGCAAATCAGTTCAGTAGTTTTTCAGTTGTATCTGATGTTTTGCTATCCCGTTTGGGGTTTTCTTAACAAAGATACTGGAGTGGTTTGCCCTTTCCTTATCCAGATCATTTTACAGATGAGGAATTGAAGGAAACTGCCTTCCCTAGACTGATCACCTACAATGCATCCTGTCTATATCTTAGTATATAGTTGTTTGCACGTTGTCTTCCCATTAGACTGTGAGCTCCTTAAGAGCAGGGATTGTTTTTTGCTCTTTTTTGTATGTAAAGTGCTTAGTTCAGTGCCCGGCTACATAGTAGGTGCTTTGTAAGTGCTTACCAACTAACTGACTCCCCAGTTTTCCTTGGTCTACCCATTCCACTCAATCACAAGTTCCTGTAAGGTTTCTCTTCGTGTTCTTCATTCAGATGTTTGATGCCTTCCTTTGTACAACTCTACAGAAGTCCTACTCCAAAGCCAGGCTGTGTTATAGAGGTGACCCTGGTTTTTCTCAGCAGAATACAAGCTCAGACAGGTCCTGCCAAGCTGAGAGAATCAGCATAGTAGTGGTAACAACAACAACACTTGGTACTTCTGCTGCTGCTGCTGCTATTACTGCTACTACTACAACCATCACTGCTACTACCACTACCACTACCACTACTGCTACTACTTATATTGTGCTTTAAGGGTTGCAAAGCATTTTATAAAAATTGTCTCATTTGACCCTCATAGCAACTTTATGAGGAAGGTGCTATTTTTATCCTCAGTCCCTGGGCAAATCCCTTAACCTCTATTTGCCTCAGTTTCCTCATCTGTAAAATAAAAATACTAATAGCACCTACCTCCCAGGGTTGTTACGAAGATCAAATGAGATTAATAATTATAAAATGCTTAGAACAGTGCCAGGTACTATATAAATGTTAGCTGTCATTAGTTTGTTTTTTTCAGATGAGAAAACTAAAGCAGACAGAGATTAAATGACTAGCCCGGTGTCATAGAGCTAATAAGTGTCTGCGGTAGGATTTGAACTCAGATCTTCCTGACTCCAGGTCCAGTGCTCTGTGTACTGCAGTACCACCTGACTGCTGCCTTTAAGTAGGAGCCCAATAATAGACAATGTTTACTCTTCAAGGATCAGCTCAGCTAAGTCTGGAAAGGCTAATCACCAGGTCAACCCCCAAGGTGATGAATTCTTTGGCCATTGGGACTCATGAAAAGTACAAAATGACCCTCTGCACTCTGAGAGTCTCTTCCACAGAGAAGGTACAGAAAGACATGGGGTGTGTATGGGGTGAGTGAAAACTCGGGCAGTTTGGGATTGTTAACTTCCCTTTTCCTCCTCCATTGCTGCTGATTGCAGCAAGCTTCTTCAGGAATTTTTCAACTCCTACTTTCATTTCTTTTGTCTGCTTTCCTGCCTCCTCCCGGCCAGTGGGAGTCAGGGATAGCCCAGGCTCGCTCTTCCTTCCTTGCTTGGGACCCTTTCCACCTTTTCCCTTGCTGTCAATCAGCATCCTCGTTCTTTGTAAACCTATCTCTCAGTCACTGAAAGATAGTGATGGGCTTCCCTGTGACCTCCCATTCAGGGAAGATCCTGGTGCTGAGACTTAAGTCTGCCCCTCAACCAATGAGAGAGGAGACAGTCGGAAAGGGGGCTTGACTGCATTAGGGTATAAATTCTTGCACTGCCTTTTGTAACAGGCCTCTCCTCCATGATGAGTCATGGGGAAAACCACCCTTTTCTCCTGAGGAAGAGAATAAACTCCTGTTCTTATCATAAGAGATCTCTGTGTTTATTTTTTTTATTAAATTAAGGATGAGGTTTATTTTTCATCCTAAACAGGTGGAAAGGGGTAGTAAGGGCTCTAACAGCTATTAAGTAGTCTACAACCATTCATTTAACTATTGGCACTCAACATGTAGTGTTTCTCCAATGACCAATAAGTTGATACAAGGTGAGAGGTGTCTCCATTGAAATTAAATTAAATTTAAAATCTTTATTCACCAAGGTACAAACTTGCAAGCATGTTCAACTTACAGGTAAGGCTAGCAATTATCAATAAAATGGGTCTCTCAACTCCTCAGGAAGCCTAAAAGACCATGAGGTAGGGGTTACTAGCCTTCACATTTTTGGGGACCACACAGAACAAAGAACAGGAAATATCACAGGTGGGAAACAATATGACTGGATACAAAGCTTGAAAGGTCAGAGATGATAAAAAAAACAATCTGACTGGCTGGAAGTCTGTAAGGCAGGGCTAGCAACAACCCCTCCTTCCATCTTGTTGCTAGGGAAATCTCACTGGGGATATACACCTGTATGGCTAGTGAGTGCCACAGTGATAACAGATCAGACTTTCTTGAAGCACAGTCAGTGTTGCAGAGATAACAGACCAGACTCCTGGACATGCACCTGCACCTTTCAAAGAAAAAGGATTTCTTTTAATTGTGCAAAGACAGTTAGTGGTATGGAGATAACTGTTTTCTTTCAATTAAAGTGATTTGTAGGAAAACTTAACTTTTCAACTTAACTGGAAGAGAAAAATTGAACTTCTGGACTCGTGAACTTCTGAACTTAATTCAGAGACAAAGAAACATGGCTCAGGGAGTTACAGAATAGAATCAATTACAGAATTGAATAACATAAAATATAAAATCAATATTTGATTTTCTCAGGGGAAAGAGGGGGAAATAGAAACATGTCCATATTGACATCCTTGTTTTATATTTAATTATAAGCCCTATAAAGAAATCCTAGCTTAAATGGCGGAAGGGATCATATTTTCTTTTCATGTATATAAATAAAAGTGTTGGCAGAATTGGTTCTGTCTTGTGCCCAAGGCAATAAGGAAACTCCTTTCATGCAATGCTTGGTTACTCATGTCAAGTTAGAAAGAAAGGATACAGGTGAGATGAGGATGCTACATGCAATTACAACCACTTCATCCTTATTCACTTAAAAAGCTGCTGATTCTGAAAAAGTAAAAAGCATTAAAAAAAAAAAAGAGGCAATCCTCTGATTCTCATTATTCACTAGAGAAATTTCACTGATATTAAGCAATCATCACAGCAAGGTGCTGTGAGAACCCAGAAACCTCTTCAGCCAGCAATCACTTGATCTCCTTGCCAAGAATAGAGACACAGCAGTCAAGGGCAACACCCCCATGGAGAAAGATGTCAAAATGTTAAGAGCAAAATAGCGAAAAAGCAGAAAAGGATGAACTGAGCCTACAGAAAGCTTGGCAGGAGACACAGCTAAGCCAGCTCATTCCAAGAACCTTTATAGACAGAAGTGGAAGGAGAACAACAAACAGACTTGATATAATAGACTTGCCAGTGTGAGGGATAACTTGCAGTGAAGTTTCCCCATTCTGAACACCCTATTACATTCTTATTTCTTCTTTATATTTTGTAACTAAGTTCAGTATCATCTCCCTATATATATGGCATCATTGTGTATTTCAAGGTAAAGTAAGAGCTATTGGATATTAATACGATTGATTGAATTAACTATTGAGACCAAATTAGAGGTGTTTTTAGTTTGGGGAAATGAATGGTAGTGGGAGAGGTAGCAAAGGGTTAAGTTTCTACAGAACTGCAAGAATTGCTGAAATAAGACTACTGATAACAAGTACCAGGCAGTAGCCTTGGAAAGAGTTGAGACAGTAGCCTTGGATAGAAGTTGGGTTCCCAGCTCCCAGAGAACTCCTAGATAATTCTAAAAATGAAATAATGTAGAATAAAAGGAACTGGCAGCAGCAGGTGGATTTGACCAATCAGAAAGCAGATGGTGGCCTTGGGACACTCAGGCCCAGATAAGGACACATCTAGGTTAGACCGAAGGGGGTTCAGTCTTCTGAGGTTGTTACTGTTCTTGCTTAGTGAACCTCATGTATTATGTATGTTATCTAATAAAATTAGAGCCTAAGTAATAATTATGGTAATGGATTGAGATTGCTCTGCGCTGATTGGTTGGCATTAATAAGAAGATCATGAGCTTACCTTCCCGACCAATGGTAAGGTGGGACAGTTGAGAGGGTGTGGAATTCCCACATTAGGGCTTTATAATAATGCTTTTGCCTTCTGTAAGCTGCTTCTCCCTTCTGGCCCTTTGTCAGATTGGGGACGCCTTTTCTCGTGAGATCATGTAAACTCCCTTTTACTTTCTACCTTAAGAAGCCTCTGAGTTTAACTTGGGCAAGGGTCTTTACTGTCCCATACACCAGCCTGTGATGATCTATCTTCGTCATCCCTGGCAGTGGAACCACCACATTTGGACACTGCCACCCCTAGAACCTAGCAGCCTGCAGAAGCATGGGTAAATGGTAATTATGAAGATGAAGACAGGAAGAACAGGTGGACCTGACTGAACACAAATAGGACAAAGTTCTGCTGGATGGGACTCAATTACAAAGACAGTCAGGAATTGATTTTTCAGGGTATCTCAGAAAGGGAAAGATTCTTTAAAAAAAAAAGTGGGAAATACTTTTTTTTAAGGTAGGCAAAAAGCTCACTGTGTGCCAATATGGATACTTCATATTTGCTGGTGATTTAGAGTGTCCTGCCTCCATTTCTTCTTATTCACAAGGCATACCTTTTCTTCTTCTGCCCAAAATTAGGAGGAGAAAAAGAATTAATAAAAGGAAACATTAGAGGTTTCTTCTTAAATGTTAACATTTCAAGGGATTGCTGATCTCCACGTTAAAAGAACCAGAGGAAGACCTAGTCTAGAGTATATTTGATGGATCCTAAATGGAGTATTTGTGGAATGATATATGGACCAAAGTCACCCAGAAGTAAAGGGTATTTGACCCATTGGCATGGATAGAGTAACCAATCCATATCCTCATACCTTTAGGTCCTATCTAAGGCATTAGTTTCCTCCCCATGATGCTTTTACTATTTCATTATATCTAAAACAGAACCTACCATCTTTTTCTCTAAACCCTTTCCTCCTCTAAATCCCCCAATTTCTGTTGAGGGTATCACTGTCCTTCCCAATCACTCAAGTTCATAAACTTGGAGTCATCCTCAATTCTTCCCCTTCACACTCTCCATACCAATTAGTTGACAAATCTGGTCCCAACACCTTTTGCATGCATGCCTTTCTTTCCACTCACAATCTCTACCATTAACAACTTTCTTCTTCTTCTTCTTCTTCTTCTTCTTCTTCTTCTTCTTCTTCTTCTTCTTCTTCTTCTTCTCCTTCTTCTTCTTCTGCTTCTGCTTCTGCTTCTGCTTCTGCTTCTGCTCCTCCTCTTCTTCCTCCTCTTCTTTCTCTCCTTATTCTCTTTTCTCTTCTTCCTCCTCTTCTTCCTCTTCTTCCTCCTCCTCCTCTTCTTCTTCCTCTTCCTCCTTTTCTTCTTCTTCTTCCTCTTCTTTCTCTTCCTCCTCCTCCTCCTCCTCCTCCTCTTCTTCTTCTTCTTCTTCTTCAGGTCCAATGGGGAAGAACTTTATTATTTTAAAAAATATTTTTATTGAGAAGGAATGTTGAGTGTGGGGATCAGTCATCCAGTTTGTCTGGAATAGAGAATATATGAAAGCAAATAATGTGAAATAAAGAGAGTTGGAAGTTATTGAGGTCAGACAGTAGCAATTTATATTCTGTCCTAGAGGCAATAAGGAACCATGAAAGTTTTTTGAGCAGGAGAGTAGCATGGTATCTTCGCATTAAGAAGATTATTTTGTCTGCTCTGTGCAAGGTAGGATGGAGAAATGCTCTGAGGAATTCTTGTAAGAGAGATATGTGATCTGCATCTCTTCTAATTTCTTTTGTGGTATGCTTTCAACAACAATAAGTGTTTCTTAATATTAAGGTCATGTATCCATTTGAATTCATTATGGAATATAGTATAAGATGTTGTAGCAGCAACCACACTGGCATACCAAGTATATAGCTGCTAGCACAAATTATTAGATCTGCTTTACTAGGAAAAATAGCTGTTTAAGGGGTCGACAACCTTTTTTTAATTATATCAGTTAGTTCAGGGAGAAAATCAACCAAATCCAAACAAAGAAAATAGAGAAAATACAAGCAGAGAAATAAAGACCAACAGACAGGGCTTCTAACTGTCTGAGAAATTAGCACAGATCAACAGACATATCCAACTATCTGACCAAGGCAATACATACATAGTTACCAGAGAGAAGCATCAACATCTGTGTTTTTCAAAACTGAGGGGGAGGGTCTCCTTATACTTCAGAGTATGTATATGTGTATATATATATATATATATATACACACACACACACACATATACATATACATACATACATATATGCACACACATATATATACATATATATATGTTTGTATATATACCCTTTTTAGAACCAGAAGACATCATGACCCTCATGACTCAATGCCTAATTAGAAATTAACAAAAGCTGTGAAAGCCTCCCTATAAGCAAGCCTCCCCCAAACAAATTTCCCTTAATGGGCTCCATAGATGAGGCCTATTAATCTGTGGGGAAGACCTTATATCCCATTAACATTACATTATCTCTCCGGGATCTATTTTCTAGGTCAGTGGTTTTTCCAATGAGATATTTCACATTGCCTTCTATTTTTTCATTTGTTTGGATCTATATTATAGTATCTTGATTTCTCATAAAGTTATTAGTTTCCAGTTGCTCCAATCTAATTTTGAAGGAGTTATTTTCTTCAGTGACTTTTTTGAAATTCCTTTTCCATCTGGCAAATTCGATTTTTTAAGGCATTCTCCTCACTGGCTTTAAGGCCTCTCTTGCCATTTGAGTTTGTCTATTTTTTTTTTAACTTTTGTTTATTTTTAGTTTACATCATTCATTTCCATGAGATTTTGATTTACAAATTTTCTCCCCGTCTTTCCCCTACCCACCACCTCAAAACTGTGATCCCACTGTATACTCTCTCCTCCAATCTGCTCTCTCCTATATCCTCCCCCATCACCCCTCTGACTTTTTGGTAGGGCAAGATGGATCTCCCTACTCCAGTACCTGTATATTTCTCTCCTTCTTATTTCACCCCCCACTTGTTCTACTCTCTACTTTGTGCCTGTCCCTTTACAAAAGTGTGTGCTTCTAACAACCCTCCCCCCCAACCTTCCCTCCCCTCCATCCTCCCACCTCTCATCCCCTTCTCCCCTATTCTCCTGTAAGCCAAGATATCCAATTTAGAGTGTATGTCATTCCCTCCCTAAGCCAACTTCAATGAGAGTAAGGTTGACCCATTCCCTTTTGCCTTCCTGTTCTTCCCCTCCATTGTAACAATTGTCCTTTGTCTCTTCTATATGAGAAGATTAACCCCATTCTGTCTCTCCCTGTCTCCTCTCATTCTATTCCTCTCCCACCTCTCAATTTCTCCTTTTAAAATATTATCCCATCCTGTTCAATTGATCCTGTGCCCTTGGTCTATGTACACATATATACACACACTCACATATGTAATCATATGCATATATATCTTCCTATCTAGATATATGTGTATGTATACATATATATACATTTATATTTCCTTCAACTATTCTCATACTTAGAAAATTTTCATAAGTTATAATTATCGTTTTTCCACATTGGCATGTAAATAGTTCAACTTTGATAAGTTCCTTATGAATTCTTTTCCATGTTTACCTTCTCATGCTTCTTGTATTTGAATGTCAAATTTTCTATTCAGTTCTGGTTTTTTCATCAAGAATGCTTGGAAATGGGGGCAGCTAGGTGGTGCAGTGAATAGAGCACCGGCCCTGGCGTCAGGAGGACCTGAGTTCAAATCCGGCCTCAGACACTTAACACTTACTTGTCATGTGACCTTATCCCCACTTTGCCCAATTGCCCATTTAAAAAAAAAAAGAAAAATAAAAGAATAATTTTAAGAATGTTTGAAAGGCCTCCACCTCATTGAATGACCATATTTTCCCCTGGAACATTATACTCAATTTTGCTGGGTAGGTGATTCTTGATTTTAATCCTAGCTCCCTTGATCTCTGGAATATCATATTCCAGGCCCTTCAATCCCTTAATGTAGAAGCTTCTAGAATCTGTGAAGAAGTTCAACCATTTTGGAAAACAATTTGAATCTTTAACCAAAGAATCATTAAACTACGAATATCCTTTGTCCCACTGATTCCACTATTAGCGATAGAGCCTGAAAGAGGAAAAGGATTAATACGTACACAAATATTTATAACAACACTTTTTGGTTGTGGCAAAGAACTAGAAACAAAAGGGATGCCCATCCATTAGGGAACTGTTGAAAAACTTATAGCATACGAATGTATGCTATAAGAAATAATGAAAGAAACAGTTTCAGAGAAACCCAACAGGACTTATATGAACTGATGCAGAGAGAAGTGGGAAGAACCAGAAAAGCCATTTTATGATGACTACAACATCGTAAAGAAAAACTGCTTCGAAAGACTTAAGAACAACGATCATTGCCATTACTAATTCCGACTCCAGTCATTAAGGCCAGATTAAGACTGGATATTAATTATGCTTTCCACTTCCTGTCACATAGATGATGGCCTACGGGTGCACAAAATATTTACTTTCAGACATGGCAAATGCGTGGATTTGTTTTGTGGGACTGTTTCATTCTTACCCCATAGGGCTTCTTGGAGAGGAAGGTAAATTTGGGAAAGACTGCAAGGATATCAACAGATATTCAAAAAAGAAGGAAGAAAAGGAAAGAGCATCAATGAATCATCTACAAATACACAGAAAAAGCAGAATAAAGTTTGGAAGGGATTACAGATAAGCAGGACAGAGTCGGAACTACTGTGTTAAATATGAATTATTTTTTTAAAAGGCTGGGTATAATTGAAAAAATTATATATAACAGAAGGTTACTGTTTCAAATATAATCCTCTTCTTGCTTATATATTGATATGTTCCCATTTATTGATGTTTATTAAGTTCATGATTAAAAAAAGAAAAATTTAAAAAATATACTAAGTACCCAAACTGACAAAACATGAAATAGCAAACCTAAATAAAGAAATCCCAGAAGGAGAAGTTAAACAGCCACTATGAAGCTGCCTCAGAAAAAGACACAGGGACCAGATGGATTTGTAAATGAATTCTAGCACACATTCAAAGACCAAATAGTCTATAAACTGTTTTTAAAAATAGAGAAAGCCTACACTCTATCTAATTTTTTATATGAAGCAAGTATGGTTTTGATCCATACTCCTAGAAATTAAAAAGCAGAAAATGAGATTTGCAAGCCAAAATGATTAATGAACATTCATACAAAACAAAACAATTAGCAAACTATTGACAAATGGAATGCAACAATAGATTTAAATCTGTTCTTTATGATCAAGTAAGATTTGTCTTAAAAATGCAAGAATGACTTAATATTAGGAAAAACATATAGATAGTTACTCTAGTTTTAAGATAATTTGTGGGTCCACACCCCTAAAACTCTACTTCATGTACCCACACTGATGTATTTTCTTTATTAATCAATCAGTTACAATCAATACAATTAGCTTAAAACAAAAGCATAGTAAGGGAAGGAGAAACATGTTTGGAAAGGGTTAAGTTGTCCAGGGCATAGTGTCTGGACTGTGTGGCAGATGAAAAGATAGTTCTGGGGAGTAAAGTGAAGCATGAATGGGGCCTACTTAGATTTGTGGGCCACGTGAGACATTCACCTGTCAGGATGGGGGCTCTGCTATCAGCCCAGAGTGGGAGATCTATGGAATGTGAACTCTGTGCCTATCCCAAAGGGCAGTGAGGTGGGCAAAGTGACTTCCTCACCCCCACCCCCCAACTAATAAAAAGGGTGAAACATTTCTTTCTACACTTGACGTTATTATCAGATATTGTGCATTGCTTGGAACTACTAGACTGATGGGAGATTTCCCATTTAGCAAGGGGCATGAACACACACTCTAAACTACACTGACAGAGAGGAAAGGCAATGGCTTGAGTCAGGAAGCAGCTCCAAGGAGTGTGATCCCTAGGAACAGAGAGGAGAGCCAAGCATAGATTCAGGGAAGAACCAGCCTTAATCAATCAAGAATAAAGCTGCAAAGAGGAGCGGTCCCTCGAAGCCCAGCAAAACAAGTCTCTCAAGGAAGATGCTGGGCCCAGGGGGGAGCTTGATAAGGATTTCATGAAGAAAGGACGTCAATGCCCTACAGTACTGACTTGGCCACATAATATTTGCGATATGTGTGGCTCAATAACATGATACTCCAAATTTGTGCCCGCCTTTCACATGGATGCTGTCTGTATTTGTTGGAGACTGTGTTCTGTGTCCTAGGTTTATGGAGGGAATGCTTTGTAGCTACTTTTCTTATTCTATCATTTTAGTGAATTTCATTACTTTTACCTAATTATGTCTACTGCATGAATGTTAAGGAGAAACTCACTGGTGGGAGCTCCTGAGCTACAGTTTCAGGGTCCAGACCCATAGCATACTTTAGGACCCAGGACTAGCAGCTAACCATGAATGCAAATGGAAGTCTATGGTGTACAGCATTGCTAATGAGCACTGCATCCTTAGTGGTTCCCTTTTATAATCCAATGATATTCTATTACATTCATATCCCACAATTTCTTCAGCCAGTTCCTAATTGATGGGTATCCACTTTCCCCCCAGTCTTTTACTACTACAAAAAGTGTTACTATAACTTGTGTATTTATGTGTGTGTGTGGGGTGAAACCTTTCCCTCTGTGTATGATTTCTTTTGGATAAATGACTGACAAGCATATTGCTGAGTCAAAGGATTTCTGCACTATAGAAACTTTGGGGATGTGATTTCAAATTGTTTTCCAGATCAATTAGATCAGTTCACAGCATCCACTCTGGAATATCCCAGAGGCAATCCAGTTCACTTTCTTCTTCCTATCAAACTCTAAACCTAGCTAATTGACAATCTACAGTGCCTGTCCAATGTATACGTACTAATGAACATGGTTCATGGATTGTTTCTCCAGTTGGCTATCACAATCTGGACAATAAGCATTTTTCATCTACTTGTTTTCCCTTTGTGGATGATTAAGCCAAACTCCTTTGATTTATTATTAATCTTTTTAAACTGGTTCTACAACATTCCAGGGCTTGGTGCACCAAATACAAACTGATCTTCAAAGAACATCTAGAGCAGCAGTTCTCAACCTGTGAGTCGCGACCTCCTTAGGGGTTGAACGACCCTTTCACGGGAGTCACAGGGGTTGACTAAGACCATCAGAAGACACATATTTCCAATGGTCTTAGGAACTGAGACACTGCTTCTCTATCCATCTCCAGGCGGGTCCGCCCATATGCACATACGCCCATATATGAGTATTAAAGGGTCCCGGCACTAGGAAGGTTGAGAACCACTGATCTAGAGGGTTTCTCTACTCATAGACAATTCTTCTTTGATTCAGAACTTGTACTTGATCCTTTATCTGGTGATGACAAATATCTTTGGGAGGCATAGGTCTCCCTATCTTATACCTCATTTGATAGTAATAATCAGAGATTAATTGAATGCAATTATCTCTGTTCTTTTACTTTACAGGGAATTTTAGGTAATTGTTTTCTTTCTTTTTTTTTTTAACTTTTTGGAGCGGGGAAGGCAGGGCAGTTGGGGTTAAGTGACTTGCCCAAGGTCACGGGGCTAGTAAGTGTTTAGAGTCTGAAGTCAAATTTGAACTCAGGTCCTCCTAACTCCTGGGCCAGTGCTCTATTCACTGTGCCCCCTAGCCACCCCAATTTTGGATAATTTTCAAGACATACATGGGGGACATTTTTTTTTCCCCATGAAGCATCTTTAAGTTGGAATTTTGCTCTACCAAATTAAATGTTCTTTTATAGTCAACAAACAGTAGCACACTTTTACTTTGTATTCTCTAAGCATTTCAATTAATTGTGTGATCATAAAGGTGTGGTCTGATTATAAAAGTTTCCCTGTTACCTCTGAAATCTTGATTTAAGGATATGTGTGCTTGCTTTCCATTTTTATAGAGTTGATAAGCAGGCACCATAGGTCAATGGTTATTGAGCATTCTCTTAATTACCTTTTTTCCTCCTTTCCCTCTCTTTTTCTTTCTTTCTTTAACTTTTCCTTTCTATATCTTTCTTTATTCCTGCAATAAACTGAAGTTATTTGAAGCCTTTGATATCTCTCAATGCTCTCCAAACTGTGTCACCACCAGCACAGATCTCCTTTGTGTTTTCTTTTGCCCAGTCCAGCTGTTTTTTCCCACATTTGTTTTGTTCAGTGCCTTTTTCATTTCCTCATGAGAAGGTCTGTGTATTAGAGTAGTGACTCAACTGCCATTTACAGTGAAATAAAGTTTGTTCTAAAAAACCTGTACAGATCTTTCCCATTTCTTATCCATTATCATCCAATCAATTTCCCCTTTAAATACCTTGGATCTCTCACCAAGTTTTCTTTAAAAGCTGGTTTTTCCTTTACTACTTTTCACTATTTTATGAAACAATACTGCTTAGAACCTTCTACCATTGTCCTCTGTAAGATTCAACAAATGAGTTTATATTCTAAACTAGTGTTACTGTTGCTTGTCATTATCTCTCCACTTGGCAAGGGAATCAAGTGCTTGTTGGCTGAGGACATTCCTTGGCTCTGTTGGTCTTCTCATATGCTTTATCTAACTTAAACTTATTTAGAAAATGGTGACTGTCTGACTTTTTAAAATTCATTTCTCAATGTCTGGTTGCTTAAAAATCCATTTCCCATTTTCCAGCATCAACCACTAGTTTAACTAGGTCAGATTCAAGTTGCTTCAATAGTACACCATATCTTTTCTTCTCAATTTTATTGTTGTTCCTAATTTGGCGATTTTTGTCCTTTGCACTAACAAGGCAGTGGTCTGACTATATACCGACAGCTGATTCAGGAATGACTCCTGAATCATTAACCAGTCATTTCCTGTATTTTTAAACATAATAAATATGATTTGTGATGATTTTGGTGCTTGCCATCTCCCAATTTTATTTTTAAATTAAATTAAATTTTTTTCAATTGACAAAAATCTAATTTTTCTCCTTCCCAACTCTCTCTCTGCCTCCCCCACTGAAGAAGAAAATAGCTAAATTCTTATAACAAATAAACACAGTGAAACAAATAAAATATATATCAATATATTCCTGTTTAATGAAGACTGAGGAGCCTTATATATATGTAGAGCTTAACCAGCCATGTGCCAGATATCATTAAATGTTCAGAGAAAAAAATGTACCACCCTGGGTTACTTCTCAGCTTTTATAGTGGATCCCTCAGGCAAGGCTACTCCCAGTTCAAGGTATTTAGTGCGTCTATAGCCACTCAAAACCATAGGTCATGAGCCCCTACCACAATGTTTATGTTTACTAGTCAGCCCAAAGGACACAATGAATTCAAATACAAGCATTTAATGAAATAGCATAGTAAGAAAAGTAGAAATAAAATATTTCTTCTATAGACCCAGGGCCCACATTTCCACAAATACACCTGCCATCAGCAGGAAGAATGTACACTTGGAGAAGGCATATGAAGAGGGACACACATAGGGGGGCCCAAACTTAGACGACAGTGAGGTGGTACAGTGAGTAGCGGATGTGGATTCAGGAAGACTTGATGTTCAGATCTGGTCCCAGATGCTTACTAGTTGTGTGCCCTTGGGCAACTCACTTAATATCTCTCAGCCTCAGTCTCTTCATCGGAGAAATGGGGGTAATAATAGAGCCCAAATCACAGGGATATTGTAAGGATCCAGTAAGGAGATGTTCAAAGTGCTAAATAAAATGCTAATTTTTATGTGTGTCTAGGGAGCACACACTCATTTATGCCTCCCATATCACAAGACCAACAGCATTTTATGGTATTGTCATTGTGCTACTCTCCCCGTGCTGCTCCCTGCTCATTTCTCATGGTATCTAGTCTCTGTCAGGTATGTAGTTGCTACCAGGTGTTATTCCCATAATTCTTTGGCTGCTGCCAATTTGCTGCCAAGCAAGGTTCTTTTGGCTCGCATCTTCTGACTTCAGCTGGAGTCTTCAGCTTTTCTTCTTAGGAGGAGAAATGGGTTCCATTGTTTCTCTTTGAGTTTTAAGGCTCTTTTCTCCTACAGTTCTTTCAGAAAATCAAAAGCCCTAAGACAATCAGCCACTGGACTAAAGGAAAATCTTTTCCAGCTTTTCTCCCATAAGGGTTCTGTTTCTTTAAGCTTTGGTGGGGATGAGCTTTTCCTTTCCTTGAAGGAAATCCCCTTAAGCCAAGCTTTTTTGTAACATGACCCTTCTTGGCATCCCAGTTAACTAGTGTCTTAAGATTCAATTCTGGGGTGTTTTTTTTGTTTTTTTTTGTTGTTTTTTTTAAACACGTATTTCCTGGTCACTAAAGATAACATCTCTGTCAGAGGCTTTACTCTGACTTAGAGTCACAGAAGTCATGCAACTCCCTGCTTAATTTCCAAATGTTACGCTGTTAACCTAGTGAGCATCCTTTTAGAGGCTATTCTTCCTGCAAACTCTCAAGGTCTCTCAGGACTTAGGATTCCCCTTCTCTCCCAAATTAACTCCAAAATTGTCCTTCTCTTCTATGCAAAGCAGTAAGTGAGGGAGAACCACATCCAGGTATTATAAATGTAGGTATAATCCTATTCCAGCACAAGATGAATAGAAGGCCCTAAAATATGAAGTGCCAACCACACAACAATTTATTCCAGTGGAGAAATAGGACTCATATCTGATTTAATATAATAATCATTTGTTAAGTGCCTACTATGTGCCAAGCACTGTACTAAGTGCTGGGGATATAATTAATAAAAAGAAACATGGTCCCTGCCCTCAAGGAGCTTATACTCTAAAGGGGAGACAACACACAAAGGGAGGCTGAAAAGTGGGGTAGGTAGGTGGGTCGTGGTACACCAAAGCGCTGGAGGGCATTTAGTTCCATGAATTTGAAGCCAGGTAGAGCAGCAGACACACAGTAAAGTTGAATCCAGTTCCTGCTCTCTATAAAGAAAGATATTGAGAGGAATTTGGTACTCAGTGGAATGCACTGAAAGAGACAATCTGTCTTGGTGTAAGAATCCTTTTAAGAAGTTAATTTAAAAATATAAAAAATAATGAAAAGATGTTCATTTATAAGATTTACCCAGAAAGTTGGAGTGGAAAGTTTATTTGGTTGAGTAAATTAAGCCTACTGCTGAACTTTCCTGGGATATCTCCACCCTTGCCATGCTCAAGGGAGATTGTTCAGGGAAAGATTCCTCTTACACTTCAATATTTCATTGAACCATTTAAAAATTAAAAAAACAATTCACTGAATGAGTGATGTCAATCTAGGTACAGCAGTGTAGGATGCAACCCATTCAGGCCTCTTTATAGGGCTGTACAATTCTTGTCTATGCCCTCCCTTAAGTCCTCCCAGGTGGTCCATCTATCATGCTGCAGACCCTCTTCTAGGTGTGTTAATATTATGTGGCTGCCAGGGCCATAGTTGGGATATGACTCTATTTCTCCAATAGTACATCTACTCATTGGTCTTTGGAGAAGGATCTTACATTTAGAGAACCAACCACTAAATGAACATTTATCTATGATCTCATCACTGTAATTTGTAACATCATAGAAAACCCTTTATCATCACTTTGCTAAAGTCACTCCAGGAGTAGAGAGGACCACGTATGGTGGTCAGAGAACCTGTTTTCTATTTCTTTCTGCCAAACAGAGCAGGTCAAATAGCTACCTATTTGTATTTCTCTTGCTTCAGTCACCATCACCAAAGAATCCATCACCTAATGGCTGACCATCTGATGAAGAACCTTGGCAGATACACCATCAGTGAAGTCTGTCCCACTTAGTAGGACCTACCAGAACTTGCACTTCTCTGGAAACACCTTAGGAAATCCCAGGGGTCACCTCCATACCATGCTAAAATATTATAGGAAGAATTTTATTTAGGAGATAACTCCTGATGTATCAAATATTGGAGCTGACCTTTCCAGTAATGAAGTACTGAGTACATGCTCTAGGATTAAGAGGAGAAACTCAGCTACCATCTCCTGAATCCCTCTCCATTAAAAGCACATACATGAGTGCTTTCTGATGGCAAAAATGAGTGGGTAACATCAACTTTTCATACTGGGTTCAAGACTTCAGAGTTTTGAAGGACAGTCAAACAAAAGAGGATTAGACCATTTTTTTTCTGCATGGACCCACAGAGTAGAACTAGAACCAGTATGAGGAACTTACAGGCATGTAGATTGGTATCAATTTATTTTTTGAAAATTTCTTTATGAGTATGGCTTTCCCCAAATAAAATGGCCTGCTTTGGTGACTGGTGGATGTCCCATCACTATAGGTCTTTAAGAGTAGGCTTGGAAACTGCTTGTCAAGGACATCAGTCCTCAGACTCCATGAAAAATGTGTCTAAATATGCAATACTCTAGAGGAACCCGAACAGCAAGATGAAGTTAGAAGGATGATGAGACTTTGTTAGAAAAATTGTATCTTCCTATGGAGGGGTGGATTGAGCATGCCCGTTGGTACCTTGTTGAATTGAGAATGAAATGACTGGCTCAAGATGTAATGGCTCTGAGCCATTTAAAAAGGGGGCCAGCCAGAGTCATTCTTCAGAGGAATATTAAGAGTTGACAATAAACCAAAGAAGAGCAGAGCTAAGAGCAGACCTAGGACTCAGGCCAGAAAAAGTTTATGCATAGTAATGGCCTTATTAGCCTTCCCACCCACAGAGAGCTTTGTAGGGGAAAGAGTATTAGGATTGGGAACTGGAGGACAGGGTTTTCAAATCCTGGCTCTGCTGCTTCCTACCTGGGTGACCTTGTATAAATCACTTACTCTTTCCGAAACTTGTTCTCTTCCTCTATAAAATGAATGGGTTAGAAAAGACAGCCTCTCACATCCCTTCCAACTCAAAATCTATAATCCTGTGAGGAAGCATCAAGATATTGGAGAAAAAGGAAGCAGTGTGTGAGAGCTGTGTGAAAGCATAAGCACCACTTCCCCTCAGACTTCTTCAGAAGCAGCCTAGGACCCTAAGCCCCAAGAGTGCTGGCAGTAGCAGAACTCCCCAGGTCACCTGTCCCTTCTCCCAACTTGGCCCTGCTGCCATCATCCAGAGGAACAATGCCTGGGGACCTGTGCATACTGCAATCCCTACCACCTCAGCTGCCACAGCTACTGAAACTGGAAAGTGGAATTCCTTGTGTAACTTCAGGTACTCAGAAGTGAAAGGGTACAAGTTCTAGCTTTACTGAAGTAGAGAGTTCTCATCCCCAAAGTTCTTGGCACTGCCACATAGTTCAACATCAGAAACAGATGCATCAATCAAAATGACACTAAAGAAAATGTATTTGTACATCATGCTTATCTTCTATCTGTGCTCCTACCAAATGAGGTTACTTGACATTCGGGACACCAGGCCTTATGACTTATCCTATGATTGCACCCTAAAGCCAAACCATACTATATGTCTGGTCTTAGAGTCTCATACTATTAAAATGTGAGCTCTTTGAGAGCAGAGACTGTCTAACTTTTCTTTGTATGCTTAGAGCCTGGCACACAGTAAAGGTTTCATAAATGCTTTTCCATTAATTTATGTAGTTACATGATCCAGCCTCCTGGAGAGAGGAGGGGGTATTTCTTAGATACTACAGAGTTCCCAAGAAGTTTGGGAATTATAGGAGGAGCTTTAACAGTGGCAATGCTTCCATAATATCTGGTCTCTGTGGTTCTTTTCTCCTGTTAATAAATTATACAAAACTGGGCTTGGAGGTCCAGGTTTGGAATCCCTGCTAGGCAGGGGCTGGTGGGTCCCTTGAGTTCGGAGTTCTGAGCTGCAGTGGGCACCCAAAATCCAGCACCAAGAAGGTGAACAGAGGGGTAGCAGTGGGGGAGTAGCTAAGGATGGGTGAACCAGTCTAGGTTGGAAATGTGACAGATTAGGTAGAGTTCCTGTGATGATCAATAGTGGGATCTGGCCATGAGTGGCCACTACACTCAGCCTGGGAGAGAAAAAAAAAAAGCATATGCAAATGTATTTGCCATCTTTATTTAGTATTTTTGTAATTGAAAATGCCCGTCTTCCTTTGTGAATGTAAATGAATTGATAAGAACTCGATAGAGAATATATGCATTTATACATGGCTAGCAAAATTGGCATTTTATATATATACATATGTATACCTGTATATACATTATCTATACACATATACATATATATGTATGTATATGTATATATACACATATATACATATATATATATATATATGTAAAATCCAAAGGGAAGCCTGTTGCTTTTTAAGGCCAAGGTTCTATTTCTTTCCTTGGTAGAGCAAGAACATTTATTTGGCTTTGGTTAAGCTGGTTCAGAACGACAAAAACTCCTTAGGATACTTTGATTGTTTTCCTTCTTGCCTGCAATTCACTATTTTGCCTTACAAACTTAATCTTTTGTGAAGACCTTTCCTTCTTTCCAAAACTGTGACAATGTTAAGCTTGGCAAAGTTTTTGTAGGATCCTAGTTCTTTTCATAATAGATTTCAAGAAGGTTGATCCCTTCCTGTCCCACTTTCATTGCTTCATTTAACCCAGGGGTGGGGAACCTGTAGCCTTGAGGCCATATGTGGCCCTCTAGGTCCTCAAGTGGGACCTTTTGATTGAATCCAAAGTCCACAGAACAAATCTCCTTAATAAAAAGATTTGTTCTGTAAAACTTGGACTCAGTCAAAAGGCAATATCACTTCTAGGGCTGTATCCCAAAGAGATCATACAAGTGGGAAAAGGACCTGTCTGTACAAAAATATTTAAAGCAGCTCTTTCTGTAGTGGCAAAGAATTGGAAATCAAGGGGATGTCCATCAATTGGGGAATGGCTGGACAAGTTGTGGCATATAAATGTAATGGATTATTATTGTGCTATAAGAAATGAGGAGCAGACGGACTTCATAATAACTTAGAGAGACTTATATAAACTGATGCTGAGTGAGGAGAGCAGAACCAGAACTTTGTACAAAATTACAGACACATCAAATCTATGACAACTAACTTTGATAGACTGGGCTCCTCTCAGCAATGCAAGGTTATAAGACAACTCCAAAGGACTCATGATGGGAAGGAATATCCACACCCAGAGAAAGAACTACAGAGTCTGAATGCAGATTGAAGGAAACTACTTGCTTTCTCTCTTTTGTGTTTTGTTTTGTTCCTTCTTTCTTGTTTTTCACTCTGTTGGTTATAATTCTTCTTTACAACTTGACTAATGTTTAATGTGAAGGTATTGTAAAACCTATATCAGATTGCATGCTGCTATGTGGGGGAGAGGGAAGGGGAGAAAATTTGGAACTCAAGGGATTGTGGAACTGAATGTTATAAACTAAAAGTAAATAAATAAATTTAATTAAAAAAAATAAAAAGGAGGTTTTTTTCTCTAGCTACCCCAAATTTATTTACTTTATAAAGGGCACAGGATGTTGTTATGAGTCTAGAGGATTGTGTAGGTCCCTGAGGAGAAGTTGGGAAGACTACTGTATTGACTCTTTAGGAACTACCATGAGTCTTTTAGTGGCTAAAAAGCCAGTCTCTGAGTCAGGACAACCACATACTGGTTGTGTGAGCCTGAGCAAGGCTTTTATCCCCGCTCTTATTTAGTTCCAAGGCAAGTAACTCTCCAAGACCCTCACTTGTTGAGCAGTTGCGCCCATCTGCATTAACAAAGGGAGTTTTTCTCCTCCTGGAGCTCACTATACCAAAGAAATCACAACCCCCCCCCATACCTTCCCCCCCAAAATCAGAGAGAATGTTGTTTTGTATTTTCTGTTGGGTGAAAAAAAAGGCCTTGCCTTTATATCTTTAGAACACTATACTTGATATGCATTGTACCCTAGAGTGATTACAGGAGAGCTTCAAGTGGAATTCTGAGATTTCCAAAGGAAGTTGAGTGGGAGCAAAAAGAGGGGCAAAAAAGTATGATCTTTGGAGAAACCTCCAAGTTGAGTACAGCCCATCTGAGCCCAGGGCTTGGATGGTGGGCCAAAGGTTTCAATCCCTTAAAATTGCAACAACATTGTGGACATATCTCCACTTCAGAAGCTCTGTCCTGTGCAACTCTGGTTTCTCAATGGGAAAAGATCACAGGATATTTTAATGTTCTATAACGCCAATGAAATCGTTAATGCCTTAGGAAAATGGTCATTATCCAAAGAAAGCTAGAGATAAGTAGAAAGGGCCCTAGATTTGGAATCAGAGGATTTAGGTTTGAATTTTGTGTCTTTTGCTTTAAAATACCCATGTAACTTAGGGTGGGCTTTACTTCTCAAGTTTCAATCTCTTACTCTGTAAAATGAAAGTACTGGTTAAAATTCAGAGGTTCTTAACCTTTTTGTGTTATAGATCCTTCTAGAACTGTGGTGATACCTATGGACCCTTTCTCAAAATAGTGTTTTTAAGTACATAAAATAAAATATATAGTATTACAAAGGAAACCAATTACATTGAAATAGTTATCAAAATATTCTTAACAGTAAGTTCAGAGACCCCCACAGACTAACTAGAGGACCATGAATGTCCCGTCAAGCTCTAAGGCTAGGATCATATTGCTTGTAAATCATAAAATGCTGTAATTTCAAAGCACATTGTAATGTAATACCATCCCAAAGTTGACTTCAGTTATGGAAACATCAGACGAAAGCATTCTTGTGATGGGTTAACAGCTACGGCTGAAATAATTTCTGCCTTTTTTTCAAAGCAGAGGGACTGAGACCCTGAGTCACATGAACATCTGTATGAGTAAGTCATATACTTAACGTTTCTATGATTTCATCCATGTAAGTGCCAACTCCCTCCATCGCTGCCCATAGCAACCCCTCTTCATGGAGGGGTGACTCTCCACTTCCATCAAGAAAAAAAAATCATCACCATGTGGCCAAGCTTGTGATTACGTGCCTGAGTTAAGCTTGGAGAGTAGCACAGTGTGGAAAGAGTGCTGGAACTGGAACCGGAACACACACACACACACACACACACATACACACACACACACATTATCCTGCACTAAGTATCTATGTAACCATAGTCAAGTCATGTAACCTCTCAGCATCAATTTCCTTAGCTGTGAAATGAGAACAATAAAACTTTCACTACCTATCTCAGAGATATTGTGAGGAAAGTACTTTGAAAACTTTAAAGGAAGAGTTATTAACCTGGAGTATGAACTTTAAAAAAAAAAGTACATTTTGATAATTATTTCAATATAATTGGTTTCCTGTGTTATATGAAAGGAGAGAAGGTTAGCACTCCCCTTGATAAGGATGGAAGAGGTCCTAGTGGCCTTTACAACACATATATGGTTAAGGCATTGCCACCTACTCTGTGGCATCTAACCATGTTTTTTATGTTCCAGGGGAAAATATGGGCATTCAATGAGGTGGAGGACCTCCAAGCATTCTTGATGAAAAAACCAGAACTGAATAGAAAATTTGACATTCAAATACAAGAAGCATGAGAAAGTAAACATGGAAAAGAATTCATAAGGAACTTATCAAAGTTGAACTACTTACATGCCAACGTGGAAAAATGATAATTGTAACATGAAAATTTCCTCAGTATGAGGATAGGTGAAGGGAATATCAATGTATATATATGTATACGTATACATATGTCTATATAGGAGGGTATAAATGTGCATATGAATACATATGTGAGTGTGTGTATATATGTGTACATAGACAGAGGACACAGGATCAATTGAATAGGATAGGATACTATTTTAAAAGGTGAAATTGAGAGGTGGGAGAGGAATAGTATGAAAGGAGACAGGGAGAGACAGAATGGGGTTAATCCTCTTATATAGAAGAGACAAGGGATAATTGTTACAACGGAGGGGAAGAACAGGAAAGCAAAAGGGAATGGGTCAACCTTACTCTCATTGAAGTTGGCTTAGGGAAGGAATGACATATACTCTAAATTGGATATCTTGGCCTACATGAGAGTAGGCGGGAAGGGGATGAGAGAGGGGAAAATGGAGGGGAGGGAAGGTTGGGGGGGAGGGTTGTTAGAAGTACACACTTTTGTAAAGGGACAGGGACAAAGTA